>OZ025269.1:10827613-11255113 GCA_964019165.1 Mastigias papua
TATAAAGCTACTAAAGAGAATGAGATATTCACTTTCAGATTTGGCAGT
The DNA here is from genome assembly GCA_964019165.1 of Mastigias papua. NCBI lineage: Eukaryota > Metazoa > Cnidaria > Scyphozoa > Rhizostomeae > Mastigiidae > Mastigias > Mastigias papua. The sequence goes on from OZ025269.1 coordinate 10,827,662, forward strand.
TGAATCAGTGTACAAAGCTATGGTTCTGCCAATAGTATTATATAGCTCTAACCCTGTTCCGAAGGTCTATGACATGATGGCGAATAAATTTGAACGACTACAGGAGTGCAATTAAGATAATTCACAGCTGTAATCCAAAAGTTGCAAAGAATGTGGGCTTATGACCACACTAAATCAAAAGAGATATAAGGCAGCTATACTAGTATTCAAATGTTTCTTCAGTAATATGTTTCAAAAAGCACCTCAAAATGCCAAAAATCGAGAAAATTATTTCATTGAAACCCATTTGTTTCGTCTTCGAATTTCAAGTAAGCATTGATTTAGATCTTTTAAATCAGCAGCATAATTTGATTATAGTTGCGAACTTAGATGAGGATTCTGATGTTTTAATTCACCGTACTATTAAGTACCCTCTTGATTCTGAGCTGAGGTTTAAGGCATACTTTCTATCGCTGTCTTGTAGATTACCAACTTTGGCAGATCCAGAGAGCAAAGAAGAAAGAAGACCATTGTGTCATCAACTGAAGATTTCATCAAAATATCTTGGATCATTTCCACACCTCAGCCAGGAAGAGCTGGAAGGTACTTCATGTTGTTATGTCATAGCATTGTTCATATCGTAGCTGGGTGAAAGTTAGTCTGATGCTCAACATTTGACGTATTTGCTCATCTGATTCTAATCATTCCAGGCTCTCAATATATGTAACTTGCCATGTTAGTCCTGTCTTTTTATCATATTTTCTTTGTTTTCAAGCAAGGTTTGCTCTTGATTGTGCGTATTTGTCATGCACGATCATGCAAATATGTGTATAAAAAGTAGTTGCCAGTACAATCAATTGGACCTTATCTACTTCTCTCCTCATCTGAGGATACAAATTTCCAGGTTAGATTATTTGGTGTTCTTGCTTTTTTTAATGTTTGAGCCATCATTGTCAAGGCTGATCATGTCCTACACAAATAGATTCTTTTCCCCCAAATGAATATGAATATCAAGTAGCACTCTGTAACGACGAACTATGTTTCGTGTCTGGATAAAGTTTGATTTTACGTATACTAGTAGTCACCCTTTAAAGTAAGTAAATGGCTCCTTCAAGGGTTTGCAGTGTCAGTCTTTTTATGAAAAGCTACAATAAATGCTGATTTTATAGTGGAGACCTGTATGGTCTCCAGTATAAAATCATTAATTTTTAACACCGCGCAGGTTAACTAGGGCACTTGCACATTATCTCTTTTATCTCTTTGAAGTAGATTGCGCCTCGGTATTTCCACTGTAAGCAACATTTTCTAACATAATGCTACTAAATATGTAGAGAGATAGTACATATGCCTTGTATTTTGTTGTTTACTATGTACTGCACAATAAATAAGAGCTATTTCCTTGTAGAGCCCCCACCCCGAGTCTCAGCACCTGTTCGCAGAATTTTAGAAAATTCCAAAGTGAGGATTGTTGATGGAAAGAGGATAAGAGCGAAATATAATGCACGAAAAGTTGCCCAGCTACGAAAAAAATATATTGCTGCGGGTTACTATTGGCCAGAAAAACCAATGAGAAATAGAAACTTGGATCGGACCCCAGCTGGTGGAATTAGAGAAAAACGCAAGGCGGAAAGGTATGAATTTATTTGCATGTTTAGGGCAAGGAATATTGATTGCTGATTGCTAGTATTGGCGTATATATCAACCCTGAATTTTCATGACTGTATATGTTTATAAGCGGAATTGCTTCTACAAATTTTTCTTTATTTGAATTAGCTATGTTGCATGATCTATTTAGGACTTTTTGTTCTGTTTTTACATTTTTGTTATTATGCTTTGTAAATCTTTTGGAAAATGTTGACGAAATTGTCTTTGAGTACATTTGCTTTCAAGTTGAGTGGAATAGGTGTAGTGTGTATTATCTGCGAATATGTGTAGTGCTGAAAAGCAACGAAACTTTTTTACTTTCATGCAGAAAGAAACGCATAGAAGAAGCATTGCTTAAGATGCCGGAAATTGTAGCTGAATATCATAAGAGAATCTATGCACTTAGAGAGAAGAGACGAAACGATAGGCTAAAGAACAAAGTAAAATTAGATAAGATAAAAGCTATGGGACTTCATCCAAACGACCCTCGAGCAAAACGCATATTGCATGAAGGGACGTTTGGTGATGATAAAAAGAAAGAGAGTACACGCACGAAGAAGAAATTCCAGAGGAAAGCTAAGTGATTTTGAAGACTTTGAACTTGTTGTATGGCACTGAAAGACTGTTAGGGGCGAACTATTTGCATAGGTTTTCTACAGCTGAAATCTGGCAGAGCTTTTCCTATAATTTGTAAAATAGGTAGCAGTATGAGAATGAATGCCTTTTAGAAGTGTCACTTCGCTATGATTCTCTTGGGTATGTCATTAAGTAATGGTAGAGCTTGCATATTTAATGTTAGTTCTCTGTTAAAATGTAGCAATCAGAAGTGGTCTTCTAAGTAGAAGAAGTGTTTTGCGATAGCCCATTTCACGATATAATATTTGAAGTTTGTTTCTATTCAACAAAGCCTGTCTAAAGTGACTTGTATAGTATTGGATACTATACTGCGTACAAACGGCTACGCCTTCCTTACCGTCAACCGATAGCAGTTCTCCGCCCATCGTGTTTGATTGGTAATGTTTCTGTCCAAGACATGCTTATTTGTTAGGGATATTTTGGAAAGAACTATGTCATGAAGTAAAATTGTTTACACCACCGTCCGTGTCCATCCACCACAAAGAATATCCTCAATCTTGAGTAGAACATACTTCCTCTTATAGGCGTTCGATCTGTGTTTTGAAATTATAGAGATAGATGTTTAATAGAAAGGTGTTTATGTACAAAAGAAAGGTGTTTATGGCTCATGGATTTGTTCTTTTTTATGGTTCTCAAGTCATCAACGGCTATACCTCAAAGAAAATGTTTTCACCTATCCCTGCATACTCCCTTGAAGTGATATGTCCGATGGCCGCTATCCGACGTTTCATACTCTAACGAGTGTTGGACGAAAAAAGCTTTCAGTATGCTAAAGCAATGTTTCCGCTTTTTCGTGCTATAGTGAAGTTCTGTAGTACCAACAGACTTTTCACGAAGTGATATGTTGTAATTTTTGGTTTGTAACAATAATTTGTAAGTTATGGCCAATTTTGAAACTTGGTTTGCACAATTTGAGTTATTTTAGTATATAATAGCAATGCTATCTCCTTTATTGTTGTGGGGTACGCTCTTTCCTTTATTGCTCATGGATAGGCGGGGATCAAGACAAAATCCTACAGTCGACTCTCCGCAACAGCTGTCATAAAGATTACAATGCTTGACAGGTAACAGATTCTTGTTGAATTTGATCGTGTTACTGGCGCGGTTATGAACCGTGTGTATTGGGGATGGGGGGCATTTGTAGAGTATTCGTGTTGATTTGGAAGCAGCTATGTGTATTTTGATGCAGGCAGGTGGTGCTGAGGGCACAACGAGTTATTTTTGCAAATTCAATGGGAGAGTATGATTGAATGTGGAGAGAATCAACCGTTGCTGCTGTGACATTCCCATTATTTTTCGAAGTCAAACAAGTGTTTATAACCACCGTGAAAATGCAATTCTGGTTGCTCAGTGGTCTGCTTGGACTCGCTGTCTGGGATTTTTGCATTCAAGGATCTAATTGGGAGTGTTTTATTTCGTTTCAATTTTTGTGAGATTGGTGACTACACGCAGGATGCATCCTGATCCATCCGGATGGTAGTAGGCAGCTAAGACTAATGGCCTAGAGCAGATGTTGGACTTATTGACGAGTACCTAGTATGGTTTCTTGACAAGGAGCTTGTTTACTGGGTGCATTTGTTTCTTCAGTATGACAAGAAACCCATTTTTGGGGAGTTTGTTAACACGTTAATTGAAATAAGAACTAGCTGTTCCAGAGACTGATCAAATGACATTCAAGCTCTCGTGACCTCGCTGATAGGGTTATCACTTTAGTTCTTGCATTACGAACACGAACCACGACAAGCTCCGGGAGACTTTCTAAATGTAATACTGTGAACATGGTATTATTATCATGAGGTTTCAAAATTATTGTGTGTAGATTGCTTGATTGTGTTCCGGTTGTCTTTGTTAGATCCATCATTATTGTTTGTCTAATGTCATGTTATACTGTATTTAGAATGGTTAGTAATGTAAGTTAGTTCTGAAGGGTTCGACTGAAGAACAGAAGTATATCCTTGAGTCTCAGTCTGCCGTACCCACGGAAACGTAACATACCGTTTCATTGCAGACTAGGCAAAGGTTAATAGGGCTATCCGTTCCACTTCAAAATAAGTACAATAAATTCTGCGCATGTGAACAAGGTTGCCAGACTGGCCTTTTTAACGCCAAATTTCCAGATATTGGCATTTCTTAACGTTAAATTGCCTGGGAAATTCTGGTTTGCCCTGGTACTTACAATTTGTCCTTTTTGGCCATTTTGCTAATCCAGCCCTCCTAGCGTTGAACTGCAAAGCACAGATAAATATTTAGGGACTATTCAGACATGCCTAACTTTGAGTCATCTTTTTTTGCACGAAAAAAGATTTTCTTGTCATTTGATAACTAAAAGATGTTTATGAAGGACTTCAGTCATTAGAAGTAAACAACAAGCGGTGTTCTGTATGTTGGTAATTTTTGGAACCATTTATTTGGCAGTTAAAAGTTCGTCTTTACACATGAGCTTAATTTGTTTCAAGGATATATGTTTTTATTAGTGATTTTATTCGCACTAACACCGTTTCGAGAGCAAAGCAATATGGCTAGAACGAGAGTATCTTATTGGGTAATGATTTAATGTCAAAGAATCCGCCGATTGGTCTAGAACTAAGTGTCCCCTGTTAACGTGCTGTGTATGTGGAAGAAAATTTTGCAATTTGATTTGTTTTTATACAGTTTGTATTGAGGTATTGGCCTGTGTGGCCTTCTTTTGTAAATCCTACCTAGTGGTATGGTTGCACTAATGGCCTGCCCCTAGGATAGAAGGCTAATGTTCCTGACAGACGACTGCGCATGTGTGCAATTACTTAAAATGAAATCAGTTGTAATTTTGCCTATTTTTTCTGATTTCACCATTTTTTACTAGACGTTTCCCTACGTGGCAACCCTGTTTAGAACCTATAAAATAAGAACGAATAGCATGTTTTTCCTTTAAGTGCTCTGTGGTACCTGAATACCGCCCCCCCCCACTAATTAGTTTTTGAACTTTTTTCCAAAATCAGTCATTAACTTTGGAGGACTTAGTGTATTTTGCTGCTTATATATAAAAAATGAACCAGCTTTGGAACTAATTTTTTGTCTAATTGCGCACAACACTGGAGCTAGCACCATATCAAATTTCAGCTCAATATCTTTACCCCTGCTTGATTTACTTGAAGTCGATTTTCCATTTTGCCCTTTATTTTTCCTTAAAATGCCCATTGGCGGCCATTTTGGATTGCACGTTACACGTTTTTTTTATAAGAAACCAGTTTATAAGCAACCTAGTACTAGACACGCAAAAAATTAAGAAACTTTTGGAACTTCAGCGAAAGAGTTAAGAAATTTAGAAATTTCTGTGCTATTTCAAAGTTTGGGGCTTGTGAAATAGATTTCCTCCATGGGTGTAACATGTCTCAACTAAAATAGATTGAGAAAGATGTGAGAAAGATCCTTTGGTTGAGGGGAAGGTATGCGCATTTTTGAGACAAATGGCACATTGGAACGCAAAACTGAACTAATACCGTATCCTTTTCGAGGACCAAAGTGAAGATTATATAAAGTTTACCGAAATAAGTGATGTGGACATGAGGTTGATTTAGATTTAGAACCGCATTGTAACGTCTTTTGTTTGCTATCTTGCTAATAGTTAACTATATCCACATGTTTTATATCGTTTTCAATGCAATCTTTGCTCATTAAATTAAGAAACTTTTAGAACTAAAATGTGGCCAAAAATTAAGACACTTTTATTACTAGGCCTTGAGTTAGGTTTCTTATAAAAAAGAACGTATACCTGTAAAACGACTTTCCATCTTTCTATGGACAGTAGCTCCCGCGCAGTGGTCTATTTCATACCTTTTAGCAACACCTTACTTAGGCTTGGTACCCAGGCCTCTAGTGCCCTTCGATATTTTATTTGGGCTTTGTGGCGGAAGGATATCCCAGATTTTATAGGTAGCGCTCTTTGCCGACAAAGCAACAGCACAATATTCAGTAAAGATGGCCGAACAAGAGTTAAATGTGGACAATCTAATTGGCCGACTTCTTGAAGGTGAGCTCATTCTATCTAACCGACCCGCAAAGAACGATATTCAGCTATATTATTGATGCTATGTAAACCGCCGACGATAACAGTGTAGGCCGCGTCTCGGCAAGAAACCGTTTTCTGCGGGTTTTGTTTGGTGGAAAAACACTGCCGAACTGACTCTAGCTTTACTCTTATGATGGCATTTTACGGCTTGTTAAGAGTTTCTTTAGGCCAGCTTTATTTGTAGGTACTATGATTTGTCGCGTGAAAGAAGATTACTCGTCTTTACCTTCGACTGAACCACTTCACTTGCCTTTGAAACCCTATGAATATAAATATATTGATGTACTGCTATACCTTCCTTTGCTCAGGAAGTTTTCTAAGTCAGTTATGCAAGGTAAAACAATGACTGTCTGATCCTATGAAGTATGGATTTATCAAGTTGGCTTAGAAGCCAAAGCATGATGAGAAGGATCGTAGTTTGTAAAGTCTCTCATATTATATAGCCTTGTGAATTTCTCTTAAGTGGGAGAAAACAAAAGTCGTAGCTAAATCCTTATCTTATTTAATTCAGTAGACATGTTTGAAGATGAAAATGTAGACAAGTTGGTATGCAATAAACTTAAGTTCCTATTATTGCTGCAACAGTCAACAGGGTCAGTAGGAGAAATGTGCACAGTCAACAGTCCTTTTTGTAGCTATCCATATTTGCATTTTCACAAGCACCAGTATTGCACAACGTCCTGTCAGCCACAGAGCAATTCACAAATGCGCAGATTTTCATGCATCTGCAAGGCTCCATTAAATTTCCCAATTTATGCAAAATGCCTGTCAACCTGTGTCACCTAGAAAGACAGGGCCTGTAGAAAATTTGATCTATAGCAAGTACAGGATATGTAGAGGAGTTTGAACATTCATACTATTTCACTCTGATCACAAAACTATGAAGTTTATTGATACCTTATAATGAACAGCCAGTCATTCCATCCATTGGTCAGTCAATCATTCAGTCACATCTACCATCAGTTGCTCAGTTTAGTAGTCAGCCATTGAGTTAGTCAATCAGTTTGATTCAGCATTTCTGATACTGTGTCATGAAAGAGATAATAACAGAGTTTTGTGTCAAGTGCCTTCTAATAACCATAGAAAAGGCAGGATCATCATTTATTAGTTTTGTTATGGGATCCATTCAAAATGAATCACAATCTATAATTTGAAATGTTTGTTAATGGTTCTTTTTACAACACCGTCATATTAGTCATTGATACTAGTAATATATATAATTTTGTTAGTTTGCATTATCTTCAGGTGTCCATAATTTTAAGGTGGTTTTGAATTGTTTGTTCAAATAATATATACTTTTATGACATTCATTTTGTAATGTCAGTAAGGTTTCAGTCTTTGTTTCTAAACTTTTTTGTGCTGTTCCCTCCATTATGAACGGCAATGAGAGAGATCCCCCTTCACTGAAGTACATTGACCTCTCACTGAGTAGCACTTGAAAGAGCACCCCCTCTAATGAGTGCCCCCCTTGAAAACTGAAATTTGTTTGAGCACCCTCTGTGGTCTTTAGAGAAAATAAAGTATGTATGCAGGGCAGACAAATGTGTTGCAACTATTACCAAGTTTAAAAATTCAGCAGCAGATAAACTATATATATATATATATATATATATAATTGTATCAAGACTTTGAAACAAAGAAACTCATTGTTTGTTGCTACAAATTTGTTTTGTATGATCATAACATAATCTCTCTCTGTGTGTGTGTGTGTGTGTGTGTGTGTGTGTGTGTGTGTTTGCATTGGCTGTAGCATATGTTTAACTAGTGCTTGGTCATGTGTATAAATTAAGAAGCAGAGACACATAATCCTATGAGCTTATGACAGAGAGTGTTGATGCCAGAGCTATATTGACTTCTACCCACCCAACTTTTTCTTTGAGGAAAATGGTTCCAGCACAATGCATCACACCATAAGAGCTTTTGACTGCAGATTAGCATTTGATGCATTATCTTCAGTTTGAAAAGTCTGTTGGTACTACAGAACTTCACTGACAGCACAAAAAAGTGGCAAAATTTTTTAGACATACTGAACAGCTTCTTTCATCCAACACTCATCAGAGTATGAAATGTTGGATAATGACCAGAAGGTGAGCCAAAATATGTAGCCAGATGTGGATATGATGATTGGTATGATAACGTATGATTGGCCACTTGGCACCTATTCACCATTGTTGCAGCAATAGCATGTCTAAAAAATTTTGCTGCTTTTTATGCTGTAGTACCTCAATGTTTGGGAAAAGTATAGACCATTAAGGTTCTACAGTTGACTTAATGAGTCATTACCCAGCACACATTTATTAATTACATAAACACTGCTGAATTCTGAACTTTAGTATCAAAACCAGACCCTGTGCTCAATTTCTAGTGAATGGCTTCACCTAGTGAGTGTTTTGAAGGTTGTTTTTGGTATATTCAGCATATTCTATTCTGAATGAATATATGAAGATGTGAACATTTGGAAACATTATCCCATGTTAAAAACCTTGAAGTAGGAAACTGGGGACTTCTTGAAATTTTGTTTCCATGTATCCCATGTGTTTTATGTTCAAATTATGTTGCATTGGCAAGTAGTCATTTTGATTAAAAAGAAGTAATTAAGCAGGAAGGAAACACATAGCTCATTTTCAGATTGAAACACATGTTTTCCCACATGCAATACTTAACTTATTGTGTTTTGATGTTGTGATTCTTTTGCATACTATTTCTACCAAATGGTGTGTGCAATCACATTTACATCATGTGCTTCACAGAGTAGGTTGCCTACCAATACACACTTTCCACTTCACAACATAGCTCTACAAGACTTCAATGGTTGTTGGTAGTGACCTGTTGGTTGTAGCATAGTTGCAATGTTGACTTAAAACATTGCTGTTCCTTTATCCCTAGTTGTATTGTTTATGTACAGATGTATGTATATATATGTATGTTTGTATATGTCACTGCTTGCATATGTTTATGAATGTACAAGTGTGTATACATGTTTATGGTAAAGTCTATCAGGTCATTTGCCTGCTTTCAAGACTGTTGCTCAAAGGGAATCTTTTGCAGTTGCATTGTGGAGCCATCATTGCCCTATCACAATGTGCATTGGGCCTGCTGTAGAAAACATACATAGTATATCTTCACCTGCTGCTTGATAAATTGACTAGTAACCTTATTTACACTGCACGTGTTTGGTGGGTGTGTGTGTGTGTGTGTGTGTGTGTGTGCATTGCATGTGCATAGTGTAAATACCCCATTTTTGTTTTTGTTCCAGCCCGTGGACGACCAGGGAAAGTTGTTCAAATGACTGAGACAGAAGTCAGAAGTCTTTGTATAAAGTCCAGAGAATTATTTCTCAGTCAGCCAATTTTGTTAGAGCTGGAGGCTCCATTGAAAATCTGTGGTAAGGCTGCAATTTTTGTAATAAGAGAATTCTTCAGATTTATTTGGTAAATGTCTCATTAGTATCTAACAGTCATAAGATGTGGTAAATTTTGGTCTTTAGCAAGGCAGTATTGGCAATATACATGTGCAGATATTGTCTACTCTCAAATTTTTATATGTTGGCTTATTTGATAAAAACTTTGTGGAATAAATTGTTCTACATTCTTCTTATTCATAGATTCAGCTACTATTTATGGTTGTCTTATTTCTTTTCATAAAGCAAATTCAATCAAATGTTATAAAGGAAATGTTTTTAATTGTATGTTATAGTTATTGACTATATGTAATTTCCCTAGAAGGTTTATATTGACTCAGCACTAGCCAGACTAAGCATGGCTAGTGTATCCACTTAAGATAGAAGCTTTTGTATGTGTATGTTACAACCTTCTCTGTGGTGAAAATGGTTCTTGTGCAATGCATTGCACACATGCCATAGGAGCTTTTGAGTTCATAATTGCGTGTGATGTTTAAAGATGTATAAACATCAAGTTTTTTAAAATTTTATCTCATTGAGATTCCAATATGGGTTTTGGCATTTTCTTGGCTCAGCACACATATATATGTATATATACATACACACACAGAGACTCAAGTAGCTCCAATGATAAAGAAATTTTTAAAGAAATAAATAGACCCTCAAGAAAAAATTTCAACTTTTAAAGTGTTTCGGCACAAGCCTTCATCAGTTCTTGAACATATATATATTATATATATGCTAAATAGACACTGTTGAAGTCTGAACTTTAATTTCAAAACCATACCCAGTGCTTGATTTTTGGCAAGTGGCTTCCGCTGACAGTTGTTTGAAAGTTATTTTTTCATATAATTCAGTGTATCCTCTTCTGACTAAGTCTGTGCAGATTTTTACATTCAGGAAAATTACCCTATGTTATGAACCTTGAGGTATAGAACTGTAGCAACTTTTTGAAATTTTAGTTCCATTCTTCCTTTTTAATTTGCTTTCAAATTACTGTTCATCTGCAAGTATTTGAGTGAATAAAGAAGAAAGAATTAAGTAGATGGAAAACAAATATTCAATTTTAAGACAGAGACAAATATTTTTCTGTGTACAACACTTAAATTTTCAGTTTTAGTATGCTTTTTCATTACATTTTTGCAGCTCTTCTTACTGCTTAAGATTCCCCATGCACTGCCTTCCTAAATTGATGCAGTTACAGGCTTTGCCATGAAAGGCACTCTATTGAGTATGAGTGCCTAAAGTGCATCATAAATTATGCACAGGGTGCAATATGTCAAGCACGTATCTTCTTGAAGTCTAAAGTATACATTCTTAGAAGGGGTGCAATACAGAGCACCTAAATTGTTCAAGGTGCTCGTTTATTTGAGCACATTTGTTTTTTGCTCAGGGCAATGCTTGTAGTTAATACACCAGTCACTTCAATAGTTTTAGCAATAAGATGTAAGAGGTTAGATTCAATCATGACAGTCTTGTTTATGCAAGAAGTCTTAGTAATCTTAAATGTTACTTGGACTGTTTAAGTAAATGGATAAACAAGATATTTCAAGTCTAAGCTAAGATATGATAGTCTGATGGTTGCCCACTTTAGACTAGCATTGCTTGTTTTTTCTTACCAAAGTATGGTTACTGCATCCAGCTCGGCCGTTCAAAACACAGAACTACAACTCATCCTCAGACTTATTAGCAGCATTCTAATTTAATCCTTGTAGAACTTCTTGCACTATTTCCTGCAGTTGTTTTCACATTATGTTTAATTACAGAGTTTACTTTGTGTTCTTTACTGATTTGCTGTTCTCATTCATAATCTAGAGTTTCATATGCTATGTATGCTTTCGTCCTTTTTGTTAATAGGTGATATTCATGGGCAGTTTTCAGACTTACTTAGATTGTTTGAATATGGTGCATTCCCTCCAGAAGCAAATTACCTCTTTTTGGGCGATTATGTTGACAGAGGAAAGCAGTCTTTGGAAACAATCTGTTTATTATTGGCATACAAGATAAAGTACCCAGAAAACTTCTTCCTTCTCCGGGGCAACCATGAATGTGCAAGCATCAACAGAATTTATGGCTTTTATGATGAATGCAAGTACACTACTTTCCACTATGGAATATATCCTTTGCATCAATCATACCAATGCAATACAAGCCAAACAGACTTTCCTTCCAGTAGAGTGAAATTTGACATATTCTTATATGAAGAAATTGTTTCCCCATCTTATTTTGCATGACTTAATGTAAAGTAGTGACCCCTGAACTTCACCTGCGATCATTTTTGAAGCTCCTTTAGTTTTTTGGAAAGGAAGCTGTGAGGCTAGTGTCACTAGAAGGATTTGGTTTTTGTGAGCATAATATGATATGTGCTTCCAGTTTATGAAATTGGTCTTCAGGAAGTATCAAAATTTGAAATGGGATTTCTGTATTTTTGCAGTTGGTGCCTGCAAACTAGCCCCAGCTCTTGAGGATGAGTGGTACACTCTATAACTTTTGGATTGTTGATGTGAATCTAGACTATGTGAAAAGCATTCATATTGATGTAAGAGGCCACCAGACTGTGGCAGCTGCTGCAAAACTACAAGTTTAATTATTTATTCATCATTTAAGTAGTAAGAATGCCATTGAGGTGACATGTTTGCATTATTTAATGGCACTTTGCATTCAATTTATGAAATGGTTTGTTCATGTGTAATACCTTCTCTGTAAGTTGTCAGAAATTTGGCCATGTAAGTGGATTTAATTCTTTCTAGTTGATTGACTGTTGACAATAACAGTGATTCAATCTCTTTTCAGGTAAAAGGCGGTTCAGTGTCAAGTTATGGAAAACCTTCACAGATTGCTTCAACTGTTTGCCAATTGCTGCAATCGTTGATGAGAAGATTCTTTGTATGCATGGAGGTGTGTGCTTATATAGAATTAACTTTTCAAGTACTTTGTTACTTACTTGATTATTTTATGTAGAACAATTTTAGTTGCTTGGTGTTGGAATGGATTTTCTGCTTTTATGTGATGACTTATATGTTACTTTAGTGGCTCTGGAAAGTCTACAAAATTTTATCCTATAGTAGCACTAGTTTACACCTAGGTAATATACATGTCATATATAAACAGTTGGTGTACTAATGGCTTAAAAGCAACTACTTGTGCCTAACTTTGGTGAAAAATTTGGCAAGAAAGTGACAGAATCCTAATATCAGAGAGAAAATGAGAAGAAATGGACTGACCACTGTTCAGTGTTGTTGTTTTTTGTATTTGTTATTGTGTGGTTGTGCTTGTAGATGTTGTGTGAGTGAGTGGGCATATAAAGATGAACAAGCATGGGGTGGTTGATTTTGAAGAGTGAATTTTGAATTAACAACCACACCATTGACATATGCTAAATCCTAATGAAGACTATCCATGCTTTCTCATGATTATGTACAATGCAGCCCTACTCAATGCATTAAAGTCATGTTTGATAGGGCAGCAGAAATACAGATAATTTATGTTTGTGCTAGTTATTGTGTACCTGCTTTGTTACAATTGACTAATGATCAATTTGTTATTTTGAATATATAGGTTTATCCCCTGATCTTCAATCCATGGAACAAATTAGAAGGATAATGAGACCAACGGATGTTCCTGATACAGGTAATCTTTGTTGAATTGCAGCTTGTTTTGACTCATTGATGATCATTAGGAGTATGTTATGTAACAGTGCTGAAAACTGGCTAAAGGCTCCAGCTAAAACCAGTTGACATCACAGACACATTGCCTGGATCATGGTGACTTTAACTGCACAAGTTGCATTCTGATTAGTAACTTGGCCTTATTAGCAGATGATTGTGTGTTGTACATATCATAACATTGATGTAACTTGTCCGGACATCAATTTTATTGAGTCTTGTGAACAGTTGCATTATAGCATTACAGAAATCTTATGTTTTCCCACAAGGCCCAACCATGATAGGCCCTCACTAAAGAGGTGGCTGGATAAAACCTCCTTATTTTCATTCTTGGAGCTCCAAAATCAATGATTGTATTATAGCTCTTTCAGTGCCAGTTTGCAAGCTTTTGATTATTTTATTGTCTTTCCCAATGTCAACTATGTTTTATATCTCTGGTACTTCTGTTGCTTGAGTCTTGAATCAAGGAAATTTTGATCTATCTGTTTTTTACTATGGAATTTCCATTTTGAATACCCCATCCCATGAAAGAGGGTTTTTACTGTCTAGTCCCTATCTTTGTCATGATTGTTATTGAAACAATTGATAAAGATTTCAGTTTTTTGTTGCATGGTGCCTATGAATTGAGATCCAAATAAATTGAATCCAATATAGAAGATACCAAGCTTGTATATTTGTTTCAATTTTGCTACTTACACTATTGTACTTGGAATATTTTTGTCATATCTGCTATGTCAATGCTAATTAAGTGTGTAGAAGGGTACTTGACCAATCAAAGAAGCATATGTATATTTTCGTTGAACTTTTCCCATCTTTTTCCTTTCACCTTTTTGATAGCTATTGTAGTAATTACATAATGCAATTAGTTACCAGACCCCAGGATACATATCACATGTTGTAGGCCAGTGATCGAGGATTAGCTTTGAGTATTCATACACAGCATTTGCATAGTCTCTTTTACAATCTACTATCGTCATGGCATAGTATGAGAACCCACAGTGATAACAAGTGCGTAATAGATATATAACAAGCATATAACATTGGCGACGAGAATTACTATGGCTATGGCTACCAATTTCACGTTACACATGCCGCCGTTCGATCCTGATACGGACATCGGTGCCAGCGTAGCTCCAAGGTGGAAGTTATGGGTATGTGATTTTAACACATTCTTAGTTGCGAATGATATAACTGCCGCAAAACGTAAGCGTGCAATGTTGCTTTTTCTCGCTGGTCCCCGAGTTCGAGACATATTTCGTCAATTACCGGACACTGGTAGCGATGCTGATTTTGACGCAGCTCTGGCCAAACTAAACGAGTATTTTGAACCCCAAACGAATAGAGTTTATGAGGTATATAAATTTCGACAAGCCAAACAAGAGCCTAACGAGAACATTGATACATTTCACACTCGCTTGCGTGGCTTAGGAGAAACCTGTGACTTTCATGACCTAGATTTTGAAATCATGTTGCAAATCGTTTTGCATGGCACGTCAAGTCGCCTTCGTAAGCTAGCATTGCGCGACAATCAAATGACATTAAAGAATTTATTACTTCTTGGGTGTCAGGAGGAAATGAGTACGTTTCAAGCAGCAGCTATTGCGGGTAAAGAGACCGAAGACATAAGTTATTTTCAGAAGAAACCAAACCCAACCCAACGCAGTGGTTCCAGAGACAGTCAGGGAAAAACCTGTCGTAACTGTGGTGGAGTATGGCCCCATCGACATTCCGACTGTCCCGCAAAGGGTAAACCATGTCGAAACTGCAAAAAGCTTAATCACTTTGCTAAAGTATGTCGGTCAAAAGTAATCCATTCTCAAACAGCCCCACAGAGCGCTGCCCTACGTCCAGTGAGCTCAGCAGAGAACGTCGATTCCGACAGCGATTTTGATTACTGTTATACGGTAGACACAAAGGGTTATACGTCAAAGCCTCATATGGACATTAGCGTTAATGGTCAAATGATTAACTTCTTGATTGATACGGGATCCTCAATCAATGTAATCAGTAATAAAATCTACATGCAGACATTGACAAGTGTTGTCTTACAAAAGACCAATATCAAAGCGATGCCGTTTAATTCAAAGACCCCTGTGCACCTTAAAGGAAAGTTTCTTGCAACACTCGAAACCAAGCGAAAGATTAATGTTGCTACCATCTACGTGACGGCAGATGACGGAGGTTGCTTGCTGAGTTCAAAGACTGCACAAGAATTAGGACTTGTGAGCTTGAATTTGAACACAATTCAAGTGTCTACAATGCAGAACAGTCAATTGCCGGACCTGGATCACGTTCCCGACTTAAAAGCAAAAGAAATCATAAGACAACATCAGACAGTATTTCATGGTATTGGCAAACTGAAAGATAAGCAAATCACTCTCAGCATAGACAAAGAAGTGAAACCAGTTGCTCAACAGACACGTAGAATTCCCTTTCATGTTCGAGCCAAGGTGGAATTGGAGTTACAGAAGCTCGAGAAACAAGATATTATTGAGAAAGTACCTGATACGGAACATACGGACTGGGTTTCGCCAATAGTCGTGGTACCAAAAAAGGATGGTAGAATACGCATGTGTGTGGACATGAGAGCTGCAAACACTGCAATCAAACGGATACGCCATCCCATACCAACAGTAAAAGATATATCCATGGAATTGAATGGTGCAAAGTTCTTTTCGAAGTTGGATATGTCACAAGCCTACCATCAATTAGAGTTATCACCAGAGAGTCGGGGCGTGACAACATTCACTACGCATGCTGGACTGTACCGATATAAACGACTTAATTACGGAACGAATTCAGCAGCAGAGATATTTCAACACACACTAACTGAAGTTCTCAAAGGAATTAAAGGAGTCAAAAATATGGCCGATGATATCATAATATTTGCTGCGACAAGAGATGAACATCATAGAGCACTGAAAGCATGTTTACAAAGATTACAAGAACACAATCTTAAGTTAAATATCACGAAATGTGAATTTTTAAAGAAGAATTTAGAGTTTTTCGGATTTGTGTTTTCAGAAAAAGGAACACAACCAGATCCCAACAAAATTGCAGCTTTTGTCAACAGTGCACAGCCTCAGACAGCTAGTGAAGTAAGAAGTCTTCTAGGAATGGCAAACTATAGTGCGCAGTTCATTAAAGATTTTGCCACAATTACAGAGCCTCTTCGTAAATTGACTTGTAAGGACACGCCATTTCAGTGGACAGATGAACATCAGGCAGCTTATGAAAAGCTAAAAACAGCTTTAACAAACAGCCCTGTGATGAGTTACTTCGACATTACAAAAGAGACACAAATTCTTGTAGATGCAAGCCCCGTAGGTTTGTCAGCAATTCTTGCCCAGCGAAATCCCAAGACAAACAAGTCACAAATCGTAGCTTATGCCAGCAGAGCATTGACTGACACAGAGAGTAGATACTCACAGACAGAAAAAGAAGCTCTTGCCATTGTCTGGGGTATCGAACATTTCCATATATATGTATATGGCGCTCCGTTCATATTATATACGGATCATAAGCCACTGGAACTTATCTATGGCAATAAAATATCCAAACCACCAGCACGAATCGAGCGTTGGATGTTAAGGCTGCAACAATATGCCTTTGCAGTGGTGTATAAAGCAGGTGCAGATAATCCCGCAGATTATCTCTCACGTCACCCTGTGAAAATCGAATCAAAAGAGCAGAGCAACATAGCAGAGGAATATGTAAATTTCCTTGCTAGTTCTGCGGTCCCAGCCTCCTTGACAATAGACGAAATCAAAAATGCTACAAAAGAAGATCGCACTCTTAGAGCATTAAATGCAGCATTAAAAACCGGTTTCTGGAATGTTGATCGTTTAAAGCCTTACAAGCAGATCAAAGATGAAATTACATTTGATCATGTAAACCATGTATTTCTTCGTGGAACACGGTTGATTCTTCCAGACTCCTTGCAAGACCAGGTTATCAAACTGGCACACCAAGGGCACCAAGGACTTTCCAAGACAACAGCACTCACAAGAGAACATGTGTGGTTTCCACACCTTGGTAAGAAAGTCAGATCAGAAATTGAGGGTTGTTTAGCCTGTCAATCATTAGCGCAGCCCAACCCACCAGAACCGTTGTTGTCACCACCCATGTCAAGCAATCCATGGGAACATGTAAAAGTTGACTTCTGTGGCCCTTTTCCTTCTGGTCACCACATTCTAGTCGTTATAGATTGCTACTCCAGATTTCCAGAAATAGAAGTTCTTAAATCTACATCTGCAGTAAAAGTGATTCCTAAACTCGACACTATATTCGCTCGTCATGGAGTACCAGTCAAATTAACATCTGATAACGGTTCACCGTTTCAAGGCGACGAATTTAAAAGATACATGCAACAGCTTGGGATCGAGCATCATCATTCTACTCCATTATGGCCCCAAGGCAACTCCGAAGTAGAAGCTTTCAATAAGCCCCTTTCTAAAGCAATCAAAGCAGCACACGTTGAAAATCGACCATGGCAACAGGAATTATCTAAATTCCTATTGAACTATAGATCTACGCCTCACTCTACAACTAACATACCACCATCACAACTTCTTTACAATCGTCAAATGCGTGGTATTTTACCAACACTGCCAAGCAAGTGTAAAGTAGTTAACAGACATCAAGAGGCAAAAGAGAATCAAGAGTTGAGGAAAGAAAAAGGAAGAGTTTATGCTAATCAGCGTCTTGGTGCAAAAGAGTCATAGTAATAATAAAAGTTGGAGACAGAGTCTTAATTAAGCAGAAAAAGAGAAATAAATTAAGCACCAATTTTAATACAACTCCTTATATCATTACATCTGCTAGAGGAACAAGACTTACTGCTGAGTATAATGGACACAAAATAACACGGAATACGTCTTTCTTTAAAAAGTTTAATGGACATATTGCTGATGATGATTCGAATTTTGATGACCAAACAATTGAACATGATAATCATAAAGATAATGAAGGAACACCCGAAAAACAATTGCCAAGAAGATCAACAAGAAACAGATATCAAACTGAACGTTATGGAGAACCAATAGACTCCAATTTGATTACTTAATTTGCTACATTTGCTACTATATTACTCTATTAACATTTATTGATAGTTTTATTTCAAAAAGGGGAAGTGATGTAGTAATTACATAATGCAATTAGTTACCAGACCCCAGGATACATATCACATGTTGTAGGCCAGTGATCGAGGATTAGCTTTGAGTATTCATACACAGCATTTGCATAGTCTCTTTTACAATCTACTATCGTCATGGCATAGTATGAGAACCCACAGTGATAACAAGTGCGTAATAGATATATAACAAGCATATAACAGCTATCAAATTGTATACCTTACTAGTTAGAGTCCCCTGCTAAATGCCCCCATGTTACTTATATTTTGCTAATTGATCTATTTCGGTTTGGTTGTATTGGAGAGTTTTTATTTCTAGGTTTGTTATGTGATTTGCTATGGTCTGATCCAGACAAAGACATACAAGGGTGGGGTGAGAATGATCGTGGTGTATCATTCACTTTTGGAAGTGATATAGTTGGAAAATTCTTGAACAAGCATGATCTAGATCTGATCTGTCGAGCCCATCAGGTATTTATTGTTTTCTGTCTGACTGGCTTTGTCATAAAGTAGTTTGAGTGGCAACATCCATAAAGGAAGAGCAATTGTGTAAAATGTTTCCGGTTTTCTCGAACCGGATTATGTTTAATTTGCCATGTTCTATCAAGATTAGTCAATATTCTATATAAAAATTTATGTGCCATGATGTAATTTTCCAGAGTTACAGATCACCTCATCAATTTCTTGAAAAATAAGTATATATGTATGATGTAAATGACCGAAAAGTTGCCTGGGGTGCTTATTTACAGTTTTAATTCCATCCTGGGGCATGTATTCGGACAATGGTGGTTATTTGACAGGTACACTTATCAAATTTGTCTCAGTACAGAGCAGGAACGAAGAGCCCAATAACTCAATATTTTTTTCTTAACTTCTAGCAAAATCAAAACAAAATACGACACAATTACAACATCAGTTGCATCTTCGTCAGTATCATGGTCAATATGCGCCCTCGTTTTGACTTGACCTTTGATGATTCTAGAATTTTGAAGCGACCCTTCTTCAAATAGTTTCTGTAATAAGTGATAAAGTTACATAGTCATGGGGAAAATGCTTCAAATGGTGTTTATGCTGGACACAATTATATACCATGAAGTAATTACTATCAGTTCAAATGGGAGCTCTTTCCTGCTAAACAAGGCGCGTAGTCGATAGGGGCGCTTATTATCTTTTGCTCTTACCCCAGGGGCCTTAATATGGGTATTTTTGGGGATATAAATAGCTAAAGTTGAGGGACTCACGTCCATTCCTAGAAAGGGATTCTATGCGCATGCTCACTAGGCATGTTTCCATTCCCCTGCAAATGGAGAATGGCAGCAGTGATTTAAGTGAAGGAAAGTATTGTGTTGAAACTCATTCCTGGAAATGGAAATGAGACTATGGTGCCAAGCAGGTTACGAGTGAAGAAAGTGTTCAAGCGAATTAAAGATTATTTGTATTAGAGATTTGTGTTTTATTGAATTAAACTTTCTTCAAATTTTGACCTGGCCCAAGCTACGTATCGGACTTTGAGGTTGAAGAATGTGGCACCTGGTCACTTGTAGTGCAAGAGCGTCTCATTTCATGAATAATAGTAGTGCAGTTGTTCACTAAACCCTCGAATAGCGTAGGGCCAACAGTTGTCGATATCACTTGCTGTTGGTGTTCAGATTGACCATTCAAGTTCTATTTTGGTCTAAAGCGTCCTGTGTGCTCTTCAAGGCCATGATCAGTTGGGTCATGTTAATCAATTGTAAGCTGAAGTATTTGCCTGTGTTCATTAGATTGAAATATTTCTATCAAAACATTGCATTTAATGCACCATCAAAGGGAATGGGAGGTAATTTGTGGAAGATTACAAGGCTCGCGCATGACAATAGAGTCCCTGTCAATCATTGGCTTAAACTTTACCAGGCTAACAATACATTTTAGCAATTAGGGTAGTCCTCGGTATCCTCAACAGGGCAGGGGTGACTATTCAACACAGGGCAGTCATTCGGTCATTTACGGTAGTGTTCTTGCTGAAAAGAAATTAAAGGCAATTCATTTTGATGTCACAAGCCCACCTAATATTTGCTCTTGCGCACCTCGATGTTATTTTTCTCAAGGAGTATTGGTTTCTGGAACACACCTACATATACCAGTCATTACCTATTCTTGAGTTAGATGACTTGCCCTTGAGTGTATGTTTGAAAGCGTGACCTTGTAGCTGAGCTGGTAGAGCATTCAATGTACAATGTTGAAGATCGCAGTTTCCAACCCTGCTGGTGTCATTCATTTTCTCACATTTTCAGTTGACCTCGGTTTTGAATCAAAGACTTCGGTTTACAGTTTAATGGTATACCTGACGATTTTATTTCTGACCATTCTTAGGTTGTTGAAGATGGCTATGAATTTTTCGCCAAAAGACAGTTAGTTACATTGTTCTCTGCTCCAAACTATTGCGGAGAATTTGACAATGCTGGTGGTATGATGAGTGTGGATGAAACTCTGATGTGTTCATTCCAGGTATGAATTGATTTTGGCATATAATATACACCCATTGTGATGCTTTCTATGATCTACAGCAATGAAAAAAGTTGACTATGCTATATTCTATGGCATTTTGTCCCATTTATATCGAAAATAAGGAGCTATGTTAACAGTAGTTACGCCTTTATGCAGATGACTGAAGTGATGTATACATGTGACTTATAGTGCAATTGTGCCTTTACATATGCACGCAGTATTCTTTCGTGAAAACTCATGATTTTCCAATCTCAATGCTAGATGCTTGAAATCGAAAATAGAGCTGTTTTGGTTACATACAGTTTTTCGAATTGTTCTCTTAAACTTTCATTAAGAAGTTAACAGAGTATTGTATGGCTATTACTACATGGAAACCGAATACAAGTAAGGTCATTAAACTAGTAAAAAGACATAATCTTTTGTGTTATATATGTTATGGTTTGATAGGAACAACAATCATAATATTGAGCTTTTCCATGGCAGATTTTGAAGCCAGCGGAGAAGAAAGCAAAATACCAATATGGTGGACTGAATTCTGGCAGACCAATCACACCACCACGTAACCAGCAACCAAACAAAAAAGGACGAAAATAGTATACTGAGTGTTTCTTTACTTTCTTTTTCTAAAGTTACAGTGTTTTAGATAACGCTTTTTGCACTATTGGTGAGTACAATGTTCTTACCGTTCAGTGTATGTATATTAAAGGACTGTGTGAGCTGGCGAGGAGCGATGTTGTCCATATTAGTTAGCACTTTATTGACATTGATGTTTAAATCAGAGTTCATTCAAGAATGATTCATTGTGGATGGATGTAGTATGAAGAAGACTTCGATTTACCATAGCCAGCATTTATTTGTTAAGAGATACATGTTATGGATTTATTTCCGGAATTGACTTTAGTTATTTTTAACAGCTTGCTTGATACACGTATGACTAGGAGTCAAAGTTACTTGTCAGCTTCGATTTGAGAGGTGCATCTTTAGAGTCGTGCTATTTTTCGTAGAGTATCTTTAAGTAGATATTGGCTGTTTTCTACCCGAACTGATTCAGATGCAATGGATTTGATGGCCTGATTATATATGGTATGAACACGGATATTTAGTGACATCACTTTAACATTTCATATGTGAGAGGTAGTGCATAGCAATGCCCGACCTTGCGCGTTTACGTTTTCGCCTGGACACAACATTATGATCGATTCTGCTCGCTCCATTTCTATACTTATATCTTTATTTGTATTTCCGGGAGTGCGCTTCTAGGATCATACAGTTGAGACACAAAGGAATATCTACCGATATAATTCCCGTATTCTCAGCAAAAAAGAAAAACTATTTCGGCATATGAATTGTTGGTTTATATCGTATAAGCATTTATTTACAGCAGACTGTTATCTCTTGTACCAATATCCTTCATAAGACGTGCAAATAAATGGTCTTTTATTGAATTTTCTGCTATATTTTTGAGTATAATCTTCAATAGACGTATGTAAAGATTTACTGTTATATATTAAAAACAAATGATTCTTTTTTGCGGCATATCTTATCCAGGTGTAGACCTTCTCTTGCTCCAGTTGCTTATATTTGAGCCCCACCCCCTTTATAGTAGTCAGTGATTTATTCGCTTAATGCCTCTTTATGTGAAAAGTCTGTTGGTACTATAGAGCTTTACTATAGCTCAAAAAAGCGGAAACATTCTGTAAGCATACTGAAAATTTCTTCCTGTGCAGGAGAATTTCATGAAAAATGGACATAAGAGCCGAATAATCAGTTCTACATAATTTCAATAAGTGTGGGCAATGATGTAATATCATATATGTAGCATAAGAATGGAAGGGTATTAAGACAAAAGCATGTGCCTGAAATGCTAAAAGGTGGGGGCCAAGTTGTCAACATTGTGCCCTGTTGCGGTTGCACAATATCTATTAGTTTTGAAGTTGTCATTACAAATACTAATAGGCAAATGAAGAATGTTCAAGAACCTTTCTTGTAACGAGAATCTTATTTCAGCTTCCAATAACCACACAAAATTTATGACCGAATTAGCTTTATAAGGTTTACAAGGTTGAAAGTTTTACCCTGACAGTCATACACGTCATTATGGAATGCTCCTGTTTGTATTATGAGCAGATTGGTGCGATGCTTAGAATATTTCCTGATTCATCACAAATCCAAAGCTATTAACTATCTTTGTCATTTGTTCCTGGCATATTATGATGCTTTTCATTGTCAAGTACATTAATTTCACAAGATTATGAGTTTTCTCAGTATGCAAGGAGTTTTGATCGTTGCCTTGGTTGTTTTGACGAATTAAATGGGTGTGGTGTATTAAATGGGTGTGTTGTATAAGTCAAGTAAGTTAATATTTTAAAGCTGCAGGTGTTTCTTTCTACAGTCTGACAAATTATAGGGACCATGACCCCCAAAACTTTTTCTGGCCCTTTCATTTATCGTCCACTTTTTACGGTGAATGTTTGGATTATTGGTAGCTTTTCTGATCCAATGACTTTCAATATATGACTAGGATCCGTACAGGATATGGCAGACGGTAAATCAGTAGATTTTGGCTCGAAACAGCAGCGACCTGGAATAGTCAGAGATTTGTGCTTATTGGAAAAGTCAATGAATTCTGATCGTATTTTGGCAAATTTTCCCCTACCCTGTACCCAAAAAACCCCTGATAATATTATAGAAATTTTGTGGTATATCTTCAGTTAAACTAAATTGCCAAATTGTAAAAATATACTTGGTTTGCGAATAACGCTCCCCTTCTGTGCAATTTTTAACAAGTGTCCTGGACTTTGACTTGGAGTATCGAGCTGGCTAGAATTGACTAGGGTTTCATTATTCTTAAATGAATTAGTCTGGTCGAGGAAAATCGTCAGTGTAGGTGGTTTGGTTTTAAAGAATGTCACGGGAAAAGCAGGGAACTCATTTAGAGAATCTTTTACGAACACTGATAACCTGTATTTCATGTCTACAGTTTCAGAATCTGTACTCGCGTATAGGAATGAATTTTGCGTCACAACTTTATTTTCTTATGACGGTATACGAAACAGTCACAAAAACTGCAGGGATTGTGAAAGTGTAAATGATTCCATAAATGAAAAGTTCGTGACCAACTCTGAGGGCTTGTCATTTGAGTCTTTCTCGCAGTATCCTTTTTCCCCCACCTTTATGATATGTACGTATGAACTCAATGATTTTGCTTCTTTTTCCCCACTCACATTTAATATTCAGTTTCACCTTCATTTTGTAAGAGACTGATAAACAGAGAAATGTTATATTGCACAGAAAGATGTCAGATTCTCCTTTAGCAAGAAAGAATTCCGACTTTCTTTTAAATCAGAAGCCGATAAAATTGAACTTCAAATAGAGTTATCTTCTATCTGCTGTAGAATGGACCCTCTCCATATTACATGTGTATTGTAGTTGAGGCCTGCCAGTAGCAATCCTTCAATTTTAACTCCTTTACAGTTGACAATTGCAATGGAAACTTTTTGTAATGGACAAGGATGGGAAATTAAAAATTAAAATTTGCCATTTAAAAGTATTTCCAAATGATTATCACATGGTGAGAAAGAGAGCTCTTCGCGCAAGAGAAAATTTCGGTGTAACACTGCAGGCACATTGCTTTTTCAATGTTTTCTTTGTATTTTTTAAAAGACAGGCCAAAAGCCAAGGGAGCTTTGTATAAAGGTGAAAGTCAAAGATGTTGTATTAGGTATCAGGCTTATTGTACAAAGCCGAAAGAGTTATGCAATGTACAAAATTATGAATTAATATAGGAGTTCTTAGCTTTTTGTAGAGGAATTAGAGACGTTCTACAGGCACACATCCATCAGCTGGAAAATCTTCATCGTTTGATTGAGCTGATTATAAGTTGTTAGTGTTAAAGAAACTATTATTTCATGTATGTTGCTACGAGCTAACTTTGTCGCAATCTAATGAATTCAACTCATTAATAACTTATTCAGGGTAGCCTGTTCAGTATCCATGATACTATTATCAATGGTTTAAAAATTTACAGGTTTACATATATGCAAAGTCAAATCTGATTTGGCTGTATACAAGCTGAATGGTTAGGAATTAAAATAAAATTCTCCAAAAGACGCAAAAGTTATTGCTAAGTCGTGCTTGAGCAAAAACTATCGACACAAGAGCTTAATCATTAGCTGGAGCTTCGTTATGGGGAGAAGAATGACACTTAAATGAATTTCTTGCAGCTGCCGTTTGCACTTTTGTAGGCGCAGTTATTGAACTGCCTTTTTCTTATACTTATTCTCCACTTTCTCATTACATTATATATATATATATATATATATATATATATATATATATATATATATATATATATATATATATATATATATATATATATATATATATATATATATATATATATATATATATATATATATATCTATATATATATGTATGTATGTATGTATGTATGTATGTATGTATGTATATATATATGTATGTATGTATATATCTATATGCTGTTCTTTCGGCTAAGGCTGACATAGGTGCATATTACGTGATAAGTGGGCTACCACAATTGGAAAGCTTATTTTGGCCCCAGTGCCTATTCGAACTCACGATGTTTAGATCAGAACACTCCTGTGCTAATCAATTGCACCATCCAGGTACAAAAAATCGCAGTTAAATCTTAAGGTCATTCTACTATGAGTTCGAATACGCATTGGGCCAAAATAAATTTTCCATTTGGGGTAGCCTACTCTGTTTCCTTTTCGTGTAGAATTTTCTGATTAACCTGAAACACTACAAAGTTGTTTTTATGCTGAATATCAATGTGAAACTTTAAAATCTTTAAATGTAGAGGCTAGTAAGTTCGTAAGGAGGATTGAGTTAACTTCCATGACTCATCCAGAGGTGATGACACGGGAGGGGGCATGTTCTGTTAGTTTTCTCTAACATTACTCTTGTAATTCGTCCAAATTCGAGTAGAAAAGGCTTGAGGATATGGGAGATTTTTAGTAAGTTATAATTCATTGTTGTGACGTCATATCATTGCTGTTTGCATACCTGATTGTCAGCATTAAGTTGAAAATTTTATTGCACACTTCGTGAAGATATCTTTGTTGCCGCGGCAAGAAAGGAGTTACTCCTTAAACTTTATTGCACACTGGGTGATGAAAATTTACCTATATAACTTATATAGAGTTCTCCTCTATTCCTCATATCATAGTCAGACAAAGAACCTCTCTTCTGGAACACAAGCCATTGGCTCTGATTTGGATACGTAGAAGTGCTAAAAATCCAGATGAACAGATGCTTCCTCGCAGTATGTTTATGCAGAGTAGGTGACTCTCAAGTAAAGCGTAACATACCGCACATAGCTTTGAATGAGGAAGACTACCTTTAACCTGATAAATCACCCACTAAACTTTGCCTGAGTGGTTTATATTAGTCATGCATTTAGCCCATCATCGATAATAAACGCTTGCGACTTGGTTTCCTTCCCTTGTTCTATTTCACAATCATTGAGTTAATGAAGAAAGAGGCCATCAACTGCAGTTATTCTATGTTGGCGATCAATCGCCAGAAGTTCAGTTTTTTATGGGTTCATGCATAGTTCTTTTACCCTCAGCCAATAATACAACGAAAAGGAGGAGTAGATGATCCTTGAAGAATGCCGCTCTACTGAGTGTTTAAACTTCCTCCTAACCATTGAGCAATTAGAGAACAATGCTGCTTGGTTAAGCTGATATTATACTGAATGTCTACTTGTCTTGCTTACTTTTTTAAAAGGATGGCTGCTACACCATTTGAATGAAATAACTCAGAAATATTCACATGGCTTCTTCAATAGAATGGTGCAGTGGCCAACTTTTCTAAAAACACTGAGCATACCTCTCAGAAAGTTTAATAGACTAGTCTAATGGCCGGTGACTTCTATCAGAATACATGCAAAAGCTGCTACTGGGTGTCAAGGTAGCTTGTCCTATTGCGCATTTATCACATTAACAGGTAACCTACGTCCCAATTGAAATGTTGCTTTTGTCATATTTCAGACATTTTTAGATCTAAGTTAATGTCTTTTTCTGCTACTTAATTGACAATATAATCCTTTGAATCAAGTGTTTTACTAAATACTTGCTTCGAATTGCCTGAAAACCACTTGAACAGATGTGAAACATTTAGCATATGAATCTGTTGCTAATTGAAACAAAAGCTGTTTGAATTGTTTATCTGTCAATTCAGGGTGCGCTACAATTTCATTACTATGCAACGTCGTCGTTTTCAAATGAATTAATAATGCGCAAATCTTTATGGCGTCATGTGTTTCACTAGAATGTTTGTGATTTGTGATTTGGAAGTTCTTGCAGCGAAGCTAGTTCAGTGAAGAAATTTCAACAATCATGAAGAGATTATTAAGGTATTGCGTTAACTTCACATGTACAAACACACACATACACACACACACACACACACACACACACACAGACACACACACACACACACCCACACCCACACACACACACACACACCCACACACACACACACACACCCACACACACACACACACTTATGAGAAAACATTCATATGGTGCCTTCCTTTAGCATGCATTTGTGGCTATCGAAAGGGACGTAATACCCAGCATGCTCTGAAAAAATTGGTGGAGACTTGCAAAAAAGGCCTTAGATAAAGTTTTGCTTCAGCTGTCATAATGGACTTATCCAAGGCTTTCGATTGTCTTCATCATGAACTTCTGCTTGCTAAACGGAATGCCTATAGCTTTAGTACAAATGCCATGCGAATGGTGTATAGGTATCTAACAGGTAGAAAGCAGAGAGTCAAAGTAAATGGCTTTTTAAGCTCTTCGAAAGAATTTTAGTTGGGTGTCCCCAAGTATCAATCCTAGGGCTTCTCTTGTTCAATATGATTATCAAATGATATTTTCTTTTTGCTGAATGAAACTGAGATCTGTAATTACGTAGACGATACAATAAGTTACTGATAACATCAAGAATTACAGGAAGTTACCATAAGGCTAGAAATTGCTATGGCTAAATCAATTGGTTTGCAGGAAACTCATGAAATTGAATGGAGGCAACAAAATATATATATATATATATATATATATATATATATATATATATATATATATATATATATATATATATATATATATATATATATATATATATATATATATATATATATATATATATATATATATATATATATTGGTCCGTCTATGATTAAAATGAGCAATGGAGAAAAATTACTAGGCTTTATAATTGATCTACAGCTAAATTTCAAACAACATCTGCTTACAGTTTGCAAAAAGGCAAGTCAGAAACTATATGCTCTTGCGGAGGCTTCGAGGTGTGTTCCCAAAGAAAAGACTAGAATTGTCATGAGAGCTTTTGTAATTTCTGAGTTTAGTTATTGTCCATTAATATGCATTTTTTCATGATAGGGGCGTTAACCCAAAAATTCACCACAAATTCACGAAAGAGCACTAAGAATAGCGTATCAGGATGTGACATCTACTTTTGAAGATCTAGAAAATCCCGTCTCTATTCATCAACGAAATCTACAGTTGCGTGTGATGGAAAATTATCAAACAAAGATGAATCTAAATCCTTCCTTTATGAAAGCTACTTTCGTAGCAAGAGAAATACATTACAACTTACTAGTAATGAACAGTGTCTACGCTCGCAAACTTAGAACTACAGCCTGTGGATTAGAAAATATCAGTTTGCTAGGGGGGAAATATCTGGCTAGACTTACCATTGCATATAAAGAAATCCCAATCTGTAAAACATTTCGAAAAGGAAATTAAAGTTTGGAAGTTTATATGCAACTGTAACTTTTGCAAGAGTTTTATTATAAATCTAGGCTTTATTTAAATATATTTCTGTTCTCCATTGTAAATTTAGGCTTTATATAAATATATTTCTGCTCTCTATTTTTTCATTATTATGTTCCATTGTTATGTCCGCGTTTGACTACATATTCACTATATATTCATGATGTATTAAATGGTTGGTATTAATTAACTTCGAGTTATTATTTACCCCTACTTTAACTAAGGAAATTATTATTAATATGTCTGTTAAATATAAATCATAAAGCAAGATACGAAATGCTTTGGGAATCAAAATGTGATTGCGGATAACTGCCAGTCTTCAAAGGAATGACATTACTTTCTCCTTTACTACAGGTACTCAGCAGCTAAGTACCAGTCTTAATATCCGAGCTGTACCTAATAAAGCTGTTTTTTGTGCATGTTCAATATTCAGCGTAATTCCAATATCTTTTAAAAACTTCTCAAATCTAGTAGATACTGCTCCTAATATACCAACAACAACTGGAATGACCGACACCTTTCGTATGTTCCAAACCCTAGCGATTTCATCCTCTAAAAGTTCGTATTTCTCTAATTTTTCAATTTCTTTTTCAGGGACTCTAACATCTCCTGGTATTGCAACTTCAAATATCTTTACCTCATTTTGTACTCTATCAACAATAACAATATCTTGCCTTTGAGCTTCTATTTCCTTATCACACTGTATAACACAATCCCACAAGATCTTTATATTATTACTTTCAATTGCTCCTTTCGGTGAGTGTTCATACCATCTAGCCTTTTAATCAATATTATATTTCTTACAAAGGTTGCAATGTATATATTTCCCAACATTGTCGTGGCATCTTTTATGCTCTTTCTGAGCCACCTTGCTACATTCACTGATAATATGTGAAACCGTTTCACTTCTTTCTCCACACATCCTACAAAGGGGGGAATCATTGGTTTTGTCTATATAAAACTTAGTATTATTTGTCCTTATCGCTTGTTCTTTCGTACTACAAATCAAAGCTTCCGTGCAGCCTTCAAATCACTGTCTGTTAACCATTTCCAAGATGGTACTCTATCTTTTCTATCTAAATCTTTAAAACATTTGTTATGCATAATTTTGTCCTTCCAAGAATTTTAAACTCAACATCTCTCATTCTTGTCATAAATTTTTGGAGTCACAACATCCTCTTTATTAATTGTATTGCTGTTCTTTACTGCCACTAGTAGTGGTTCTTCCTCGTCCTTGATATACCAACCAATACTGCTTTCCTCAGTCACAATGCAACTTTAAGAAAGCTGGCCTCTTCCTCCTTTACTTCTTAGTACAGACAATCGATCTATATCACTTTTCGGGTGGAATTCTTTATTTATCGTCATAATATTTCTTGTTTTTCTGTCTATCTCATCAAGGACATTTTTATGCCATTTCAGGATCCTTACCTCATATCTCAGCAATGAGAATACCCAAGCATTGAGGTCTCTCATTTTGTTTCGACCATTTAATTTACTTCTCCTTACAAGCCTTGATCTCCTAAAATACTCGCTTTGAAAATGCCTACTCATATTCTTCTCTCATACAGAATGGAATTCCAATATTCCTAGATACATATAGCCTTCTTTATCTATATCCTTTATGGTATCACCTAGTGGTAACTCTGTTCCCTCAGTTAATGTCACTTTTCCTCTTTTCATATTCAGGACTCCACGCTTTTGAATCCCAAATTCCATCCTAACGTCATTGTGAAATATCTGAACTGTCGACAGTAGGCCATTCTTTAATCATTTGAATACAGCTTCAAATCGTCCATAAAAAAGATGATTTAGCTTTTCACCAATTTGTGGGTATACCCACATTTTACTTTCCTCATGATTTGAGTAAAGGGTATCATGCACACAACTAGCAACAGTAGAGATAAGCTATCTCCTTAGAAGACACCTCTCTTTACTTCAACACTAGCCAAAAACTCCCCGTTCGATGATAAATTGATGTTCCAACTCTTCATTGATCTTTCTATGAAGTTTATTATATTGTCAGCAACATTGGCAAACTTCAAACTCTCAATTATCCAGGAATGGGGAGTCATATCGTAAGCCTTCTTATAATCAACCCAAGCCATGGCTATGTTGGTATGTCCTTTCCTGCAATCATTCATTACTGTTTTATCAATAGGCAATTAATCTTTTGTTCCCCTACTTTCCTTCTTACAACCTTTCTGTTCAATGGGAAGCCTATCTTTCGATTCAAGGTAATTCTATATAGCAGTTGATATTATTCCTGTTATGAGTTTACATTTGTAGCGGATTTTATATTCTTATTTATATTGTCTAATATCTTTTTGCTAATTTTTCCGATTTCTGACTTTGAAGGATTGATTAACCTAAATGACTTGATATGTGGAAAATTGTCTTTATGATCTTTTACTGTAATATATGCTTGCTTTTGATTTAATCTTTCTATTCTGTCGTCAATAGCATATTTTTCTGCTATTTTCTTGGTTTCAATATCGAATGAGTTGGCTTTTTCTGGCTAGATTTCTTGTAGGGCTTTGTTATATTCTCTGATAATGCCTCCTTATATTCTGCTGAACTCACTTAATACACATTTCTTGATTTATCAGCTGGAACAAAAATCTGCTTGCTTTCTTTAATTGTTGCAATATCTCTCTTCATCATTTTGGAACTCACTATGAACTTTCTTAAATCGATTATTATGAATTAATGCCATCATATCACTCTCAAAATCATTTAGTTCTTCTACACTAGATGGACAATTTCTGGTTCTGAAACCAAATGTGTCTTTATTTGTTGACTCTAATTTCCCTAAAAACTGGAGTGTCTTCCATCGCATACGTTTGGTTAAGCTTTCGACTTTGGATATAAGTTGAATTCTAAATTCGCTATGGTTTGCTAATGGTATGTTCTTCTTTGAGTATGTAACATAAAACTTTTCCATTATGTAGGTAGTCAATATAAAGTGCTCAATAAGCACTGGAGCTTTAATAGACAAGCGGCGATAAATTCCATTACGTTGTCGATCACTTTGGTATGGCAGAAGATGTATTGGAATTTATCGCCGCTTGTCTATATATATATATATATACATATATATATATATATATATATATATATATATATATATATATATATATATATATATATATATATATATATATATATATATATATATATATATATATATATATATATATATATATATATATATATATATATATATATAAACTGATCCTAAGCCGCATCCACAACGTATATAAATTGTATAAAAAGAATAGACCATGAATATACTTTTCTGTAAGTAGACGTTTCGATTAAAATTTTCATCAGTACTCAGAGAATTGATGAGGATTTTAATGGAAACATCTACTTACAGAAAAGTATATTTGTGGTTTATTCTTTCTATATATATATATATATTGATGGTACTCTCCTGATATTCTCTCTTGTATTCTCCTAATGAGTGAACAATACTGTTCACGAAACAGGCTTGTCGAAAGTATACAGTAGTTTTAACTTTTAGATATATATATATATATATATATATATATATATATATATATATATATATATATATATATATATATATATATATATATATATATATATATATATATAAAGGAATGGCCAACACCTGTTTCCTTTTGTTTCCTTTTTCCATGGTGAACTAGTATTTTATGAGTAGAGAGATTCAATGAATGATAATCCCTCGTTTTCAGTATTGACAAGACAAAAAGTACCATCAACATATCGTTCGTTGATGGAAATGAAGAGAAGGGCTTGGTGTAAAGCATGCAAAAAAGAATAAGCCAGGTGGATCAAATGCTTCCTATTAATGCAACACGAGTGGAGTAAAAACTGAGACTATATTCGTAAAGATTAAGACTTCAAGGATTTAAATGTATATTTGTCAAACCATATCTTTTTCATAATGTACAAAGGAAAGATTAGCCAAAGGAGGTGCCAGTTGGAATCCATGGCAGCATCATTTATTTGATCATCTGCTTCACCCTTTTGAATGTAAATGAGCTTGAGTAGCAGCCATTTTTGACAGTTTTTAAGGCATGTCTCGAAAACTTGACGTTACAAGAGACTGCAAGATTAATACTCTTCAACACTCTTTAAGAGGTAGATTTCTGCATCAAAGGAGATCGTAAATTTGGTAACATACTCTATAGTGCTAAACTCTATGACTAAAGTGCATGCATCTGTAATTATACGTGCTTTAACTAGATTAATCTTTTTCAATTTAATCCGGCTTAACTAAGATTTAAGAAGATTGCAAAGGTGCCAAACTAACTGACATTGCAAGTATTAAAGGAAAATACAATAGGCCTAAAAGGCGCTACTACATTAGGAAGCGTAACCTAATGTATTTTAAGCAATACATGAACATATGTTGGCTTTGAACCTGGTCGATAATTATTGCTGTACCAGGGGCGTCGAAAACGGGAGGCCGGGGGGCACTGGCCCCCCCACTTTTTAGCAGTGGAGCATAAAAGGAAAAAGCATAAAAATACTGAAACAATAAACTGATTCCTTTTTCACAAGATAGGATCCGGTCCTTACTTTCATGTTGTCCCAGCATGTTTGACCTTTGATATGGACCATTAATTAGAAGCCCCTCTTCGTCTGAACGGCAGCATGAGGACAGCGAAGAAGACTTGTTCAAAGCAGAAATCCTCTCAAAATTCTCTACAACTCGTTGGGCCGTTCGTGCTGATTGCTTTCGGCGAATCATTGATAAATATGCTTCTCTTTATAAACTTTGGCTGTCATGTTTATCACATTCCCTGGAAACGGATATCAAATCTAGAGTGATTTGATGCAAATCTCAAATGGAAAAATTTGAATTTTACTTCGCTCTACAGCTAAGCCACAGGCTATACGCCTTGACTGACAATTTGTCAAAAACTCTTCAATGGCACAAAATGTCAGCTTTATCAGGGAAAAGAAATGCTGAATTAACCAAGAAAGCAATTGAAACCATGGGCAATGATAAAAGTTTTGTTTTGTTTTATGAAACAACTGTCAGAAAGGCTGAAAAGCATGATTTTATCCAGGAGCCAAGCTTGTCTCGAAAGCCCTATAAAGAACCAAATTATTCAATACTTCAGTACCTAGATGGAGACGCATCAGATGTGACAATTTGCAAACATGCTACAGCCCAAGACCACTTTCGGAGAATCTACTTTGAAGTCATTGATTGCATGATTATGGCTCTGAGTGAAAGATTTAATAAGCCTTGCTTTGATGCGTTTGCTAATATGGAAAAATTATTGCTAAAATCCATTGCTGGAGAGGAGATCAATGATGAATTAGCTTGGATGCATTCAAGGTATACTGATGGTGTAGACGTAAGTGCTTTGAAGGCTGAGCTTCTAATTTTTAAACAGATTTTCAATGAAAAAGTCAGCCACTTCGATGACATCTTAAAAGCTATGGAAGAAACAACATCAGACACCAGGTTGTTGATTCCAAATGTTATGATTATAATTCAACTGCTGCTCATAAATCCCGCCACAAGTGCCACCCCAGAAAGATCATTTTCTGTTGCAAGAAGAATCAAAACCTGGCTGCGATCAAGCATGACACCGCCGAGGTTCAATGCCTTATCTTTCCTGCACACACACAAAGAATTGGTAGATGGTTTGGATGTGATCAGCGTTGCCAATGATTTTGTGTCGTTGAATAGTGTGAGATACAACAATTTTGGAACTTTTATCAAATCTGATTTGCAACTATATTTCAGATAGAGTTTTTGTGCAACTATTTTCGGAAAGTATTAATTTACAAAGGCATCGTTTCATGTTTGTTACCACAGCGCAAGCATAGGTCTGGTTTAGGCAGATTTAATGCGTTCGAGTAATTGGTATGTTTTGTAGGAAAAGGTGCATTTATGAATGAAGCCTTGCTTTCGGTACTTTAAATGTCACTGAACGCATTTAGTTGAATGCTTTCACATCATGCATATGGTAAAAGAATCTAACTAATATTAAAATACTAGAATCCTTTGTTATAAAACATGCTACTTTGTAGAAGTTACATGGTAAAGATGTGATGAAATAAGACGCTGAACTTTTATCATTCAACATAATTTTTTAGAACAAGGTACCACAAAAGACTATTTCCTACGTGTTCATATTGCGAAAACTTTAAAATGTGATGCTCTAGCCAACACAAAAAAAGCAGAATTCCGAGTTTATCCGCAACCCTGGTGAATCCGATTAATTAGGCCCCCCCCACTTTCAAAATCGTTTCGACGCCCCTGCTGTACATGTTCTCATCGATTTTACCATTCCCTTAAGATCTTGAAGAAGCTTTGAAGAAACCGACGATATATTGATAATAAATTTTGGCTTTTCAACAGTAAGCATAGAGCTTTATCACCCATTGAATCTCTCAACTCGCAACATCGAAGTGTTGAATTGAGTACAAAAATACAAACATAAATTTTGCTTTTGATAATATACCTACAAACATTAAAAAGCCCCTTTAATCACTTAGCTTTAGTTTATCATTAAGATACGATCACTGGATTACTTATTAACATGTCGGTGTCATTTTTGTCTTAAAATTTGCTCTTATCCATACCTTACCGGATACTGTTTACAAAATTGATAACCTTTGCTCTGGTTTTAATGAGGATATCACAAAGTTCTTCTACATACTTAAAAGGAGCTAATTATTTTATTTACAACCTGAATACAACTTCTTTAAAGTGGAATTGAATCTTTTATACATGATAAAACTATTTTATTCCATTTCCAGTTCTCTGATGTTATGGATTGTTTTGGCAAATGGCTATGCAACAATTTTGAGACTACCATGTTTAAAATATGCAGACTTTACCGTGTTTCATGTAAATAAACTTCTAAGAGGACATTTGATATATAAAGAAAGTGGCCTAAATGATGTTCAATGCATGGAAAAGTGTGTCAAAACAACAAATTGTCGATCATATAATATAAACGACAAACTTCAACTATGTGAATTGAACGGGAAAATGTTGGGTGATGGTGGCACCACCCAACTCAGTCATGAAAACGGATGGATATACAAATCAACAAACCCCAAAGCTAAACTGGTAATTCATTCTTTGCACAACTGACTAAATGCATCGTGAAAAGTAAATTAACTAATAAATACATACATACAAGTATACATTAATGTATATTTACATAAATTTATGTACATATTCGTTAATTTGCTTTTACATATTGAAAAAATTTTCGTTTTCTCAAGATTTTAGGAAGTTTGATCATGATATTGCTAATCAACTGCCATCTTTGACATACCGGGATTAGTATTATCAGTTTAATCGTTGACACCGGTATAGCATATACTCCCAAAGGACGTTGGAGTTTGCGGACATTTATGTCCGGACAATGTCAATACTTATGCTTGAACAGTTCTGTCGAGTTGTTTGTCTTATGTGTGGATGCTTGTCTCGTTTTGTAGTTTTTCTTGATACATGAACAGCTATTATTGTGTATTATCTTTAAAGATGTAACCTGACTTTATAATCGTCCTCCCGACTTTCACAACTGACTATGACAATATCCTCAATTTCATCACTTACCTCCCAACCAATCTCTTCCAAGTCCAGGTCTCCGTCTGAAGCAGGATTTCCTGGTACGTTGTAGTTTTTCTAGATAACTTCCTTTAGTCTCTTAATAATCCTCTAGTTTCTGTGGAACAAGACCAACTTGAAGTAAACTTGCCTTGTACTACAATTTCAATATTCATTCTCCGCATCAGCTGCTAGAAGACCAACAGCATTTTCTTTGGTGGGATTCAATTTCGGCGCTGAGACGGTCCTTTTTTGTATTGCAAGAATCGATTACGCTCTATTAGAGGAGGTTAAACCAGAGGACCCATTTGCAAAACTTGTACACTATTGTAGCTATCATTGATTCACTACAAACTATATGCTAAAAATGCTACCGGTTGTTGTTCTGGCTCTCTTAGAATAAGCCAAATTAGAAAGGTTATTACGAAATTTGTCAGCAGAATGGTCGACAGTTTACCTAACTTTTTCCACCAAATATTATTCAACCGAAATTTCTGAACCGCAAGTTTTTGCACTTGATGTATATGCCAAAACATAGAAATGATCCAACTGAAGTCTCACAGTTAGAATGATCTGAAGATTCCACAGCTAGCCTTTTGTGTTTCGAAATTTACTTTACGACTATAATAGGTTCACCAATCATCAACACGATGGTGAAGATTTTCAAAATTGCATTCTCTCTAATTTACATTTTATCACCGAGAAAGATCTACCCTATGATTCTAGTAAGAAAAGGAGAAAGCAGAGAAAAATTCCGACACTTATAGTTTGGTAGATATCTAGCTATGTATGTAAGTGTGCATGTGTGTATGCGTGTAATAAAAGTTTGCAACAAATTAACGCATAATTTCACGAAAAGGCACAATCGAATAGTAGATAAAATAGGAGATGAAATCAAATCCAATGAGAAAACAATCATCATTAACAAAATAGTTAGGACAACACTAAGAGAACTTGGAGTAGAAATAGAAAGTGAAAACGAAGAATTATTAAATCTAAAGTCTGATATTTTTGTGAAAGAAAAAAAGTAGAATGACTATATTGGATACTGCTTGTCGGAACGATGCTTACATTTCTGAAACATAAGAAATCAAGTTAGAAATGCATAAGAGCTTGCAATCCTTCATAGAAAGAGATGACAGACATGAAATATCATCAGTTCCCGTCTCATTTGGATTGTAAGATGTAAACTTTTGAAGGAATATTAGAAGTGAAACATACAAATTGCGAGATACTAAAGTTTGTCTGAAAGGCTTCTGTGATTAGTTGGACACATTAAACAAACATTATATACGAACTTATTTGATAACAGGTTGTCAGACTCTTAGGAAATAAGAAGTTGTCTAGATCTTTCCATCAAATCTTCTTTGCTCAAAGCTCTGGAGCAAAAGCTCGAAATTTCATCACATGGTATACCAATGCATTAGCAATGCCTTCATGCCTCTTTAAAACATGAAACTGAAACTGAGAATGATATCAATGATTTATATAATTCATTTGTACTATTTATATTAGTACGTGTGTTGATAATATTATTTTACTTCTAACTATTGATATAGACTGGTGTAACTTGCACGGGGCTCAATCCATGTCAACCTGATGCCCTTTGCAGAGATACATGCAGAGCGCCATTCTACGAGTGCATATCATGTGACGCACAACATTATGAATTACTTTGTGATAAGCCCACAGGTAATTTTCGAAATTCCCATCAGCGATTAAAAACTCTTGTCATTGTATCGTATATTAGTCTAGATATCTGGTAATAAAGCAGCAACGCGATTGTCATTCTAAGAATATGATGCATGAAGCTTAGTAAAGAGTAGTCAGTAATGAAGACAACTACAAGTTATCCAAGTATATTAATTGCATCTTGTTGGAGACAGAGAAAACAGAGGTTATTATGGGTTTTGATTTACTTTGTAGTACAATCAGATCCTCGTGTCAAAGCACCCTTCACCTCCTATGAGGAACTCCAATATTTGCATGAATTTCTGACTGAAACTCTCTGCAACAGATACTAGCTGTAGCAATTTCTTCATACGTAGATAAAGAGTAGTGCTTAAGAATTTCT
Organism: Mastigias papua; assembly: GCA_964019165.1. Lineage (NCBI taxonomy): Eukaryota > Metazoa > Cnidaria > Scyphozoa > Rhizostomeae > Mastigiidae > Mastigias > Mastigias papua. The sequence goes on from OZ025269.1 coordinate 10,866,143, forward strand.
GATTGAAACTCTGAGTAAGTGATAGATACCTGAATGAAGCGATTTTTTCCATATATAGATGAAGAACAGTGCTTAAAGAATCCCTGTAAACATGGCAACTGTCTTGAAAAGGCATCTGGTTATGAGTGCAAATGCAATGAAGGCTATTCAGGGGAAAACTGTGAAACTGGTATCAGTTGCAATTTTAATCGAATATGCTTCTTGAAGAACTCTTGTCGTCTATCGATGAATACAATTGTGAGCAGAGAACGGGCATGAGGACCAATGATCTCGCCTTTCATTGTAAAAAATACTGCCTGCAAAGCAACCCAACCTGTCTCAAAATCGGAAAGATTATTTACTCAAATTTGACCTGATGATGTTAAGTTGCTTCTCTATTTTGTCATATTCATTTCTATCAACTGCAAGGAAATGCTGCGTGAGTTAGATGCAAGGTTTTTAGGGCGCTTACACGCTGCAGTGCAAGTTGTAACTAACTAGAGAATAGAGATACCAATTTAATCTCTTCGACCTTAAAGTACTCGATTAATCCTTTTTCTAACTTAACGAATTAATCCCTTTTCTGTCTTCTTGGTCACCTAGAAACCGTCTATTGGCAATGTTTATGATAACAGAACACCTCCCCTTCATTTGCAGCAGTACTAAATGGTCTTTGAGGAAATCATCTCTGAATCTATGACCTCTGTTGGTTTTTTCTAGAAATTGACGAATGCGAAAGTCTTCCTTGTTTCAATGGAGCAAGCTGCAATAATCTTGCCAATGCCTTCCAGTGCGTCTGTCTGCCAGGATTCACTGGAAAGCACTGTGAAACAGGTAGCTTACAATTGTCATTACCATATGACATTCCCAGACTGATCAAAACTTTGATGGCAAGGATGGGAGCAATGATCACTGTAGACAAATTGTTTAGCAGTATAAATATATATTCCAAAAATTAATTAAAGAAGAAAAAGCTACATGTATCCAGGTAAACGATTGAGGGAATTTCCAAGTTAAAATAAATGACATATGCAACTATATGCGTGAACGAATCGACGTGGTTACGTTCAGTGTTATAGACAGTTAAGAGACAATTGAGAAGTAAAGAGCATCATCAGCATTGTAATATAATGAAAATAAGTACTAAATTTACATATCAAAGAGAATCCTCAAAGGTAAGAGTATGATGAAAATGCAAAAAGTAAAAACGGAGAGTATCCTAGGAAGATCAGGACAAATGGAATGATATGAAAGACTTTGGAATGTTTAACAAAGGAAAATTTGGCATATAATATTAGTTACTTAACTGTCGTGAATCAACAGGTCAAACTCATTATTAGCTTTTGCCTAAGATAGACTGACCAAAGGTGAGAATTGTCAAAATTCTCTAACTTCGCTCATTTTGTACTGCTTCTACTACGATTTTCTACTTACTTAATTTTTACCATACTCTTACACCAGAGGATACTCCTTGTTATATAAATTTGGTACTTATTTTCATTATGATGTAGATATTATGACGACAGGAGTTCCTGTCGACAAGATCTTTCCTGTACTCGGTTAAGCCTTAACTGCCTAAGACTCTGAGTCTTAGCCACGTCGAGTCCTTCACGCCTTGTTTTTATGTCTTTTTCTTTAACTTGGATATGTCTCCAGTCATTTAGCTGGAAATGTCTAGCTGTTTACGGCTTTATTAAAGAATGTGTTTAAGAAATATTTACACTGACAAACAGCTTGTCTGTAATGGTCATCGTTCTCATCCTCGCCATTATCATTTTTCAATTTACGTTTTTGTGTAGTCAAGAGATTACTCACTCAGACTGAAATCCTTACTACCAAAGAGCTTTCTTGGTAGCGCCTTACTAGACGAGAATCCATTAACAAATCTATTAAAGACCATTGAAGAACACATTGAAGATGAGTGAGCACTATTGCAGTCCAAGTTGTAAAATGATCCATTTCAAAATTCTTTCCACCAACATATCCAACCGACCGTGCCGTGGTCTTGCGCAATGTTGAGACTGGTAATCTTTGAATACTTTCCGATAGACGCTAGAAGTATTCATATTAGATCAAAAATAAAAAATGAATTTAGTGACCAATGGTTGCTGACCATCCTTTTGTCACGCAAATATGCATCAATTTACATAACTGTTTATTCGCGTCCTTTTTGCATGTATTTAGATATTTCTCTCTTTATTATATGTTTATATTACATCTGTTCATTCCATTGTTTACTTATATCTGCCTACAGATATTGATGAATGTGCAGACAATCCTTGCAAGAATTCTGCCACATGCCACAATCTTCTTGCTGCATTCAGATGTGAGTGCATGGCAGGATATAATGGTACAACATGCGAACAAGGTACTTTGAGCCAGTTGACTTAACTTTTACTAGCTCAGAAACTTTCAAGTTCAAAGTTTTCATAGGCTTGAAAGTGGTAAATGTTGAAGCTCAGTTATTCAAACACAAATGATTTTCTGAAGATTTTCTCCATCTTTTTGCTTCGCTCTAAGATTCGAATTTCCCCAAAGTCTCTCCAGAGCTCTGGTTCAATCTCGATATTGCAGTATCTTCAATTTGGTTTTGAATAGCAGGCCTTTCGTCCAACATATCCTCAAACAATTCACCAGCGTGTTCACTGCGCAAAAGGATCTCCAGCTTCTCCTCCTCACAACTAAATGATGTATCATTGTAGTTTTGAAAAGAAGCTGTTTGAATTTGAAGTTGCTGGGAGGATTGCAGCTTCTTCGTAGTGAACTTCAGTTAATTATTGTGCACTCTAAGCACGCTTTATGTGCTTTAAAGAAATAAAAGATAAATGAACGACCCTGCAATCAATCTCAACTTCAAGAAGCGGCATTGCAGGCTATTAGCTGAGTGTCATTAATACTCTTTATTCTATTGCAGAGAACCTATATCATTCCCAATGCAGTTTATGTGGGACAGCTGAATAACCTGTTCACACATTTTAAGATGTATTGAAGAGCCTCTACCAGAAGCAAAAACCAGAAATGTGCCCAACAGCTCGTTTTGACAAAAATATCCTGAATAACATTTAATGCATACACATGCTATTATCACATTCTTTTCCTTCGATTGGCTAATAGACTTTTTGTGCTGCAAAATTTCAATGCCCCACTATAAAGCGGAGTTTCGTTCTACACTAGACTCAAGCATTTTTAAACGGAAGCTTTGATCCTCGCTGTTAATTTTTTCTAAGTTAATTAGGTGGAAAAATGATTTTCCTTACCCAGCGGTCAGAAAGTTATCTTCTTTATATATTTGAGCACAATTCAGAATTTCAATAGCATTTCAGTATTCGAATTTTCAATTGCATTATAGATTTCTATCATTAGAATTAGGTTATATTTTCAGTGCACTTTCTCCAACAAGTCCTGATTAGTTAGCATATTGACAGCCAATACCACCTTGTCCAAAGGTCCAGCAAGGAGTCTCTTCATATAATAAGTGTGCCAGTTGGGAGTGTGCTTTGGGCAATCACCGCAGGTATGCTCAGTACAACGGAATCAATAAGCCAAAAGTCATCTAATGGAGACTTCTTAAGGTCCAGTTTACACAACGGCGGACCACTTTTTGATACGGATCTAAAGCGATACGGATTGGTCGCGTTTACAATGCACCGGATCACTTTTGCTGCTGATAGGTTATCCGTTTACACCATTAAAGATTCATAATGAAATGGAGACCTATACATAGCACATGCAGCTAGTAACTGAGTTGAAAGCACACGTGAAATTGGAGTGGGCACTAACATTTATGGACATTAATCACATAGGTATATGAAAGCCAGCATTACCGCTTGGCTTTGCTAACTATTGATATTTGAAAGCAAACATAGCACAGATTAACAAAAAGAATGCTAGGATAGAACTCATCAGGATTAAAGAAGAATTTTCAGCAGTGATAGGAATTGCCTCGTTGACACTGGACTTTTGCGAATCAGGATCACTTTGAACCAGACTGCTTTGGACCCTTTTGGTAAAAGGATCGTTTATTTATTATTATAGATATCAACGAGTGTCACAGTTCACCATGCCAGAATGGAGGTACTTGCCAGAACCTCGTAAACAGATATGAGTGTCAATGCCCTACTGGGTTCCATGGGGCTAATTGCGCTCAAGGTAAATCCTATAGTACTATATCATATTGCTAAAATTACTTCTCATTTCGTCGATAAATTGCAATATTACGCTATATCATCTTGCACTTATTAAGGTCATTTTAATTGCCTTATTAAGGAAAAGATACAGAAAGATACTTATGACACATTTTTTATTCGAATTGACTGACGTAAAATGTTCCTATTCTTCGGGAGTGTGAATTGAAATTATCTACAGCAGCGTGAGTTCTTTAATTTTAGATGTAAACGAATGCGACCAATCGCCTTGTATGAATGGTGGGACATGTGTTAACACTGTTGGTAGTTACACTTGCCAATGCCTCCCTAGCACATCTGGATTGCATTGTGAAAATGGTCTGTTGGATCCTTATTTGCCACAACTTTGAAGTTTCATTCAACTATTTGTAATTCCGGTACCCTTGCAACTCTGTTGTACTACTGTACTTTAAGGAGCAGGTTCAGCATTGACAAGATATAACAAACTTCACCGAACACAACACAACACAACACAACACAACACAACACAACACAACACAACACAACACAATCTTATTCCAGCTCATAAACACAAGATTACAGCTTTATCTTATTCGCTACGTGAACAATTTGAGCACTCAGATGCTTTTTGTATCTTCCTATGGGGGCTATGCCACTTACAACACGGGATTGCCTAATGGATTTATAAGATTAATTATCACAATCCTACATATTCATGTTATGCAAAACTTTGACAGTCAGTAGCAGTACGGTATGGCGAAGCTAGTCTATGTATCTTACCGTTTACGCCAAATAAATTACTCATAATTGTTAAGCTACTCACTTTAGAGTAATGACATACATATGTAATTCTTATTTAGGTCTCGCTTACATTGGCTGTTATAATGATGGTGGCGACAGAGCACTGCCTTCATTTCAAGCAATTGATGTGTCACTTGGAGACTTAACGCAACAATGTATAACAAAATGCCGCAGCTTAAATCACCCATACGCTGGCTTGCAATACTTTGCTCAGTGCTGTTGTGGCACAACATTTGATAAGCATGGCAAGACAGCTGAATCTGCTTGCAATACTCTTTGTAGAGATACATCTGGAAGGTTTTGTGGAGGAGCATGGAAGAATTCTGTATACAAAACTTGTAAGTAACTTTTTAACAAGGTCACTCAATAGCCAATTCGGTACTGCCATAGGACTGTCAAGCTGAAGCCCCTAATTTTTGTTCCAAGAAATATTCTTTTTAGCTCTAAGGAATTCCTTACTAAAATATTGACAACATAATCGGTAACTAAGAGTGAATGTTAGAATATATCAGCTCATTACACGATGAGTTATTTCAATCTGTACTCTTTTTCTACTTTTTGCTAAACGAATTTATCATATTTAGTAATAGCATAAAGGAAGAATAAAGTGGTAGTTAGACCAGCCTTGTTGTATGGCACAGAAGCACTACCAATAACTAAATGTCAGGAGAAAAAAGCTAATACAGCAGAGACGAGGATGCTACGGTGGATGAGAGGAATTACAAGAAAGGATAGGGTGGAAAATGTAACTGTTAGAAAGGAACTTGGAGTAGAAAAGGTGAGCGAAAAGATGAGAGAGAAAAGATTAAGATGGTTTGGACATGTTTGGAGAAGTGAGGAACAGGGACTGACCAAGAGAGTGATGGGGATAAAAGTTGGAAGAAGATCAAGAGGAAGGCCAAAACGACGCTTTATGGACTGTATAGAAGAAGACCTTAAAATTAAGGGGCTGGAGGTGACTGATGCAGAAGATAGGGAGTTGTGGAGGAGAACGATTCGCACCGGCGACCCTGATTAATCAGGAGAAGTCAGTAGAAGAAGAAGATAAAGGAAGAATTTATATTATGTGCTTAAAGGAGCCTACCAGTCAACAAGAACCATTCCATATTTGCTTACACCTGCAGAAATTATGCAAAAGTAGAGAAGACCGCGTTGGAAGTCAAAAGTCTAAGAGCTGACTACCAGGAGACATAACTATAGATCATTAGTCGCTCAGTTATACACGTTTTATACTGTGAATAGTGTCAGCTGATTAAGTGTTCAAGCCTGGTCTACGCTGGCAAATGTTACCAATCTCTTGTTTGTAAGCTGCAAGTTTGCCGATATTTGAATCAGTTTGCGGTGCCTGTCTACACTTTGACACTTAAGCAAACTCTGAACAAATTTTTGACGAAATTTTGTCATATTTACATAAGTGGCGAGGAGGAAAAAGTAGTCACTAGTCTCCCTCAAGTTGGTAACACAGTGGAGAACAAAAGAAGGAGAACATGTCTGGCTGGCTCAGCAGCAATCATTGCAACATATTTTCATGCTCCCTGCATTATAGTCTTGCAATCTATCTGTCTGTTATGTTTGCAAATTTTAACTAAATCTATATAAAAAACTCATTGCAATAACCATTCGACTTTACCACCTTCGGTGAAGCCAGAAACAACCAACTGTTCAGGACCAGGCCTTGGGTACTGAAAAGAGAGCAGTTTAAGGCCTGTCACTGTCTGTTTTGAGAATTGAGAGCATTAGATTGACAAGGCCTAAAGAAATTTTTAAGACTGGCTGAATATCCATTCAAAGAGATTCTGAATAGGGTAGCACCTTTAATAAAAATGGAAGACACTGTCGCAATACCCTGTACTGTGGATTTCTTTTTTGCTTACTAGTTTGTCAAGAATGTGCATGGCCAAACTTATGCAATATAGTTTACCGAAGAGTGTCAACCGGTCTACAATAGTAAACTTTGCAACTCGTTTGTTTCCAAGTTCGAAGTCTGTCAAAGTTTGCAAACTAAAGTTTGCCAGTGTAGATTGACTAGGCTTCAAGACATTAGGTTATGCTTCCTTTCTCAAAATAGTTTGTGGAGTAATTTAAAAATTCTTTATAAACTTGCTCAAAATTATTTTGCTTATGATAGCAAACATCGTAGATGTTTTATTGACAGTCTACTTGCATTCAAAGGAGGTTTTACTATGCATGAAAACAACTGATTAGTAATGCATCTAGTCGCAAAGCAAGTGAAGGCAAGTCCTATAACTTGCACCACGAGGGGTGGGAAGATCTTTCCACATTATAGGATACTTTAAAATGAACAAATGAATAAATTGATCGTGAAGATGCATGACAAACTGCTTCTTTCATGCGATCAAAGTAGACCTTTGATGTATATATAAGAAAGATTAAACCAGGACATGAACCTTGAAGGAAACTATATTTGATAATTGGACCTGACGATGCAACAATCGTCACTTATTCCTGAAAGGTATAACAGTTGGTTTGTGAGGAGAAATTTTAATGTCAATGTATGGTGAGCAGTAAAGAGCACATCTTTTAAAGCTTTAGTGCGGCCTGAGTTGGAATACTGTACGACAGTAAGGGATCCTAAAGCAGCAAAAGACAAATTCAAAGAATAATTGAGAAGTAGGAGGAGTCAAGCTGCAATGGCACAACGCCAAACTACGAGATGGGCCACTGGATCGTAATGCTTGTGGGTTCGGCAGGGTAAGGCTCAAGAAATAGACGTCTAGTTTCTGGTCTGATTATCAAATTCTGTTTTGCTTCAAGGCTAGGATTATATATATTAAGAAAACATTACAGGAAGGAATTAAAACAGAAATAAAACGACTGTCCAATTAGAAGCGACTATTACAATAAAAAGGAAATGATTGTCCAATCAAAATCACCTATCTTAATAAGTCATTACAGGATGTTATGGTAATACATCCAGTATTTCCGATATGCTCAAACCACTTGAGCGGGGCATTCTAGAACAGCGCAGAAGCTAGACTTGCTATGCTATATAAGATCAAGCATGGGCTTGATTCTACTTAACTTAATAACCATCTGAGATACTCTGTTAGGAATGAAAAGCCAACACAGCTTGGAACGAACAGGTCATTTTAGGTCATCATGCCTGCCACGTATTGTCATACAATGGAGGACCTTACATTCAAATATGACTGATAGTCCAGCTTTAGATGTTTTCATAAATAGAGTACACGATATGAAACAAGAAGGAATTTTTCAATAACATACCTAGTTCTCGCTAGGAAAAAATTAAAGCAAAGGGTTTTCCTTTACTGTATTATAGGGTCAAAGGGAAACCGAGTATAAAAAAGGTAACTCAAGCTAATCCACTTAAATTTCTCAACTACTGTTATTTTCATTGAGGACTTGTAAGTGCTTGGATTCCATTTTGCACAAAAAACTGAAAAAGTCAAAACGAGAACAAAGTTTTTTATTACTTTATTCTTATCTCTTTTCAGTACATTTTGTGAACTGGTAAGCAGGACATCAATATATTGCTGGTTTAGATAGGCATGGCGCCATATTGAAAACTGAAATTTTATATCTTCAGTTAAAAAGCTAGGTTCTAACTGGCATTTCAGATTTGGCTTAATTTATTTCCACTTAATTGGGAGATCGTGTTTAGGACATTGATTGGGAATCAATGAATACGTGCTATTTCTAAGTCATGTGGATAATTCTGACATTGCTAGTATCGAGTATCGAAAGTCTGATTGTTTAGTTGGAACGTAAATGATGAGATTACCTTCAAAAAATTACTAAAGTAATTTTTCCTAGAAGTTTTAAAATTTAAATTGTTATCATAGTTCGTTAAATCATAACATAGCCACATTTTCTTCACTGCCAATCAGCAGATTTGTTCACAGCAAATTAGTAACAGTCTGAGGAAGAGTCTCTTGCATATACGGTTAACAATGGGCGCTGTTCCATATGATAAATAGTATGGAAACCATTCATTTCCCAGCTTAGGGCCCCGAGATGTGTGAATGTGGGATGTACTTACGAAATTACAGTTAAAAGCTTATCTCTGTAAATAGGTAGTGAGTAGTGATTTCTTCACAGAACTCCGCTTCCAAATGGCGTTACAATCAAAGATGTAGAAAATAGAAGCATGTTATTGGTTACTAATTTGATGTAAAAAAGTCCTCTGATTGGTCAAGAACATAATGTGATCATGTTTTAAATCATAGTTGTTTAATACAAGAGTCTCCTGAAATGTCATAAATTCCGGCCGTCAATATAATATAGAAACCAACTTAGTTTTCTTTGTTCTGAATCTCCTACTTTCTTTTCTTCCTCTAGGAATTCACACAAATGCGGAGAGGATCAGCCGAAAGTTTCTTTTGCTTCAATCATTCTGGTTGGAAGCCGAATTATATGACAATACATATTCGATGTCTCTTGTGGATACATCGTGAAATTGCCTTGGTCATAAGCTGCAACAAGTGATCAAATATAGATTAAAGTAGATAAATCATAGTAGTGAGAGTTGTAAGATTCAAGATGAAAGATCTTCTTCTTGAAAAAAGACTAACAGATGAGAGAATTGTCCCATTCGAATAGAAGTGGCCTTTAGAACGTCATATTTACATTAGGGATCAATAATATGTGATTAGCAGTAAAAAGTTTCCAGCAAAACACTGAAGCATAAATAACATATAGTTGACTGTCGCATGTTACTACAGTAAAGGCCTGCACATATATGATATGTCCTTTATTTATTACGAATCTGCAGCTTGATACATTATACTGTAAATTCAGCTAATTAGAGACTTCTCAGTTAGATATTCCAACTGGGCCTTTATAGATGATTTCATTCTTTAGCCATTGAGACGCGAAGTCAACCTTTTTGCCAGTCAACCCTTTCATGAATGCCCCAAAACTACTAAATGCATGATGGGTAGGATCTAGAGGACTAAGACTAGTTGAGAACCTGTACCCTGGTAACTGGAACTACCTCATCGAATAAGAATACAAGTGGGCTAATTTCAATTTCACAGGATCTTATGTGTGGGTGTTTACTTTATATGATAACACCAAACATATACTTGATAATGCAATATTTGTCAAAGGGAGCTGTATTGGTATGTCTCGAGTAATTTGATGAAATAGACTGTCATGGACATCATTATTTGTAAATAAAACTGGTTTGAAGACATGACATCAAATGATTAAATAGCCTTCCTCGATAAAAGGCTACGCTGATTGGTATACTTTGATCATTTATTATTTATTATTTATTATTGCCATATTGTTATTACTATAATTATCATTAGTATTTTTTCTGTTGCTTAAACATTCTAAAATCATACTTCGAAAAGTTTCAAACATGAACACGAATAATTCTACAATAATTTCTTCCCTTCTCATCGCAGTTAAAGATTGTTGAACCGGTTGGGTACAATATGGGATGTTTTTCATAACTTTTTACTTTAAATGTCTCATGTCACTGTTCAAATAAACATAAGAAGTTTAAACTATGAACTAATGCCAGGACAGAGCTAACTTTCAAAATGTTTGCAGTACTTATCTCTATGATAACTCATTACCTTTAAATCTCAATCATCTCAGGCTGTGTCTTGCAGAGACCCGGTTGCTTATTCTGTGACTAGGGATTTAATCAAAGAAATTTCGTTTAGTGATGCAAGCTGTGGACATTTCATTACAAAATATATTGTATGACATAGCCTTTTTTAACATATTTTTACTGGGCGGGGGGGCAAACTCTCAAAAAGGGACGTGATACTAGGACAAAAAGCCTAATTTGAAATAAGGTTGATACATGTGATATATTGAAACAATGTTAATAAATCTGACGTTTTGATGTAAAAAAGTTTGGAGATGAAATCTCTAGTTTTGTAATTGTTACAATAACGTACTGTTTGTGTATTACACAGTTTCCTAATGTTGTGCAAAAATGTTATTGTGTTTCATTCTTTTGCCGATGAAACTCGAGGGGTCCCATTCATTGCAACACGATTCCAGCAGTAGTTGTTTGACAACATAGCTGAGAACCTATACAAAAAGGGATGTTTTTCACGGGTCAAAAACCTCTTCACTCGGGGGGCAAAGTTGAGAACTGGGGCATTTGCCCCCAGTTTGTATGTTAAAAAAGGCCCTGTTGTATGATGCACATGCTAACAATTACACCTGTTGCACTATGGTCTCATATACAGTAAGAGGTGACAGAAGTATTTTTGATAAAGTCAATATCCCCACAGAAACTTGACATTAGAATAGATCTGTCAAAATAGGTAGATGATATTCGTCGTCCAATACAAATCACGAACTCACATGAATGCGATCAGTACCAGATTATATATCATATATATATATCATATATATATATATATATATATATATATATATATATATATATATATATATATATATATATATATATATATATATATATATATATATACACATATATATATATAGAAGACTCTCATAATAAAAACAACTGTTTAACGTTTCGCGTATAGCTTCATCAGAAAAATCTGTATATATATATATATATTATAATATATATAATATATATATAATATATATAAATATATAAAATATATATAAAGTATATCAAAACCTAGTTTAAGCTGTGTTCTCATTCATAAACCAGCATCAAGCAGATGATGGAAATGACCAATGGCACCAAACATAACTGGGCTATTTGTGTGATTGGTGACTTTCTTGATTGGTGAGCAGCCTGGCTACGCAAAGTTCATACTTTTATACTTGTGGGAGATTCAATCTGGATGTAGAGCTAGAAGGGAAAGACTCAACGCTTCGAACACAAATATAAAAGTTATCAAGGATATCGTTAGTACACAGCTGGTAGTAAGAGTCAATAATATATTCCCTCCTCTTCATATTAAGTTTGGACAAATTAAAAGATTACATTTTCTTTATTGTAATTTAGACATAATTCAAGAGTACTATGGTGTTACGGGTGATTTGACAGGAGAGCGATTTCACCAGGATATCAATGTAATAAGTGAGTGCTACGAAAGGTGATGAGGCAAACATATGATGGCAGAGTTCTGCTGGGTGTGAATTTACAGCATGAATGCAGAGTACCCTCAGTAATTCAAAAAGAGAATTTTTTCATATGTAAAAGACATTCATAAATTAGTTATGTTCTCTGTTATTAAACTAGTATCATTATTGTTAGAATCAATTATTCTATTGACTGTTACTGTTGAATAGCCTGAACCACGTGACTAAACGCAAAGCATTCCTTATTCAATATGTTGTTATATAATCTGAATGATGCTTTGCATTCATGGTGTACTAATCTGTCATCAGTCGCAAAGCAGTCGTTGTAATGAAGTTGTTATATGCACATCTTTAAGGCATTGTGAGGCACTAGAACCTTTGTCATTTCAGAGTTCACGCATCCATACTAATCCCACCAAGAGATCACCAACAACGATGAAGCTTTTCAGGTACTTTATTTCATTTGTTCTATACAAATTATCATTAGATGAAAAGTCTTGACATCAATGTTCCATAACATGCACTTATTTAGAATGAGGTTTAGAATGTGCTTAAAGTACTCGATGTTTTCAACATTCTTTAGTATCTTATTGTGCAGCATTGTGCATAATGATTGAGAAACAACTGTTTCACACTTTCTTGTTTTTATATCCGCTGCTAGTTCACTGTATTTCTCTGCCAGTTCTTATCTTGGAATAACTAGCAAGGTCTAGAAGTGTATGATGTAATTTACATCAGCAGATACATGTCAGGAAAAATGGAAAAACCAAGTTACTGGCAAAATGCAAAAGGAATTGTGAGTTGCAGTATAAAGGGTGCTTAACGTATATACTCGATTATAAGTCGAATTTTTAATTCACATTTTAAACATTCAAATCATGGTGTAGACCTATAATCAAATAACTTACTTTTACTTACACATTTTTTCAGACTCTGAATTTCGATCGTTTTTCTTACAATATTTCCTATGTAAGTGGTATCTGTGTCAATTTTGGAATTCTGTTGACAAAGGATTTAAGACCTATTTGAAATGCGGAGTTTACAGTATGTACCCGTCCTTATTTAATTTACATTATCATATTACTATGCTTTTTTGTCGGATCTATGCCACTGGTGGCCATCTTTCCGGAACTCGAAATCCGAAACTCGTAGGCCGACTGATAATCGGGAATTTGTAAAAGTAATGATTTTCCTCTCCATTTTGTGGGATCGACTTATATTCGAAGTAAACTTATAATCGAGTATATACAGTTAGTTACAAAATCAAAAGTCATTGCAAACTGAAATAATGAAGTCAGACTTGGGGTGATTCTTTTACTTTCCATTAGAAGGCAATATAATCTTGCCATTGTGTTGAGTGATTTCAAATGTGTAAGTATGCGAAATGCGATCAATTAATACTATTGAATAGATTATAGCCGAATTCGCACTTAAGAATTTCAAGATTGCAAGAGAATTTCAGTTGCTTTCTGTACACGACAAGGTGCGACTATAGTTGCATTTGGCAATATTCACATGGTACAGTCAATATGACATTCAAATGCTAAATGGGTGTTGATAATAGTTCACCAGTCAACAGCGAGATACCCGCTATTTTCATTCAAATTCTCAATTTTGAGATGACTTGCCGTATTATTGCAAATTGTTCCTTTCAATCGTCTTTCCAAATGATTCATCCTTCAGTTCTTCTGACGCCCATTTCCACTTAATTTCGGCTTTCGAACATCGTATGCGAACTTATTGTTCCCACTGATTGTTCCCAGTCCATATACAGGCGAACGTTTTGAGATTTCATTGGATACACCGACTTTTCTCTTGGTCGTACACATAGATTTTAAGGATTTCCATATGGGGGACCAAGCTTAAGGACGTCACATTCTAGATGCATGAATACGGTTTCGAACTTAGAACCACAAGCAAAAGTGATTGTATCGTCTGCATCGTTGCAGACTTTGGCTTCCTCCAAGAACATGAATAAATCAATCAGGCATATATTGAATAAAAATGGGCCCTTTGTTTTTTCCTTGTTTTTTCCATGTACCATGTACTTTATCCCTGTGCTTCTTATCATGGACATAGTTATAGATAAGCAGCAATGCAGACCTACTAAAACAATATACTTCAAATTCTGCAGTCAGCAATTCGCAGTTTAATGAATCGAAGGCTTTGGAAAGGTCTGCCAGGACAGTTCCCACAACGCCTCCACTGTCTAGTGATTTCTTGCAAGATTCCACAAATTTATGAGTGCATGCTATTTACTATAGCCCTCTCGGAACCCACAAAGAAGTGGGGACAAGAAATACTGGACAGTTGGTAACATTTGGTTTTGCATCAATCTTACGTAAATTTTTTACATAAATGCACATATGCCCTACATTAAGCATACCTCGTGTGCCATTGACCTTATTCCATTGCCATTCGCATTTTGGGTTGCTTTTTACTTCTCATTTTCAAACTTCTTTCGCTTTTACAACCACTAAGCAATCAGGAAAGCCCCTTATTGAAATAACAGAATGGTTTCAAACAAGTTTTTTTAAGCTAATGAAGATAAATTCCATTTAATGATTTTTTTAGTTAAGCGAGATGGTGAAATAACTATCAAAATAGGAGAGGCTCGTGTTCAAGAAAATAAATAGCCAAATCTTCTAGGCATAGCACTTGATCAATCATTATCCTTAAGAACACATGTCAAGGATCCAAAATTCTTTTTTCTATTGGACACTCAGCAACGGTGTAATGGAATGGAAAACCGGAGATTGAATCTCGCTTTTACTTTTTTGTAAGTGCCCTTAACCCCCAACACTCATCTTTACAATGTTTGGTTTCTAATGTCAATTAACTAGCAAATTTCTTCTGGTTCATTCGTACCCCTGCTCCTGGGGCGTAAGTAATTGGGAGTGTGTGAGGTGTGATACCCCCAATCATTAAAAACCGCTGCATTTTTGACGAGTAAAAGTCAATCATAATATTTTCAAATGCCTGGAAAAGTAAAAGAATAATCAAAAAAGGATTTCATAATTTCTCGCTTTCTTTTGCCCGATATTCTCTTTACCAGTTGCCAAAATTTCGAACAAAATCTTATACACTACCCCATAGAAAAATGGCAGCTACGCCCCTCTCCCGTCTTGCTCCCCTCCCACACGCTTTTTATTACTTAACTTTCCAAAGAACTAAATAAATGCAAAATTATGATGGCATGTACTATTGTTATTTAGTGAAGAGGAGATGGTGATTAGGGAAGCTGTTAAATAATTTATCTTATAAAAGTTAACTCTCATCACTGCTACCCTTCATGCACAAAAAGAATTGTATCATCTGGAAGTTAACCTGAGATGTCTTGCAATCCTAAGCAAAAACTCAATTAACATATTACTAAGGACTTTAATGTTATAAAACATGCTTCTTCGTTAATCAGAAAATAACAGTACGCTCTGATGAAGGGACTTCTTCCTCTCTCATCCAGCTGTTTCTTAGTTCTAGATAGAGAGAACTCACTTACACATACCCAACGCTCTAGAACTTCAAGAGCACCGCTTCAAAATTGACCGTAGATCTTCAAAATTGTATTCATTGAAAGTATTGATACGGAAATATGATCATATATAAGTGGATACTTCGTAAGTGGTAGACAAGGAATAATAATGAGAATTGTGCGCTTTATTGGATGATTACCGATTACCTGGCAATGAAATGGACTTGATTTACATTTGGAATAGAGTTTTATTGACATGTTAATTCTTTATATAATTGCAAGTTTTATTATTCTATTTCCAGTTCTCTGATGTTATGGATTGTTTTGGCAAATGGCTATGCAACAATTTTGAGACTACCATGTTTAAAATATGCAGACTTTAACGTGTTTCATGTAAATAAACTTCTAAGAGGACATTTGATATATAAAGAAAGTGGCCTAAATGATGTTCAATGCATGGAAAAGTGTGTCAAAACAACAAATTGTCGATCATATAATATAAACAACAAACTTCAACTATGTGAATTGAACGGGAAAATGTTGGGTGATGGTGGAACCACTCAACTCAGTCATGAAAACGGATGGATATACAAATCAACAAACCCCACAGCTAAACTGGTAATTCATTCTTTGCACAACTGACTCGAATGTATCACGATCTTTCTTATTATATTCCGATACATTTACGACTCTGTTCGTTGATGTTATTTATATTAGTACGTGTATTGATAATATTATTTTACTTCTAATTATTGATATAGACTGGTGTAACTTGCACGGGACTCAACCCATGCCAACCTGATGCTCTTTGCAGAGATACATGCAAAGCGCCATTCTACGAGTGCATATCATGTGACGCACAACATTATGAATTGCTTTGTGATAAGCCCACAGGTAATTTTCCAAATTCACTACTTAGTATGAGCGTTAACAAGCTCTTTTCCTTTTATGATATAGTAGTCTAGATATCTGGTAATAACGGTACAACTCTATTGTTATTTTAATAATGTAATACACGACTTTTAGTAACAGTAGTGCAGACGACTACAAGCTACAAGCTATGGTAGCTATATTGTGTTGAAAAAATAACAACAGCAATAATTATGCTCTTTGTAGTACAATCAAATTCTTACATCAAAACAAACTTCACTTCCTATGAAAAATTCCAACGCTTGGATGAATTTCTGACTGAAATTCTCTGTAACAGATACCAGCTGTAGCCATTTCTCCATACGTAGATAAAGAAAAGTGCTTAAAGAATACTTGCATACATGGCAACTGTCTCGAGAATGCATCTGGTTACGAATGCAAATGCAATGAAGGCTATACTGGACGAAACTGTGAAGGTGGTATTAACTACAATAATGATAAAATGAACAACTTACTTAGTTGAAGAACCCTTGCCTTCAATCGAGGAATACAATTGTGAGCAGGAATAAATGAGCAGATTTTGGTGGGAGCCATTTAGAATGAGAAACAAAGAACTCGTTAATCCATTCCGAAGTAACCAAGACTGTCGCACAAACAGAAAGATTATTTACCAAAATTTCAGTAAACAGCATTAATTGTTCTATTTTGTCATATTCATATGTAACGACTGCAAAGAAACTCTTTTCAACAAGAAGTAAGGGTCATTCAGGAATATATATTCCCTTGAGGAGATCCTAACTACTTAAAGGAAACATACATCAATTGACTGTACTCGCATTTAGGGCAATCCTTCAATCCCTACTACTTTCTCTCATTTGGTTCCTTCGGGGCCTCTGCATAACTTTCCATTACTAAATAGCTGCGTATAACATAATACTTTACTTTAAGTTACAGATATACTGAAATAATTATGTCTCTTTCTGCTCTGTTCTAGAATTTGATGAATGTTACAGTCTCCCTTGTTTCAACGGAGCAAGCTGCAATAACCTTGCTAATGGCTTCCAGTGCATCTGTGTACCAGGATTCACTGGGACTCACTGTGAAACAGGTAGTTTACAAATGTCATTATGATGGCATGATATGCATTTTTGGTTCCAAAATGGGACATTTTATCATTGAATGAAATTGTACATTGTTGCAAGGAATGTAGACTAGAGTATAAAAGACTATGTAAGCGGTTCTTGATCTGTCCCGTATTGCTTCTGCCATCCCAGTAGATTGAATCATAACATCAAGACTCATACTCATCTAAAAACAATACACTTGATATATACTATCAAGAAATAGTATATTCCCAAATATGGCTTACTCGCTCGCAGCATTCTTAATTAACAACCATATTGAAATCTAATTGGTCAATGAGATTTGCCTGGTTTTTGTACCCGGGTGAATTTGAAGGCATATTTCCGGAAGATCTTTCGTGCAGAGCGTCAGGTCGGAGAGATTTGGTGCAAAGTTTTGCCGCAGAAATATGCTGCAAGAAGTTTTGGTGCAGTGATCATTAAGATCACCGCAACCAAGTGGCATGCCTTAAAGATACTTGGTGGATAATTTTCTCATCAGTTACTAAAACGCTTAGCTCTGCCTCAGAAGCAACAATAAAAACAGGCTGCAAAACAAGAAAAATGTACAATTTGAATATATATTTAATGTTATGAAAGACGTTGAAATTATTTGCAGCACGTAAAAATGCAGTCAGTGGCCAAAGATTGCCAAATTTCGTTTACTTGCACAAAGCTTCATCTATCTAC
This sequence comes from Mastigias papua, assembly GCA_964019165.1. Lineage (NCBI taxonomy): Eukaryota > Metazoa > Cnidaria > Scyphozoa > Rhizostomeae > Mastigiidae > Mastigias > Mastigias papua. The sequence continues at coordinate 10,884,235 of OZ025269.1, forward strand.
TGTTCTAATTATTCCTAGCCATTTTCAATTAATATATGTTTAAATCTATTATATTCTACTGTTTACCTACATCTACCTACAGATATTGATGAATGTGCTGACAACCCTTGCAAGAATTCTGCCACATGCCACAATCTTCTTGCTGCATTCAGATGTGAATGCAAGGCGGGATATAATGGTACAACATGCGAACAAGGTATTTTGAGCAAGTTTACCTTTACCGGCCAAACATCTTTCAAGTTCAAAGCTTTAATATGTTTGAAAGTGGTAAAAAATATGATTTGCGAATGCATAAAAGAAGAAATCATTCCTCAGCTTGCTACTTTAACTGGAAATGATATCTTTGATATGCCAAATATGTTCTGTTTTTGTCTCTTTATTAAGTACTTTGTTAAGCTACTGATATTTTTGCCAATTAGTTTTTGCCAATTAGTTTTTGCCAATTAGTAGCATTTGTTTATTGCCGTAAGACTTACTGAACTTTTATAATTTGAGGCGCGTCATAAAAGTACAATATTCAATTTCAACTCAATTTCAATTCAAAGCCACTTCAATCGCAATTCTGCTACTGCAACTGCTTTTACGTTTCAATAATAACACACGTGTTAATTAATATTAATGAAAATTAATGCAATATTGGAACGCTTGTCAAAGCTTACATCCATGGAAAGAGTCTAGCCAATTTGCTTTTAAGACCTGTGCACTTGGTAACATTGCTATTAGCAATATAACAGGTGTGGTGGAACTACAAAATAGCTCAGTCAATTTTGCATATGTAATTGTATGGAGAAACCTTACGGTATACTAAGAACGAATGGTAAGACTTGGCTTTACTGGGGAAAATTATTGAGCCACATCTAAAAATAGAACATGCCGCACTAATGCATTCTAGTTTAGCTACCGTATCACATGAGAAATGTCGCTGAAAATTTGCTGCATTTGAGCTTCAACATGCTCAAACAAATCGTGCTACATTTGTCATGTCGTGCAAATGTAGTCTAGGTTAGCCAATTAGTCCTAAAACAATTCAGTTCAGCAAAGCATACATTACGCCTTTTGTTGAGCATCATTCTTGTTTTGTTATTTAGTGCTAATACTACAGCAATAACTGTAATATCGGTTGTTCAACGGCAATGTCGACAAGTTAAGTCACATCTGCTAATGTATGTGCTACATCGTCATCAAAACATGCGAAATTCGCGCTGCAATGCTGTTTAGCTTAGCCAGGCCTTTGCGGTATTGCAAGTGCGTGACTTATTCTAAATATATTGGAACCTACTTTTAAAGAAACTATAGACCAAAGAATGACCCTGTACTCAGTATTTTCTCAAGAAGTACTCTATGCAAGCTGTAGTACTGAGAATCATTAATGCTGTATCTAAGCAGTCTGAGAAGCTATTTCAAAGTTCTATACAGAAATCGAAATAATGTGGAGAAAATCAAGCGTACTGTCCATATTTCATTGTAAGAAGTATGCAAAAGTTCTAGCATGAATGATGCAGCAGACATGATGACATTAGCTCGGACTCTGACCGTATTATCTGCACTGATAATTAATTCATTCACATTTCACTATTTCATGCCTTCCTTAGACCAGGAAGTACGCTTTACCTGCTCAAAAATTTCCATGTTGCATGAAACAGGGGAAAGATTGTAGGCATGCTAAAAGTACGTTTCGTCCCAAATTCTTCAGAGTATGAGACATCAGATAGTGGCCGAGCGTTGAATAGAAACATAGAAAGATAAATAATTTTCTACGGTTTTCGTGCGGACTATTGCTGTTTACACAAGAAAGGATTCTTGGTCCCTTCAGTTACTAAATTCAGTGGCATATAAATAGAAAGACATATTTCCTTACCTAGTAATACGAAAAGTATGGTCCTTATCTATCTCAATTATTAAGTTAACTGATAACATAGAAGAACTTTGTCTTCAGGTTTAGCTTGTACTTTCAGTGCAGTTTCGCAAAAGATGTCGATTAGTTGTGAGGTCAATAAACTATAATCAAAGCCCTATGAATGATATGAAGTGTGGTTTGGGTGTTTCTGTTGGTAGTATGGAACAGGCTATCAACATAGGTATGTTCTGTGCACCGGAAGCCCACGTGCCTATAGTCAACTAATGGAGTCATCACCGATCACATTGATATCATATAAGATGAATTCCTTTGCTGATTATTTATCAACGTATTGCTTATGATCAGTAACATACAAAAAACGGTAAATTTCTTTTAGCTCACCAGAAGACTTATCTATAAGTGTCTCAGTACAATATTTTAAGTAACGAGTAACCTATAAACAAATCAGAACGTCTCTTCATTGGTTATCACTCGGCTATTGTAGACATCAACGAGTGCCACAGTTCACCATGCCAGAATGGAGGTACTTGCCAAAATCTCGTAAACAGATATGAGTGTCAATGCCCTTCTGGGTTCCATGGGCCCAATTGTGATCAAGGTAAATCTGATAGTGTTCCGTATTCGTAACTTCCTCTTTATTATTTGACACAGCAAGTTCATTATCAAAACATGTTATACAAGCTAAAGTCAATTCGTCAGGTTCTTTTCTTTTCTTATATATATATATATATATATATATATATATATATATATATATATATATATATATATATATATATATATATATATATATATAAGGGCCGCTGGCGCCTTTGTCAATGAACTACCCCACTGCACTATGCAAAAGTACTTATATACACATATATGAATTCAGTTAAAATTTACAATGCCAATTAAACAATTACACTACAAGACCATAATCAAGGAGTATGTAGACACACTACAATCTTACAAAGAATATCTCCACTTTTTGATGTGATCGTACAATTCTGTAGTGCCAAGAGAACTGCTTATTGCATTGATAACTTGTAATATTGTCTTAATTATGTCATCCTATGAATATTACTGTTGAGTTTCACTTGCTTCATTAACACAATTTGGAATGTATATGGCCTGTTCGATGATATGGAGTGTTTTCATGCTTTGCAATATTAGTTCAAGTAATATAGACATGAATTCCTTGCTTTTAGATGTAAACGAATGCGACCAATCGCCTTGTATGAATGGTGGGACATGCATTAACACTGTTGGTAGTTACACTTGCCAGTGTCTACCTAGCACGTCTGGATTGCATTGTGAAAATGGTCTGTTACATATTTATTATATCTGTTTTAAGTTTCATTCAACCATTCAGAATACGCTAAGATTTCATAAACCTTGAGAGTACTGCATTACGAAAGCAATTTATATATCTGAACATTAATGCAGAATACATTGCTCTTGATTGAAAGTCATTGATTTAAAAATAACTTCTCAAGTAATAGCAGTTCTTCAATAAGTCATGTGTATGCAATCCTTATTTAGGCCTCGCTTACATTGGCTGTTATAATGATGCTGGAAGCAGAGCATTGCCTTCTAGTCAAGGACTTGATTTGTCACTTGGAGACTTAACGCAACAATGCATCAAGAAATGTCGCGATTTGAATCACCCTTACGCCGGCTTGCAATATTATGGTGAATGCTGGTGTGGGACAACATTTGATAAGCATGGCAAGGCAGATGAGTCTCGTTGCAATACTCCTTGTAGAGATGGATCTGGCAAGCTTTGCGGAGGAGGATTCAAGAATTCTGTGTACAAAACATGTAAGTAAATAGGATCAGGGGCTGCTAGAAAGGGCTGTAATTTATTATACTTACTTCCATCACTTTCTAAGTAAGCAAACCAGCTCTTACGTCATTTATGCAATCCAATCGCTGTTGGGCCTCCAATAGTAGAGGATCCCGATTTTTCAAAAATTTTACCATCCATTTCCAGTTATTAACACCCCCCAAATAGAGAACTTCATAGAAAATCTAACCGTACCCTTTTTTATTCACACCCCATCCCAACTAAGGAATTCAAAGTTTCAAAATGGATAAGTAAATAAAATACAGCGCCAAGGAACTCAAAAGAAAACCATAAAAGATAGTTATAAGTACAAGTACACACTTGTGGAGAAGTTCAAAGGTAAATATTAACTAAGTGCACTAATTTTGAATTGTGTGGCTCCTCACACTGTTTATTGAATCTTTGCTCCTCTAATTTAGCAGCACCCTTCATGTTACGGAAAACCATACCTACTTCCATATATTAGCGTCCCTCACTTTTTGCTTTTTTAACAAAATACTAGCTCCCCTCGTTATTATAACCCCCTACTGTTGGGTGCCCAAGAGTACATACATTCAAATTGCAAGATAGCAAACACTTCTGCAGAATATAAAACAAAATAATCACTAAGGTACATGACAAGTTGTTTCGATCATGAGAAAAGGAAGACTTTTGAAGTATACATATTAAGAATGAGCTAGGATGTGAACCTTGAAGGACACCATATTAGTAATTGAACCTACAATCATTGCCATATGTCTTGGAGCACTTACAGAACTTTTTGACTCAAAGAGCAAACTCCTATCCAACTTGCTTACAATCCTCACGACCGCTGGGTAATGTGGATCGTAAGCGCCGGGAAGGTTCAACTGAGTTCAACTTTGCAGATCCTTACGATTGTCCCAATCCAGGAAAATTTCAGTCGAAACACGCAACTCAGATGATCTGTCATCGTCTCAGACACTCTTTTATTAAAATTTTATCACGTAGATCTGATTAGCCAAGTAGATGTAACCAAAAACACCAGTTGTTTCGTTTCACAGGCATACTTGTGGGATCTGAGCTGAGACCGACAGTAGTTTTTAATTTATGTGTTCAAATGGCCCCGGGGTAGTCATAGTCATTTGCTCCCTGGGGTATCGTTCTAGTAGTATTGTAGTGTGTAATTTTGCCATTATAGTAAATCTGTATCCTAACGTTTATGGATATATAAAGAAAAAAGATGTTACTTGTTGAAGCTACTTGCGGCCATCTAGATGCGTCACAGACTTTCGCAGACTAATTGAAACACTTTGCTGAAATCGCAGATGGAAGATGGCAGGTAGGATCGCCAACGATCGCAGACTGTCGCCTGGAGATCAATCCTGGAGAGGGGAACATTCTTTCCCAGTCTACCAGTGGCGCCGGCACTGGCATTGATTTAAAATAATACCTCAATGTCAATTAGTAACAGTTTCTGTACGTTTACGAGGCATTTATGCTGCACAATGCTTTTGGTCTGTACAGGTGCAACTGTAGTTCGCTTGCATAGCAAATACCAAAGTTGTATCGGTCAGTAGACTAAGACTTGTAGCGCATGCGTAAAATGAGAGCTATTGACATAACAGCTTTGCAAATGATTCTGTACAGTTTAAATGGGGTTTGAATCTCCTACTCTCTTTTCTTCTAGAAATCTACAGACAGTGAGGGTCATCACAAAATTTCCTCTGCATGAAAGCTTGGGAGCAGCGTTATATCAAAATATGCACTTATGAGTTATTTTGTGGCCTTGCCGTACAGTATCCTTGAACTTATATTGCAACAAGGCACGTAGCTAAGGAGAGGAATCATAGGATGGGAATTGAATACGCAGCACAAAGACGCTGCCCCTTTCTGCCTGTTCAATAATGTTAAGGTGGGTGACTGGTCGAAAAATGCTAGATTTTGTAAAAGTTATCAATTTTTGGTTTATGGTTGATTCTACTACTTTAAACATCAAAGAATCAGAATCTGCACTTATATTTGATAAATAATAGCATTAAATTAGAGAAATCAACGGTTTTGTAGGTTAGGTGCGTTGTCAAGCGAGTAAATCTGTTATATTTCCTTTCGCCTTTACGGGTGTTGTTAGGTGGTCCTCTTTTTCATAAGTGCTAGACCCTATATATCATTTGAAAGCCCTTTTCCTCTGCTTTTCAATGGTAGTTTCCAAAAGAGACTTTGATCTACCTGTGGAAGGCTGGAATGACGTCAATTTGATCTAAAAACAACAGATCTTGCCACAATGTTGCTGGGAAACAAATACTTGCAATTGATTGGTTGTTTCCCATAGTTCTCCAATTCTGTTGGACATTGCAACCCACGTGATTGGAAACTACGGCCTAAAAACGTGTTTGTGTTCATTTCCGAAGCTCTAAGTCATCAGTCTCCACTGGCTTTTTTGCAACAGTAATGAGCAGAATAGAGCAGGAATCTTCTGATTCGTACAAAGTTCCCGGGAAGGAGACACTGTTTTGATGCATAGTATGCCCTTTGAAATGAGAAATGCTGCATCAACCTTGGCCAGTGCAACGAAGGTGGAAACGTTCGGTATAAACATTGGCGAACATTCTGATAAGAGAAGCTTTGATGACCCTAATGGTGACAATAAAATTGCTTTGCATATGTTCAATCTTCTTGTCTAGTTGACTTGGTACAGAAGCTATTGTGCCCATCCTGCAAATTAGGTGCTGTAAGAGTCTATTGCAAGACAAGATTTGTGGCTTTTCTGCTAAAGTAGGAATTTATTGTGACACTTGCAATGACAAAATATATAAATTATTCCTCTGTGATAGAATTGGGGGATGGGTATGAGGTTGAAGTCAACACAACAGTCATTTGATGTAGACACAAGTGCAATCGTGGTTTTTAGAGGAACCAGTTGTGTGTTTATGCAATGAAGGATTGGTATAATAATGTGAACATGCCTAAATAATTCAATGTCTAAATATACCAATAATACCAGACAAACAGACATTCATGCTGTAATGATTGATACAGCTGTCAAGTTCACAGAGAAATCTATGCTTGTCATCAGATCTGCATATAAAAACACAGGCATTATGACTGATGAAGATGGAGTTATGGACATTGTGGTGTCATTTGATGGTGTTGGGCATAGCAGAGGTGTTTTCCAATACTAGAGTTGCATCAGTGCTAGACCTTGTAACTACATTGCCAATTGAATATGAGACTTTAAACAGCTTTGTTTGAAGTGTGTCTTTTCAGTGAAAATTAATGAACTACCAGTTTTCAAGGGGACACCCTATAAAATTATGCTTGATAGAGCTCTTGGTGTGGATGCTGGGTCATTTCTTGAAAATGGGTCTAGTGAAAAGGCTAAATATACAAACAAGGCCAACAGAGCATCACAGGAGAATGGAAAGAAGAGGAAAAGAGCCTTAAAATCCAAGGATACTCAAATGAAGCAAAAGAAACACCCTGAAGAAGGAACAACATATGCCGCAGGAGAGTTCGCTTCAGCCCCTGCATGTAGCAAAGCCTAAATTTGAATAAATATATTTGAAATATTAGAGAATTTCATCAAAAATGTGCTGTCTTTATTGGTCAAGATGACTTATTGCAGAAATTAAGTGTTTGTTAACTCTGGGCACTTTTCCCTTTACTTTTTCTATTCATAAGTACATTACCAAACTTTAGATGTGTTTTTCTCAAAATGAGTTTTTCGCACAGTTGCATAGCTTAGTGAACAAATTTTCATCCTTAAACATGGCGTTTTATAGTCAACCTTTACATCAAATTGGAGCTTAATGCTTGCAGAATGATGTTAAGGGGATGGTTTTGACAAAGATTGAAGTAGTAGAATGTTGCTTCAAGTATAGTGTAAAAGTTTTGTGAACAATATTGAAAATTGTGCATTTTTCTAAAAATCTTGTATATCAAGAAGGAGTATTAAGATAAAAAGTAGTTTTCATCACTTTGAGGTTACCATTCTATGATTTTGAAAGAAAAGTTCAGACATTTGGGTATCAGTTTCAGAGAATTAGCTTCACTCAGTTACAGTACAAAAATCCTATTGTTCACCCGTTACCATGGAGACGGATTATAAAATCTAAAAATAGACTTTATTTTTGTAATCAGCATGTTTTGTTTGTACTATGTAGAGATTTTCAGCTTGATACCTTGTAAGATATAGATTTTAATTTTTCGACCAGTCACCCACCGTAAGGTAAAAGCATTGATAAGAGGAAACCCATAGAAGCGGATGGATTATTGTTTATTTGCAGTATAGCTGTACCCTCAGGTGACAAAATGATCGAGGAAGCTTGACATTTTTGGCACTTAAATTTTTCGGTACATAACCTAAGAATGAACAATTTCCCCCAATTTCCAAAGGTATGGGCAAACAAATGTGGAAACGAGTCGCTTTGGTTTAGGAGGAGCATAGCCTGGAATTGATTTTCAGGCCAATGTACAGCTACGAGAATGATATTGAATTCAAGTGAAAATCAGGAGTTGGTTGGGATCAGAATGTAACTGCATTATCTACTAGTAATAGTATTGAGACCTTTGCTCCGCTTTGCCACTTCCGCCACCTTCTGGCACTGACTTCCTGCCTGGCTGCAACACAAGGTCACATATTAAAGTGATTAAGTGTTTATCCAGATTAAAGTGGATAAACTATATAATAGTGAGAGCTTCAAGTAACGACAGACCATCTTCAGATTCAAATGGAAAAAGACCTAACAGATAAGAAAACTGTCCCATGCAAACAGAAGTAGTTTCTAGAAGGTAACATTTGTATTAAAGAAAAGTAGTATGTAGTTTGCAATGCAATGATTTCGACATGCACTGTAGCACAAAGCACTTGTTAGTGATTGCTGTAAGACATTTGATTTCACCTAGTACCGAAAGTGAGATCGCAGCATATGTCAAAGAGAATTGCAATGACACGTCTTGGGTAATATGATGAACTAGGTTTTCACATCATCAATATGTGAAAATAAAACATGTTTGCGCACATGACTTCTGATGATTACGAATCTTTCCTCGATTAAAGGCTTTGCAGACTGGCTTGCTATGATCTTTTATTATTGCCATATTCAGTGATGGAAAAATTTTTTATTTCTAGAAACCTAAGTATATAGCTCAAAACTTCTAAGAGAGCTTATCTATTGTTTACCCATTGCTATATTTATCTATAGATCAGCTGTTATGTTACAAGTGTATAATACAAGTTCAAGTCAAGGAGGTCAATGAATTTTTCTCCTGGTTAACTTGAAAAACGGGCCTTTAGAGTTCCATACGTATCTACACAGTTCAAGATTTTTCTACGAAACCTTCTGAAAATATTTCTAACCAAAAATGTTCGCGGAACTAGGTTCTTAGGTTCCGATATTTTTTCCACCTCTGGTCATATTGCTATTACTATCATCATTATTAGTACTTGTTCCCTTGCTCAAAAATTCGGAAAACATACGTTGAAAAGTTCCAAAACAGCAATACATATAATTTTCCTATGATTCCTAATTGTTTATTGGCAGTCAGTGATTTTCGTACAAGATACGTACAAAATTCTCAATTCAACACTCACAAGCACGCAAGTGTCGCTCGCAATACAAAATAATTTCCAAAAAATTTCTACAAGAACAATTGGTCCAGATCTTCCAGCTGATTGTTGTTACATACACATGTTAATATACCAGCACTAAACACAGCTTAGGACCCGGGAAAAGACATGTATGCAATTGATCAATATCTAACAATAAGTAGCACTCTAATTTCATTTGCTGCCACATTCTGTGCCTAGAGATGCTTGCAGGCACAACAAACGTTTAATAAGCTTCGCCTTTTTCACGACTCGTCTCGCAACACGAATGCAATTGAATATGTTTTAACCGGATGCACGGACGCTATAAAACAATCACCGGTCTCTTTGGTAAAGCAATAAGGAGTGATGCTTGATTTCAAAAAGTCCCTTGATGCGAATAGGCCTTATACACAAGATTGATGGCGGAACTTTCTCTTCGTTTGAAGCAACATTAGATACAGGCATGCGAATACCAGTAGTTCTGATACCGTTTCAAAACAACTGTCTGAGCCCAAAACCGTATTCAGAGTGTTAGGTCGAGAAATATTCCACCTTCCACGTTTCAACAGGAATTCTACAGTTTCACTTCACTCGTAGCCTCCTCAGATAAGGTTGACAACGTGTAATCAAATACGATTACGATGATAGTCTCCATCCTGAGTCAGACGAGCAAGAACACAAAAATGAATTACTACATCTGATCTCAATCAACTAAAAACGATCAATACTTCGGCAACATTTACTTGGCTACTTTAGTGAGAACAATCAGAAACCGAGGTACAACTTCCATCCACTAAGAGCATGCTTTGATAAAAAGACACCATGAAAAGGCACTCCCACTCGATAACATTTGCTCCATAGTCGAGAGCAAAATAGAAACAGACAGGCAAACTGGCTTTGAAACAATAACTAGATTCTAACAACATCATATTTGTAACCTTGCAGCATGAAAAAATAAAATCTTTGATTTTAAAGATAAGGTCCTGAAAACAAACCAATTGAAGACAAAAGAATGCTTGAGTCAATCCAAAGAGATACTGAAAATTGGAACATCCAATGCTATATAAAAAACTCATATAATGTAAACCAGATAATAAATGTATGTAAGAAAGGATTCTACATTGACTTATTATAGGCATTAGAAGGAGTACCCGTGTCCATAAGAATCCTTATGTCTGTTCAAGCAAGAATTCTGCAAGTCAACGAACCCTATACAGAACTTTACGTTGGAAGCGATGCTCCAGTTCGCCTCGGCGTAACATGATATGGATAACAGTCTGGACAGCTCTCTCAGAGTGTTTCTATAAAAAAGAACAGAGCGTCAACATGATAAACAAAACGGGAGAAATGCTAAGGAAATTACTGGAAAATATCTAAAATGTTAAGTAGAATAAAAAATTGAATGATGAATGCCCTTGCTGATCTGTTTTGCATCAAAAAATTCTAAAAATAGGAATTTTCATGGAAATGGTATAGGTCTGGAAATTAACATTCAGTTCCTAATATCTTTCCACTGCTATGCGTTCAACAACTAACAGATTGAGCAGTTGAAAGCTTACACATTCGTTGGTTCCAAAAAAACGGGCGGATGCTCATTACTTTAACAGGTTTTTCTCAACCATCCAGAGTTGATTAGGACCCCTGTCTATTAAATGTCAGGGAATGACAATGATTCGAAAATTTCTTCTTGAGAAAAGAAATTTTTTCTTTCACCAAGTGATAATGTATCTTTCACCAAATGAATATGTCTTTTGATGATTGTCAGAAGCGCAATAGAGAGTTAAATTGTCAATAGATCTTCAAAACATTTCAACACCCCCCCCCTATTTATAAAGATTACCGTCTATCAGAATCAAAGAGTATTCAAACAAATTGAAGTCTTCAACATAGATGCAAATACACCGATATAACAACAGAAAAACTTGTAGCTGTCTGTGGAGTTTTGGTTGACAGTCGAAGCGTCGATTGCCCCTTTAGAAGTATCCGAAATAATAATGTTTCAATTCGTTTGTATTTCAGTAATTTACAAAGTCCTTTGCAGCATAAACTGCTAGAAAGGGCATTGTACGAAATGCGACATAAAGTCTTTCACAAAAAATGGATAGATTCGAACACCCAAACAATTTTAACGTAAAAGTCACCTGTCTAACAAAATCTTGGACAATTCTCTGCTCTGAAACCTGTAAAGGAGAAACCTCTTTCATTTTCAATCCATTCTGAAAATCTTAATACGAACAAATTATGAGAGGCCGTTTTTCAAATGGTCATAATCAAAAACTGAACAAATGTCTGTCATAAAACATCATATTAAAATATATCATCATGCAACCATCAAACGTATGCTTGAAGATGTTCGTATCAAACAATACTATTCATTGTCATATTATCTAAAAATATCTTATGAAAATGAGAAGAAAACGTTATGTCACACGAAAAAATGCTAACAGCTCGAACATCCCAAAAGTTCGACAAGATAGCCTTACGGAAAACTCTCTACCAGTTTATGTTAGTGAGACGATCAGTTCTGTGGAGGAATCTTGGGAAAACTGAATTTCGCACCTTTTGAGAATTACTTCTATGACGCTTATGTTGAAAGAAAACTATCATGCGATCATAGATTCACCGTTGCAAAGCAGAGCTCAAGACACGTATGTGCTCGTCCTATGTGTAAAATAAAACCAGAGATGAAAAACAACACCAGCAATACTACCTTCAGCGCTGTTTGCTTCAAAGTGGTCAACTTTTTACACATTACGTGCAACAAACTAAATCACAAACCTGTGAGCCAATAGCAAATCTTCTTTTAAGTTGCTGTTCTATTCGACGAACTTCTTCGACGTCTTCATCAGGCGTTAAACCTTCAGCTCCAGATAAACTTCCTGATTTCGCTGCTTCCAGGGTCGAAACCTGGAACAGTCGCAGGGCTTCATCCACATGTGCATCGGTAGCAAATGGCTTCAGTTGCATTTTTGCTAGAGATTCAGCTATCCTTACGATTGCTTCCAACTGCCTAAAATATTACAGTAATCACAATCTCACATAAATTGTCATTATTTCTAACCGGATGTTACCTGATTAAATATAGGAGTGCAACTGAAACGAAAGCAGGGTTACATATGATTAGCATTCTTCACTCCCCTTACTACTGGCAAATTAACATATCAAGAACGTTCTGATGTGGTAACTAGCGAGAGTTCTTCCCTGTTACTGTTGCTTGAAGTATGCAACGAGCTCCTAGATCTACAATAGGTTATAAGGCTGAAAACAAATTAAAATCAATGATGAGCATATTTCATCATATTTCATTCTCACAAAGAAGAACAGTAACCAATGTTGCCTACGGGACATTCATGACGTACCACTCTTCATATGTACCACTCTTCATGGTGCTAAAAACTGTGATATCCTGCATAAAATCTAAAGTCACTGCTGATATTTTCTCATAATACCTGACAGTAATTGGAATACTACTCTTCTTCTTTGACTCTCTTTCCGCGTCTCTTGTTCCGCTACGCATTAACACATATCTATTTTTCAACTTCTCAGCCGCAGTTTCGGACAATCGTGGACCGCATCGCCTAAAAAAGAAAATGAATTTTTCGTTAAATACAATTCACTACAATAGCACATCTAGCATCAATTCTTGTGTCCAAAACAAAGCTCTTCCATATCTGTATGAGAATTTAAAGGAGCGTAACATCCCACAAAAATGTACGTTGCAACAGTGGTGGTGTCTTTAAATGTTTCTGCCACTGAACTTCAAAGCAAACATGAAGAATGAGTGGAAAATTGGAAAGAGTGGCATGTAATACGTTGGCATGTAATACGTTGAGTGATCCAGGTTGATAAAAAGAGGATACTTTCGATCTGCAATGTTCTGCTAGAGCCAGTTTTATTCTTTATTTATATGTTTATGGGACTCGATTAATATAGTCTTGGGGATGGAAGTGCAAAGCTATAACTGCTTTCTTTATTCTAATGGCATTCTACCTTCAATAAGGGCAAGGGAAACTGTTATACTCTAAACTTCATTTCAACTGAAAGGAAAGAATGGAAGCAACTTACAGCCTACAATAGTCAATAAATTTCTTTAAAAATTCTAACTCCAGCTCTCCTTCAACGGCGGTATTTGTCTGCGCAGCATTTAAATGCACCTGCATTACATGTTTTGCCAAACGCTGAAAACATACACAATAAATAAATGCTACAATCAACAAAATAATTTCATAACTTAAATTGTAAAATAACTACTGTCCTGTCATGTTGCACGTATAATACTCAAGATTCTTCTAGAAAACCTGAACTTAAAGCTATAACTAATCAACAAATTTAAAGAAACACTAACACTGTCAGTAACTTAATACATTACAGAGACCAATCTACTTTGGTACAAGCTGATAGAAGACAAAGTTAGGTCCTAAATCGGGGAAATTAAACACCAATTGTCATAGATAATCCTTCATATTTATAGTCTCTACCAAACACGGGCGGTAAGTTAAAAGGTGTTCTCCTTGAGGGAACTTTTAAAAAAGTTATGATAAAGTACTGATAATTCTTTCAACTCAAAAAAAGAGATCTGTTGAGAGTAAATACAACTCAACAGTGAATAAAGGCAAGCAGAAACAATCCCAATTCAATATTCTATGGGAGTGGGCGAGAAGGATAAACAGATGGAATATGTATCTATATTAGAGAAGATACAAACAACAGATGCTTATAATGCAAGGTAAACATCAGGCACAAAGGAGTAACCATCCGCTACAAAAGGTAACAATGTGGTGCAGTAAAGTAACCATCAGGCAACAGAAGGTAACTGTTTGGTACAATTAGGCAAGCTGTTAGTGCAATAACTTTATCAGGTGCAAAAAGGAAACTGTTCGGTACAATAATGCGACCACATAGTGCAAGGTAACAATTCGGAACAATAAGAGAATCATTAAGTACAACAGGTAACCATCCGATACAATAAGGTACCCATCAGGCATAACAATACAATCATTCGTCAAAACAAGACAACAAAACCAGAATAGTGACTCAGTACAACAAAACAGAGACATTTACTAGAGAAAATAACTTTGCCAAAACCAGAGAACAATTCTTTCTGCAAATGAAAATCAGCTTTCTTAGGTACAAAAGTATCGAAAATAAAAGATAGTCTACAATCCTCACCATGTCTTTGGCTTTGTCGTGCTCATCTTTAACAATGAAAATCGTATCAAATCTTGAAAGTATAGTGGGCATGAAATCTATGTTCTGCCAAAGAAAACCATAAATATTCATAGTATTTAACCATCAGAACATTCTATAGTCAATAGGAAAACAGACAAACTGTCATAATGTCTTCCATAATAAACGCCTGAGGGAATTCAAAGCCAATAGAGATGTATACGAAGTTTCACATCCACAGTACACATTATATTAAAAATCCTAGTATGCAATATCTAAAACCTATTACAGATTTAAATGTGCGTACAAAATTGCACTCTTGTGGAAATCTGTAATGAAGAAATAATGCTTGACTTAAACCATTCGTCACAAGCATGAATCGACTGGACAAATGACAAGGAAGAAAGGAGTAAAGCGACGATTACCTGATCTCCTTTCGTTTCATCCCACCTTCCATAAATAGAGTTGGCAGCAGCCAGAACTGAACATCTTGAATTCAAAGTGGTAGTTATTCCAGCCTAAAAAGAACCCAATCTAATACGGATGTTTGCTAATAAATAAATAAATAATGGAAATACCTCCTCGCTAAGAAAAGTCATCGCTGTCAAAAAAGATACGAAATACGGTTTTTCCATTATGTGATCGTTGGGTTCAACGCAATGAAGACCAAGGCTTTTGTAACCGAGCATATGAGCTTCACATAACAAGAGTAAGTTTCATCTACCAAAAAGTGTGTTCTCTGCTCTTCTCTTATGCTGCTCTATTGGTCAAATGCTCCTCCACTTCCTTCTTCTACATTCCTTCCCCTCACTTCCCTTCATTCTTCCTCTCTTTTATGTTCACACCTTCTCTTCCATTCTCTAGTCCACGGTCCTTCGCTGTTAACGTTTTTAGTCATATCTAGATTGCCATATGATCTTCTTCACACAAGTTGCGTTGCTAAGGGGAGGGGCTGTCATTTTGTGTCAACAATGTGTGCCAATCCCGAAGTTCAAACAGAGACAAATACATGAAGGAGACAAGACTGTTGGGCTGGAAGGAATCTCTTGGTCATGTAAACGATTATTCACTTGAAGCATGTTTCAATATCCGACTCTATAAACGATTATAGCTCCGCAAGCTACTCGCTTTGCAAATAAATTCATACAGATTCCATTTACAGGTCAAGAAAGAAGAACAATTTTGATGAACATAGTCAAGCAGGAAAACCCACCTTCAAAATAAAAGCCTATAAACCAATAAAGTAACTTTGTTGCAGTTTCCTTTGAATCACTGACAATTTTGTTACTAACAAAGAATTCAAACTATGCGAGAAGACTCATACACTCTACTTATGCATATATACAAAGTATTATCGCTCATTAGAAGATAAAAAAATGTGATAGAATTTTTCAGAGAGCTATAAAAAGTGAGCTCTTCATTGTGGCTTATAATGCGGCTTACTCACTGATGGCAATAAGGTTTCTCTAGAAAACCCATTTTTACACGCCAGGCAGATGATAAAGCGTGGATAACCAGAAATGTATTTGCTTTTACCTTAGCTATAGAAATGGTTTGCTGTTCCATAGCTTCATGAATAGCAACTCTATCGTCTTCCCTCATCTAGCAGAAAGCAAGACAAAGTTACGATTCGTTCTAAAAGACTGTACTACACCAAACCAAACAGAAACTCGGAGTAATCGGCATACAAGTGAAAACATATACATGCAAAAATTCTCTATGTACACCTATAGATAAAGTTAAAATTCGCAAAAGTACAATAGAGCACAAGTTCATCAAGTAGACATCACAAGGTAGAACAAGCTATTGACTATGTAATACCCACGGGTAATAGGGCGACAGGTTTACCCTAAAGGGGATACTTCAGACGAAGAATAGAGAACAATGTGCAAGAGCAGAAATAAAAATCCTACATATGCCTAAACATAAACGCAATATCTGTAGATCTATTTATACGAAATACTGTGGTGAAGTATCCCTAGAAAAACTCAGGTTGATACTAATAAATTTGACAATATTCATATATTTGATAACATTTCATAATTACAGCCAGCTCTGCACATCTACACAAAGATGGAAGCACAACTGACTTTTATCTGTGTATACACGTGTCTGACATGTTGCGCTTATGTTCTTCTTTGCCTTTTTGCTTAGTAAATTCATTGTCGTATATCAATTATTACTCTTGCTACTATGGTTATTCAACAAAACTAAGTAATCTTCTATACAAAAAGTAAAGTTGCTCATAGTTCGATGAAAGTATTGAGACAACTATATGCTCCAAGTATCTCATACCTTGTCAAATTCATCAATACAAACGACACCCCCGTCAGCTAAAACCATAGCACCACCTTCCATTATGAAATTTCTCGATACCGGGTCTCTGCTAACTGATGCAGTCAAACCAGCAGCACTGCTGCCTTTTCCTGATGTATAAACAGCTATTGGCGCAACTTTTTCAACAAACTTTAAAAGCTGACTCTTTGCTGTTCCCGGATCTCCAAGTAGCAAAACATTAATGTCACCACGTCTGGTCAATCCATCAGGAAGCCTGAAAGGCAATTCACGGCATCCATCAGTGACAAGAGATATAATTGATTCTTCGATACTTAGTGGATCTAATACTCTGTGAATTAAAAGCAAAGCCGGATGATTTCATAATCGAACTATGCAACTTAGCTGTTCCAATTCGTGTCAAAAACTAAAACTCTGGTAGGCTATGAGCGCAAAGAAAAGAATTAGATTCTTATTAAAAAGCATCGAAACACAAAAGGTTATACAATGATATCTTCCAATGCTCTCCCGCATAAAGTGAATAAGGTGTACAATTTAATTCGCAAACCGAAGATATCGAAAGTATCTATCAAAGGAGTAAGCAACATCTGTGAGAAGGAGAACACAAGTATATCAGTTACTCTAAAAGACGTTCAGCGACGGCTGTCAATTCTTGAAGAACTCAGAAAAACCAAAAATGAACCAAAATGAAGTACTGATTTCAACAAACTAGCTTACAAAAATAATGAGCCAATGTTAAGTAAAAAGGGTACGAACCGCTTTCTTGAGCCCCCAAACAGCAAGCAAGCAATAGCTTTTTTGATATCAACACTTCCAAAGATAGATGGAGCAATACTACTAGCAATTGTTTCGTATACATCCGGAGTTGCCGCAAGCCTGCGAAATTCCTCCTCCTCTGAGGGTGTAAAAGGGGCTTTGATTGCAGTTCTTGCTCCACCTCCTGTCTCTAACTGAATTCCAAGAACTCTAATGTAAGGTTTTCTAATTCCCACGCCAGCATCCTCACGGCCCTGATAAGAAGCACATTAGATTATAGAATACGCATGGATATTTTGAAGAAAGTCGTGTCTTCTTAAAACCAATTATCATCAAAAATGAGCCACATAAAGATAATTGTAAGAAGTTCAAACAAGTAAAACATCGCAATTGATCCAAGTGTTCTTAATAAAGATAAGTTTATTGATAAACTGTAGTGGATAATCTGAAAGTTT
Organism: Mastigias papua; assembly: GCA_964019165.1. NCBI lineage: Eukaryota > Metazoa > Cnidaria > Scyphozoa > Rhizostomeae > Mastigiidae > Mastigias > Mastigias papua. The sequence goes on from OZ025269.1 coordinate 10,902,141, forward strand.
CTCATATCATTATAACCTAGAAAATTTTTGAGATAAAAAAGCGTTCCATTGTTCAGTTCTGGTTCCATTCTTGCGTGCGTCATTTCCAGCAATTCATCAAAAGGTTTGGAGCCAAAACTCAAAGTCAAAAAGTCACTCTAATTAAACCGACAGTAACTACTCAATCCGTTGGATACGACAGCCACATCATATATAAGAAAAAAGGATTGTGACGCAGACATGGATGACCACAGTTCAAAATCAAACGCCAAAATATGATTTGAAAATTATGGAGAAATGGTGGGCCTGCAACTTCTGTAACCAAATGATCCAGGTTATCAGTGGGTTAATACTATTCAAATGCATTAGAGGCTGGCATGTCCAAGTATAAAAGTGGACTGTAGCACTAACATTTACTTACTCTTGAAGATTTCTGAAAAACTTTCTTTATGGAATATATTCCAATTATAGTGACTCTATTGCCTGGAACTACTTTCTCAGTTAAGTACCTGGAGTCAGAAAATTGGGAGTTACCTCAACTACAAAGAGTAATAATGCAAATGGAAACACAAAGTGCAAATGAATTAACGACTACAGTCATGAATTATAGCATATTTATAAAATATACATAAACATGTACATAAATACAGACACAAAGATATATATATATATATATATATATATATATATATATATATATATATATATATATATATATATATATATATATATATATATATATATATATATATATATATATATATATATATATATATATATATATATATACACACACACACACACACAGGGCTTCCATGCTCAGAAGTTATGAGTACTCTATCAAAAGTGCAGGCAAGCAGAGTGGGGCATGCAACTAAAAAATACTTGAAATAGGAACACAATATAGTCCACTAGTGAACACATTAGGAAGCTAAATATAGCAAAACATATTTAAATATACCTGTCACAGTATAACTGTAGATGTCGTGGCATTTCTCCATTAGGAACTGCATCAGGAGATTCTTGGAGTTTTAATACCTAAAAAGAAAGTTCTCTATGTATTTGTTCTCCTTCATAACTAGCTGTTCATTGCCATATAGCTATGCACATTCTTATTCTTTCTTAAGCTTTTACTTTCAATTCCTTTCTGCTAAAAAGAATGTTCTATTTACGAATACATGGCATTTTAGATGTCAGCAATATTGACATGTTTATTTTGGCATCTGATTGGTGGATACACTGCAATGATGGGCATGGGGGGCATTAAGCTTAGGGACCTGCAAACTCTCTGCCCAAACCATTGATGTTCTGTCTGAATGGGTTGTTGTCTAGCCCTATTAAGCTGCAACTATTTATAGGAAAGCTATTATTTTTTCTGAAGAAATCACCCACAGGAAGTGACTTCTGCCCAACTGTGCAGGCTGCAACCCTACCCCAGGTCTCCTATGCCTATGACTGCAACACATAAATCCTTACCTGGAAGTCAACACATTTGCACTTGTCTGGTAATATAAAGAATGGATCAACTGGGCAAGGTGGCTTCCCTGCCTGTTCTGAGGGGCATCGTCTTGGTAATGCATATCCCTCAAGACCTGGTTTTAGTGGAATATCAGGAAGTGTATTTCTGCAAGAACGGCATTGCACTGTAATTCTGGTTGCTTTAACTCTTATTGCTGATGCACTTATTATGATACCAGGAATTTTGACCAACTTTGAAACATGTTCACTCTGCAATGTAAAAGGGTGTAGTCAAGATAAATGACACACATTGCTTGAAAAATCCTGGGCAAAAGTCTCCAAAACTTTGGTAGATGGACCACATCAATTCATGAGACACTTTCTGAAGTTTAGGACTATAATAAATGGGTAATAGTTAATAAAGAGCACTACAATTTCAGAGATATGACATATGCTATCCTTTCAATAGTTCTTTAAAACTGTAAAGCAGAAGGGCATTGAAACATTCCTAGAAAGTTTTCCACATTCTGAAAAGCTGAAGACAGTGGTATCTTTACATCTTCAAACTTCAGTAACATAATCTGAGAAAGATAGGGTAAAATCTATTGCATACTTCAATATTTGAAATGGCTTCCTTCTGTTTGGAAACTCCATAAGTGAGCCTTACAAAGAGCTCATGAAGCATGCAACAACAGTACAAGAAGTAAGATCTTTCAACAGACCAAACATTACTGCTCTACAGGACCATTCAAATGTGGTTCAATGCTTGAATATCTAGTACAGTTGACTCTTCTTAATTTGAATCTTCATAAGTTGATTATCTCCATAATTCAAACAAATTCAAAGTCACAATGACAGTTCCTCAAGGAACTCTTATAATATCCTTTTCCTCGGCCCTACAGCAAGGCTCTCTCTGTAATTCAAATTTTCTGATGTGCAAACTCGCCCTTTATTGCCATCAAATGGTCTTTTAACTGTGTTTTTGAATGCTGACAATTGTTAATGAGCTTCCTTGACATTTTATGGAAAGATGGCAAAAATTCTACACAAAGAACTAATCTCAGAAACAAAATATAAAGCCCTACTGGAGCTACAGAAAAGTGACTCCAAAAAGAAGTTGCAAAAAGTACTTGGTACCCCAGCCAATACACTTTCCACTTGGAAAAAATAAAGACAAAGCTTGTGAAGCCTTTCAGAAAAGGAGTGCTACTACAAAGGTAGTGAGAGTTCATACATATGATCAAGTAAATAAAGCTGTTCTCAAATGGTTTATAATTACAATGCTAAGAAAAGAAACTATCACTGTCACTGTCACATGGTATACTGATCACAGAAAAAGTGTTGGATTTTGCAGGAGAACTGAACATAGAAAACTAAAAAAAGAGCAGAAAGACCAACATGACAAGAGTGCATAATTTCTTAACTCTGTTGCATGACTAACTTTTTCTTAAATTTCTGAAATCCAAACTTCTTTCTCTGATTTGAACTTTTATCTATCCTGCTCTGAAATTTGAATTAGGGAGAGTCTCTACAATTCAAATCTCTCTCACCTTTGAACAAAAGGGTTTCCCCTTCAGACTACATTTAGAGAGAATGGACTGTATTTACATTTGTGCTTACCACCTTAAGTGGTTGTGGCTATTGTTGCTGGTTTTTGATAGAGATTAAATTTTTTCACTTATAAATATGTGGTGATTAAAATCCATCTATATCTGATCAGTCTATGACAGTCTAATTACATGATTTTCAAACCTTTAGCTCTCTGATACCAAAAGGATTTGCATTTGATTTCAGTGTAATCTGGATGTCCTGGACTTCTTCCTCTCCACCTGGCCGGGGTCTTGTTATTTCATCAGCTACCTCCTTAGCTGCAGCCTCAAACTAAAAATATGTAACACTACAAGGACTTACAGTCAACATTGTTAAGCCTTAAGTCAAATAGTTGACTATAATGCTATATCTAAAAAGCTGTGCTAGAAAAGGTTCTCATTAACTGAAAGATAAAAATTTTGCATCAATCAAACCTTGATGTTTAGAATACAACATAATCAGCATAAAACACTGAAGTGGTTTTTTGTGCTGTAGTGAAGTTCTGTAGTGCCAACAGACTTTTAATGGTTAATTCACAAAACAATCAAATAAAAAGTTTATCCATATGGCAAAAATGTTAGTAGATGTTGAAAATAAAATGACTAAACTCACCAAAGGAATGTACTCCGAAGGACTTTTCATTAACTTATCAGCCAGCCACTCATCATAACTTGAAAGGTCATTTAGATCAACTTCTAAGTAGCATTCTCCGAGATTATAATGCTGTTTCAATTGGTCTCTGCAAACGTATGCAATCTCATTAAAATAATACTTTACAGAATACCCATATATATATATATATCTGATAACTGATGAAGGCTTGTGCCGAAACGTTTTAAAAGTTGGAATTTTTTCTTGAGGGTCTATTTATGTCTTTAAAAATTTCTTTATGATTGGAGCTATTTGAGTGTATATATATATATATATATATATATATATATATATATATATATATATATATATATATATATATATATATATATATATATATATATATATATATAGATAAATATATATATATATATATATATATATATATATATATAATATATATATATATATATATATATATATATATATATATATATATATATATATATATATATATATATACAAACGAAACCTAAGCCGCATCCACAACGTATATAAATTACATAAATAGAATAAACCACAAATATACTATCCTTTAAGTAAACGTTTCGATTAGAATCTTCATCAGTACTGATGAAGATTCTGATCGAAACGTTTACTTAAAGGACAGTATATTTGTGGTTTATTCTATATATATATATATATATATATATATATATATATATATATATATATATATATATATATATATATATATATATATATATATATATATATATATATATATATATATATATATATATATATATATATATATATATATATATATATATATATATATATATATATATATATATATATATATATATACTGACACCAATGTGAACGTACATTCAATAATAAGACTTTTATTCAGGTGTTTGAGAATTGGTTGTACTTTCATATCACCAAAATGAGCTAAAAATCATAGACAGGGCTTTATTCATAGCTGAGCTATATTTGGAGAACCATCCTTATCTCTTCTTATTCAGTCAAAAACTGGTCAAAATGTGAAGAAAATATGGTGACGACGGACAGTAGCTGATATTCAAAATTAGCAATTCCCTCAATTACTGCTATACCACAGTCCTAGATTGAAGCAAATAGATTATATGGGAATGGAAGTAAATATCTGAGACAAATAAGCATGCAATTGAATGTAATCATGTGGTCTGAAGAGAAAAATCCTCTGCACAAAAAATAGACATTTCAAAAGACATTATATTCACCTGTATGGATATACAAATGTCCCTTCGTGAAATTGTCGAATAAAATCTTTGAACCTTTTCTGTGTTTGCACACGATTAATTTCTTGATCGTCCCCCTGATCTTGTGAAGAACCAAAGGGGTCGCTAAAGAAAACAGGTTGTTCATCAAAACCAGCCATGTTTCTCAGAATGTCAATACCTTGGAGTACTATTCATATGCAGAAGTCTGTCTATCAATTTGGCGGGAAATAATGCGCCTTCGCATCGCCTAGCAGAGGTATGTCTCATTGAAGGCGAGGTTAGACAAACATGCTAGCATATTAACTCATTGTTTCAACGAGAAGACTACTGGCAAAAGTCTAAAGTAGAAACAGGAGCTTGAATCTCTCTGAAAACAGACAATTGATGTGATGGCAGAGCCACCAGTTAAGGCCCGCAAACTTGATGCAGATGCGAGAACGAAGGAGATCGACCCGCTGAAAAATACTGGATGGGTCCTCGTAGAAGGAAGAGATGCGATCAAAAAGAAATTTCTGTTCACGAATTTCAATGAAGCATTTGGGTTCATGACACAAGTTGCTTTGAAAGCCGAGAAAATGGATCACCACCCAGAATGGTTTAATGTATACAACAGAGTAGAAGTTACTCTCAGTACCCATGACTGTAATGGTCTCTCTTCAAATGATGTAGAAATGGCTAACTTCATGAACAAAGTTGAATCACATATTAAATAGGAGGCGAAATGAAAGCTAGCTGTTTAGTCTTAGATAGGCTTTGCCTGGACTGGGTATTCGTGAACTTTAGAACTTCGCAGCACATTCTTGTTTCAAGAGTATGAGTAGTTTTGGTAGTTTTGTGAGAGAGACCAACGTAGCCTAGTATTTTTTACCTATAGTCTTGGCAGCTACTTCGTATTTTGTGTGTATAGGGATCTAGCGCGCGGTTGTTGCTATATTCTACGTTGCATGTCATATACTCTTGAGTACCGAATACTTGAAGGTATGGGTAAACGAAGGGGTGGGAAAATGTTCTGAAAATTAATAATTGGGTGCATGGGGGGTTTATGGATTGCAGAGCATGCCCCTTTTCTATAGACCTACTTTTCAATGAGATCTCGAGTGTGCACAAGCAGATGATAGGTATATAAGTGTACAGTTGGTTTCATATGTGCACTTTAAGCATGTACTTGACTTCTTGGCTTACAAAGTAAACCCTGGTTAGTTATTTTCTGTTGTTTTCTCATGTAAGAGTGATTTTTGCTTCATTATTATCATTATGATAGCTGGAATGTATTCAAATTTGGCACTCGCATCGCCCTATCATGCCTTTCAAAACTCTCCCATGCCCATCATGCCCAGTTTTGGGCATGCAATATCATTTGAAATGATATATCTCAAATGTGCACTTGCCAAACTCTGCAGTCTTGGATTTCAAACAAATGGTGGGATTAGAAAACAGAAGAAATTGATATTTTGAGGAACACCTTTGAGAGACTGACCTAATCATGGAGTTACAGTCCCCTATTCTTAATGATATTTTTTGCTCCACTGACACTGATATGGTTGTCCTCTATGCCTGCTAACTCAAGCAAGTCAAATGAAGGCATGTCAAATGAAGGCCTATATAACTGCAGTGTGATCAATTGTGTACTGAATGATGTATAGGTTTGTATGCAAGTGAACTTCTACACTGCAGCTTTCTACCAGTGATTGTTATTGTCAAGATCACTATCTGGATTGATAGCTCAACTAGGGCAGCCAGCAATCATGAAATTGATTTGATTTGTTGAAACAGCCACAGTAGTCAGGTGTGCAACTAGAAATTTTCAAGGGCAGGGATCTAGCCTGCATGAAAAGGTACATCAGAACTTTTTTCAAGAGAATTCAGCTTGGAATAATAGTTTTCTTACTTTCATAGGCTGTAGTCAAGGGGATTTTGTAGGGAAGAGGGGCACAGTTACTCAACTCTTGGCAATTACCAGTCTACTAGGTAGTTGTATTTTGAGATATATTTAATAGCTGTTTTATCTCATAACATGATACAATGCACACCCCCCCCCCCCCCATCTGTGCCGGCTGCCTACAGACCTGTAAAACATCAATAACTTGTCCACAAGGAAAAAATCAACAAACTAGGTCAAGGAGATAAGCAAGGTCACAGTCTCTGGTTGTTTTCACTGAGGGACTCTGGGTGGAAAATCAACTCTCCCCAAAACAGAAACACCATGAGAACTAAGAGATAATGAGCTAAAAGAGTTGTGAAGAAAGGTGATGAAATGCTGTCATCTATGATGTGAGTGGTGTCTACGTGCTGCCATGAAAAGTAGTAGTCTGCTTACAAGTGAGTCTAAACTGATGAATGCAAAGATGATGTAAAAGAGTTAAAATGCACCATTTATGTAGGAGCACTGAGTCAAAGTTCAAAACTCTAGAAGGGCCATCTCCCTGACTTAGAAACAGGAGAATTTTCAAAATTTTGCTACTTTCAAGCTCAAAAGGTTATTATAATCAGAGCTATTCAACAAAAGTGCAAAACATAGTTTCAAACTATTCCAAGAAAAAGGGCACTCTTATGCTTCTGAAAGAAAAGGGCAGGGGTCCGGGCCCTCAGGACCCCCGTAGTTGGGCGACTGAGTAGTCTATAGATCTCTTCATGATCTTGCTCATCAGGGCCCATGCTAGGGAACTCCTGTGGGGGGGGTGTCAGTTCTCAAGTTACTGAGTAGGTGACTTTTGCTGCATACATTGACACTCTTAATCTGCCAAGTAGCCATCTGAAATTTCACATTTGCTACATCCCCACACCCCCTCCCCGTAGCGTCGCCCCTGTAGCTCGTGTACAAAAGCTGAAGGCCAAGATGTCATTCATTTGCAATAACGAAGAAGCTGACACACTTTTCTTCAAGATGCGAATGTCATCTTCGTTGGAAAGGACACTGATGTGTTGATACTCATACTTATGCACATGAAGTCGCAAAACCGAAATATAGCTGGCATATAAAAATCAGTAATGAAAAATTTATTGATATAGTCATAGTACATACATATTCTCCTAGGCAGCAGAATTTCGAAATCTTTACCACAAATACATGCCATTAATATGTATCTCCACCCACAAGAAAACGTGTATAAGAATTGATCATAAACGAACAGACTTTTTTGATGTAAACATCGGAGTTAAACAAGGATGCCTACTTAGTCCAACTTTATTTAATATATTTATTAGTGATCTTCCAGAACTTTTTGATAAGAACGAATCTGCACCAGCAACTATAGGAAATATAAAGGTAGGATCACTTTTCTGGGCGGATGATATAGTAATTTTGTCAGAATCAAAGCAGGGCTTGCAATACTCTCTAAACCAACTAGACAACTACTGCTTACAAAACGAAATGAAAGTAAATGTTGCTAAAACTAAATGCATGATATTCAATAAAAGTGGCAGAATACTAGATACAAACAAGTTTTATTATCAGAACGAAGAACTAGAAGTTGTTAAACGCTTTAATTATTTAGGATTTCTATCAACATAATCTTTCTCTGTTAAAATCTTCTTGATGACCTGTATAGAAGAGGATTGAAGGCATACTTCAAACTCAGAAACTGTTTAGGAGTGAATTTTAGAAACCATACTAAATTATCGCTCGATTTATTTGATGCTGTAGTAAAACCTATACTAATATATGGAATAGAACTTTGGGGGTGTTTGAAGCAGGGATTTAATGATAAGAATCCAATTGAAAAACTGAATATTACACTATGTAAGCATATTTTAGGGGTAACGAAGCGTACTTCCAATGGTGGTTACCGATGCGAATTAGGGCGGAAGCAATTACACATATCAGGCTTTAAAGTAACCATTGATAATTGGCTTAGCATAATTAATGACCCAATAAATGTTATTCTTAAAACGATTTATATGTTTGTTAGACATTTTTAGCTCTAACCATGTTAAGTTTACTTTTTGTTATTCTTCAATAGCTGTTGTTACCTATGCGATGTAAATTGTACGTAGGCTATTGTTAGAAATAAAAATCTGAAATCTGAAATCTGAAATCTGAAATCTGAAATCTGAAATCTGAAATGGAAAAAAGTGTAGAGGTCATCTGCCGGCGCTGTCATGAACGGCTGATGATGATGAAAATGATGATGATGATAATAGTAATGAAGACGGACACCTCATAAAGACGGACAGAGGACACTATTTCTTTGTCCCAAGCGGACAAAACACTTCAATAATAAAAAAATCCTGTGTTTGAAAACAATAGTTTGAAGGTAAATCCAGCAAACAATGATTACAACCCGTTTAATTTACTGTACATTGAATTTCACGTCTTATGTCAGTGGTTTCTTTCGTTTTCGAGACTGTCATTCTCGGCTGATGGTGACCAATTTAGATACGAGCACATGTACTTGCCAAGTTAGCCTAGAAAAAAGACTTAAAGTCACATCGAAAGTGCAAAGAAATTTTGTGTCGACAGTGACGGTAATGATGATGAACCAGAAAATGAAGAAAAGATTGTCAAGGTACCAACAATTCGTGCTGCTATTCAAAGGTCAGATGAACTGACGCAATTTGCACAGCATTATCTGGAAGGCGAGGAGCTTGTCGTATCTTCGAATTAAGTTTAAAGATTGTTTCAAGAAAAAAGCTACTGCGTCTCAAGCAGGAAAACATTCAAGGCTACTTTTTTAGCATATGCTTTTGTTATTTACACTTTATTTGTTGACTCATATCTTAGTTATTGAAGTCGTCACAATGCTTTTATATTTGAGCTCCTTTGCACTCAGAAACGACAATTTCCTATACAGCAGACACTTCATTAAAGCGGACACTTCTTCGGAGTCCCAAGGGTGTCCGCTTTAGAGAGCGTTGACTACGTTTCATTCTTCTATGGGTTTAGAAAAGTAAAGATCCTGACAAAGCTAAGGATGACAGCCTGCTGACTTTGTTAGAGGAAATTGGGAGGTTGGAGTGTTTGAGTAGAGAAGAATTAGCTGACGCCTTTCGTTTCGTACAAACAATTCTATATAAGTGTAGGCTCAAAGAATCTTCGGTAGAAGCGCGAATTCGACCATATAAAGGACGAAAAAGGAAAATTTCAGAAGCGTTGCCCCAGATCTAGACTCGTTAACCCAAGCAGTCTTACTTGTATACCTGCAATCACATTACTGGCTACAGTTTCAACAGAAAGAGATGAAAGAGACCGCTATGGAAAGAATGGGCCCTGCATAGTATGGTTCAAGTGTACCTTTTCTTTACTATACCATCTAGAGAGGAAAGATATGAGAACTTTAGCATTTACCCACCACGCATACCACGTCTCAAACCAAAGGTAACTAAATACCGTAGTTAAAAAAAATTGACCCTGTAAGGCTTGTCCAAGGTGTAAAGAATACTGAATTTAAAGCAGATTCAAATGAAATGGATTTGTGCCACAGGAGTCTTCCATCTCCTTTCCGAAAACTTGTTGATATACATGCTCCTTTAAAAAAGAAAAGTCAAAGAGGAAATACAGCCCCTTTTATGAGCCAGCACTTGCAAAAGGCACTTTATACAATACCAAGGCTTAAAAAATCCTACCGCAGCCAGAAAATAGACGTAATTTCAAAAACAACGAAATAAATTTGCCTCTATAAGAATAAGGCTACGTCAAAAGTCACTTCAAAAAAGCAACTAAAAATGGTGCTATGTCTAATGAGGAATTTTGGGATCTCGTTAAACCCTTTCTTTTTAACAAAGGAGGACTTGCAAATACCGATAAATCTCTCGTAAAAAATGACTAATGACCAGTAGCCAACAGACATTTTCAAGGATCACTATGTAAATTTGGTAGCAAAAAATCCAGTGGTAAGATACCTATAAGCCTTGTTTAAGATACCGGAATTTCTGCAGACCCCCAAGTTGTTCCCTTGGTTCTTGATAAATATAAATATAAAGGATAAATATAAAGGCCACCCTAGTGTCCTAGCAAAAATTGACAACCCAGAGCAAATGACAACCCTAAGTTTTACATTTCAGGGGATAGACAATGAAGAGGTTGTGCAACTATTAATTGGATGGCAGGAAATCCACCGGTGGAGACAAGATACCCCCGAAACTTGTATCTCTAGCTGCCAATGAGCTTACAAACATTCTAACTACGGCAATTAACTGTACTATTCGGAATTCACGTTTTCCAAAAGACGCAAAAAGCAGCAGTTTGCCCATTAGACAAGGGAAGCCAAATCGCACAGTTGAAAGGAATTTTCTCCCAGTTCTTAATACTTTTTCGAAGATATACCAAATGTTTTAAAACAGTAAATGATTAAGCATTTAGGCAATACGCTTTCTGTATTTATTGCAGCCTATAAACGAGCATATGGTACCCAACAAGTATTGATACATTTGATAGAAGATTGGAGGTTTCACCTCGATAGCAACTTTCTGGCAGGTGCAACCCTAATGGATCTTTCGAAAGCTTTCGACGGGGTCCCACATGACTTGCTTATTGTCAAATTACATGCATATGGATTTGATGAAGATGTGCTAGTCCTTTCTATTCTTATCTCAAAAAACGAAAACAATGTGTTCGGATAAATAATACGTATAGTTTTTGTCAAGAGGTTATATCTGGTGTACCCCAAGATTCTCTACTGGGACTAATTCTTTTTAACTTTTACACGAATGATTTATTTTTTGTTACAAAACAGGCAACGCTCTATAATTACGCTGATGACAATACGCTTGCTTATTTCTACAAAACTATGCCCGATTTTGTGGATATTCTGGAAAAGGAAACAGGAGTTGCCTTATCCTGGTTGGAGCAGAACGAAATGATTACCAACCCCGAAGAATTCCATGCTATATTGCTTAGAAAAATCAAACAAATACTAGTGGAGAGAAAACTAACACTTACGGTAAAATAATCAACTCTGAGGAGACTGTGAACTTTTAGGCGATACCGTTAGAATGATCATACCAGCTTCGTATAACGAACTGCTTTCGAAGTCAGACAAATGCACGATGGTTCTCTCTCACCAGAGAGCTCTTTGTATTGAAATATTCAAAACAGTCAAAAAATTAAATCTACCATTTATGCAGAACATTTTTAAGTTAGGAACCTCATGTTATTCTTTATGAAATCCAAATAACCTAGCCTATGTAAGGCCTAATCAAGCAACTTTTGGATCCAATAGCCTGAAGCCTATTGGGCCACAGGTTTGGAATAGCCTAATAAAAAACTGGGATGAACCCTCTTGTAGATGCAGTGTTTGTCAGTGTCTGCCTGATTGATCTATAGAAAATACAGCCTTATTTATTTTATTAGTGCTATTCCATTCAGGTTAGCTAACTTTTTATGTATGTATGTATATCTATCTTGCAACAGGGTAGGGATTTTGCAGATTGTCTACTTGAATTCAGCTGCGCGAACACTTCGACCCAGTCGTCAGTTGGAAACGCACAAATCAGTACCACTGATTTAAAGCTGCAGCGTATTGTCATGTAGATTAAGAACTATGTATTTAAAAAACAACGGAATCCCAAAGAATAGAAAAATGTTTTGCTTCCCACCAAAATATTACGCTGTTACTAAACAACGTGCAATCGATAAGAAAATCTCTACTTTCAAAGTAGTGTCATCTCAAACTAAAAATCGAAATGGTCCACAAATTTTCCTGGAACATGCAGATACATCCCGACTTTGCCCTGAACTCTCAGATACATCCCGATTTTGCCCTGAACTCTCATGGGTCAAATAATACTGCGTGGTCTCTATTACATGTTGAATACGACAAGGCAACTGAGTAGATTAGGGCATGGCGCAATGAAATTTCCTCAACTTACGCCTTACCTACCTGAGTGCCTCTCTTTTCTATTTACCCTTTCCATACCTTCAAACTCTCCTCCCTTTGTTTCCATGGGAAGTAGTCTGAGGAAATTCTTAGTTGTTTTCCTTGTTGTCCTGTGATATTCAACAAGTAATGGAGGCTATGCAGTACTTAACTAATGGGAGGTCGGAGCGACGTCCGTGAATGATCAGCATGTTTTCCACTTTTCCAAGAAACCTGACCTGCTTCAAAGCATGGTCCAAATCGTGTAGATAATTCCCGAGAATGCTTTACTTTGCGGCAGGGTGCAGTTTTTGAGATAATTCGAATGGTTTCTATCAAATATTTCTCCTGAAAATCTCTCTTCCTGAGTTATTAAAAGAGTCGTACTTTCCCCATTAAAAATCAACTGATTGTAATTCCATCTCAGATTAGCAAAAAGTATAATAAGAAGACAATATAGTAGCTTAAAAACAAAATACACAATTTTCACATCACAATCTTTTGAAAATTTTCTGAAGCATTTCAAATATTGCAATTTTTCAAATATTTTGTTTGTTGGTTTGTTGATGTGATAGGATTAAGCCTACACTCTGCATGCTCAAGAATTCTCTTAGGTTGATGTTGATATGTTTTACGAGCACCCTATTATCTTTATATCCTTTACTTTTTTACGTTTCCTTTAAAATCATTTATAACACCTGATGCCACAACTGAAATTTTATCACGAAAAACTTTTAAACGTCAGGGTTTCTTGTCCATTCTATGCATAAGCTAGGATTTATGAGAAAACAGGCAAACCTTTAGATTCCTGGGAATTTAGGACCGGCTGGGAGGCCTGATATTATATCCAAATGCAATATTATCATTATCTTTATATATATATAAATATATATATATATATATATATATATATATATATATATATATATATATATATATATATATATATATATATATATATATATATATATAATGTTACAGATATCTCCATTATATACGGTGTTATTCATATGAATGAAATATGGTTACACTCTATATCTAAAAGAACCATAATTTGTCTCAAGGCTCCACATTCTTGCAAAAGTAACGAATGCCAATGTTTACTAACAAAATTATCCGTATTTGCTAGCCATAAGAGTGTGAATAGTTGAATGGTTGTAAAAGTTGTCATCTAAGGCCGAGCATATTTTAGCAACTTTCTTGTATCTTTTTGACAAATTGAGCATCAGTGTACCTATAGTATTCCTATAGAAGACTGCACCTGTATTATATTCATATATACTACAGCTATCTGCACAATATTTATTCCCTTTTCTTGACAATAACGTCAAAAATGGAGACACTGCTGTACCATCTTGAATTTGAAAGACTGACTCGAGTTGTTCTACACAACATGATACGATGTCAAAAATATCGTAACAAAACGATAACAATAGTACTGGAATCATCGACATTTTAGCTACACTAAAATATGGACATAAATGTCTGCCAAATTGCAGTCGATACGTGTATTTAGCAAATCCTTTTCTTAAACACAATATGTTGTGAAAAAACAGTCAAAGTTTTCAGCTAAACAAATTGCATATTGGTAACAGATATGCTCCCATTTATAATTCTCACCCAAGTAGTAAGTGTGAAATTGACCTATGACAACACTATGCAAAAGATGACCCTTCCATTAACTCTTCAATTAAACACGATTCCTCTGAATATGATTAGTGATTAACAGAAACAAAATTCAACGTTGTCAATTTTTATTGCTTGTCTGCTAGTACTAAGTCATAATTATTCAACTAGACAACAATTACGCCAGTCGATTTCCAATACCAACGAAAAGCTAATTTATAAAGCATATTTCTTTTACTTCTCACTTGAAAATTATAGGATTGGAGAAAGCAAAATTTCACAATTCTTTAATTTCGTCTAGGTACTTCAGTTTGGAGTCTATTTCAAATAAAAAGCTATATATATATATATATATTGACAAGAAAAAAGTACTAGAAAGAATAGATAAGATAGCTAAAAAACTAGAAAAAGAAAACTGACAGGAGCGAGACAACATGCGGAGTGATAGAGAGGAGAGGTAGAGACAATGAGAGGCAAAGTGAGAGAAGGTCAGATCGAAAAAAAGAAAATAGACGGAAAGACACACAGGCTTATGAGAGAGATTGAACAGTATCATGTATAAACTTCTGGTCGAATAATGAAAAAATAATGTCAATGCATTAAAACTAGAAAAAAAGAAAAGAATTCTAAGATGGTCCGAGCCTTATACTATTTGACTGGTTTTTCGCCATGGGAAAGCACGTGTAGTTAGAATTTTCAGCTTGAAACAACCAACTATTGCACAAAAAACAGGACAATAGACAATTTCAACATTCTTAGCTAATCTCGATGTTCTAAGGTATGCCCCATTTTCTCGCAGCGGGGAACACATGGTAAAATGTCACAGAAGAACAGCATTAAGGAAGAACTTTATAATTTACTTCCATGTGGGACAAAAATTCTAAAATATGGAAATTTACCGTACGTATAAATTAATTTGATCCCAGCTCACCAAGAATCTGCCGGCTTCCCGGCTTAAGACAAACTATATACAAATGATAAGATGATTTTACTATACTGTGATTTCTCGTTTCTAACACTCAATTTTTCACAGTGACTCCTGTCTATGTCTAAAAGCAAAGGGATACATTTCAATTGTATTCTAAAATCGTTCCTCTCCGCAGGCCACCATTAATTTCAAACCACTAAGGGCATGTGGCCACAAGGAATCCGGCAGATGTTAAAGCTTTAAACAGAAACATTCGCATGAATACCACTGATTGAACATGCTCAAGCACAGTATGACCGACTCCAAGCTGTTAAGACCAAAATTTGACCTTAACGACTCAAACACGCCTCACTACTCACATGAAACAAGAGGTTACATTAAAGCGAGGTAAATTTACAGGTTAACTTGTTCGTATATACGCTACTAAAACTCGTGCCCGGGATACATCCCAATTTGTTATCCAAAATAAAAGATTTTCACAAAAACTAAAAGTTTGCCATAATTAATCGTTATCTGCACAATCTGAAAATAACAGCAATTATATCCTGACCAGTTAGGATGTGTAATTTTAATACTAGTCTTTTACACACACTGTCCACGACCGGCCCCATTCCTCAAAAAATCTGTCTTCATTTGTTTCTCCATCTTGAGGAAAGCTCCCAGTTGTATATGTAAACGTTTCAAACAACAAATCAATTCAGTTGCTGCACAATCCGTAGAACGGTTCGTAGGAGCTCATGGTCTCTAATGATACGAATAAACATGGTAAAAAGTCACAGTTTCAATTCATTTGCAATCTTTGATGCAATGTTCTTGAAGGCTATAGATGATCCTGATATTCGCTTAAACCGAACACCATTCAATGACAAACGAGGTAGCTTGCACACCTCCATTTCCCATTGGACTAGAGAGTCTTCATATGCATCGCCATGTACGCAGAATAACAAGAATTTCTCTCGTTGCTCGTAGTCACATGCGTTCGAATCTAACACTCGTGTAATTTCGTCCATCATATCATTAGCGTCCATACTGCTAGTTGTTTTCATGCTCCAAGTGAAACGCAGAGAACGCGGTTTTAATTGTCCACTTGTGCTTGTACTACTGCCAGACTGGTGCTCTTGTTCCAAAGATCTGCTGTGAAAATGAAAACAACTAATTTAGATTGGGAAAAACAAAGAAACGAACAGAGAGCAGTGAAAAACGGAGCTAAGAAGTTGAACACAAACCCTGAAACAACAGGAGACTGCGATCTACATTTTCAATACTCCTAAAATAGTCCTTTGCAATGCAATTCAATACGTATTTGTGCCGTACTCAAGATTTGTCCTCACAGGACCAAAAAGGGTCTTCTAAAATACAGCGAACGAATATTTTCAGTGAAACTAAAAAGGCCTTCCATTTCGGCTCTGCCTGTCAGATTGATTAACAATTCAGACATTGAAGACTTTGCGCCCGTGGACAAGGGGTTGCCGTTTCTAGTCTAAACAGAAGAAAAGGACACCGCTTGAGTGGCATAAGCCCTGTCCACTACAAAAGTAACCTAGGTTCGGCCTAGGTTCGGCCCAGGTCTGTGTTGTGTCCACACTACATGGGATAAATTTGCTGGTGAGGACAACAACCGGAGCCGAGCACAGACTATTGCCAGGGAATACGAACGAAGTTGAGCGTGGCTCACTCTGGCAGGATTTGGAAGCATGGAGATTCCACAGCACGAAATACTGATAACAATAATTGTCATAGCCTTTCAAGACTTTAATAGAAGCAGAGAGCATTCAACAACAGTTTCGACCTTAGTAAATCTGTAATTTCTTCATGAATCCATGGCACTCCTCGATCAGCAGCTGATAAGCTCCTTTTCAATATTTCCTGAAAATCTCATGTAATATAAGTGCACTGCTCGGCCCAAATTTCTATCCACACTTGTCACACGACAAGTAAACCTGGGTTTGGCCTAGGCCGAACCCAAGTCAAACCTAAGCTAAGTTAGCCTAGGCTGAGTCCAGGTTTTCCGCGTCCACACTAGGAAAGGCCAGGCCCAAGTTGCCGAAAACTTGGGACGAGCCTGGGGTAGTCTGTGGAGTGTGTAACAGTCCATAGTCAACTCAATAAATGCAGATTGTGCAGTACATGCGTCACTATAAATATGCTGGAGTTATCTACTCCGCTATTTTCCTATGTTTGAAAAAATTTTTAAATTTAAAAAGTCTTCACAGGGAGTACGACAGACATCGGCGCTCTGTTGCACATAAGGTATATCTTAAAGGAACAAATCTAAACAACGCGGTTCTGCGCAAAAGTAGAGCGAGCTAAAATACCAATTACAAACAAATGTTAAAACCGAAATGAAAAAGGAGATTTCCAGTATGTTCAGCTACCCCTGTCAGTTGAAGGAATCTAAAATGCGCAAACTTTGAAAAAAGTAGAATTTATCGGGAGGATTAGGCAGTGGACATCAAGTCTTTCAAATACAAAACATAAGACCAGTAAAGTCTTTAATATCCAGAATCAGCGTGCATTTGTTGTGAATGCTCATCAAACAGGCAGTATATTTTCTCATACACGAGAGTGCACAGGGATGGACAAGCTAAAATCAGTCGGAGGTGCGTTAAATTACCCTTCACAATGGCAATTACAAAAAAGGCTTCGTGAATTTCAATGATCAACTATCTCTATATCTTGTGTTAACATTTGTCATTTTTTCTTTAAAAATAAGCCTGAAATAGTGGACACCGCGCCGGAAGCTCTCAACAGCCGGCAACCAAAACACGACTTTTTACCAACATGCATGCAGAAAAGTCGTTCTGCTATTCACAATTAATCCGTCTAGCTACCTTGCTAACAATGATGAAATTTTATGACAAAACTCCCGTAACTCTACTATAGAAGTCATGTTCGATTTAGAAAGCAACGAAGAGTAAGAATTACACACTTCTATATAAGAATACCTACATTTTCGAGTACCTTAATAATCTTAAAAGTTTTCGAATTTGAGCCCAAGGCTATTCTAAAATTATTCCCAAATTTAAGCTTTTTTTAGGATCAATATTTGAACCGACTATATCTATATAACAAAGAGTGAGTAACAGACATTCCCTGAAGAGTTCCTGAGTCGCATCAAAACCTAATGACTCCCAGATCGGATAAGTGAAACTAACACTTATTCTGTTTTCTAACAAATTCTTCACGAAGCTGGAGCCTGGCATTACCCTTAAATTATCCTTATAGTTCAGCGATTTTGAGCCATAATACTCATATAGACTATATGCTTATACAAAGTGTGAATATACTAATCAGAGCGATATCAATCAGAGCCAATATTGTCCATGCAGCTACAGAGAAAGCAACCACGAAATACGAAGACAACTGTTATATCGAATAACACATCAACAGTGAATATGATCATAAGAGCATAGTAAGTAAATATTAAGTAATTAACATACAAGTGCTCTTTGGACGATGTGCATGCGAGAGCAAAGAAAGGGCCATTGTTCGCAAGGGCTATAGATATGCTCCTCCCCCCCCGGCGTGTAAATTCCAACAATGGAGAGATTCTACCTAATTACATAGCAAACATTCTTTACATAACTGTGGGATGCTGCACTCCATCATGGAATAATTTTGTGCTGCCGCTGAATATGCGAAAACGAAATGAGACTAAGACATGGTAAAGCCCCATGAGGAAAGAGGAACACCAGCTACAATGCTGGTTTGCTCTGCCTGCAAACAACAGCCATTTCGATGCGGTGCAAGTGCAGTTTGAAAACAATCACTTTTGCAACTCAGTTCCTCCCAATACTGCACATAAATTACAACACGTCATACGCGTGAATGCGTAGGTTCAACAGACGCGATGTTCTATGAGATATAGGAAGCCGCATCATACAAATGAGCCAATAGCCTATGAAAAACCTCCAGCGCATACATCTAATTACCTAAACAACCCATCAAAAACGCTAATCTCTATCGATATTCCGGGGAACAACATGCAACAACAGTGAACGATCAGCACAAAAATCGAGGCGTAAGGCAACAAGGAAAACCTAAATATGAAGCTCTATCATTACCAACACTGAGTGGCACTGGAAAAACCCCTGAAATCACTAATGCATTTAGAAGAAAGTAATACAAGGAGTAAAAAAACTGTAGAAAACTTCTCTAGACATCTAAGATACGTGTGTTGGCTGTAACGGGAGAAAACTAAGTTGCTGATGAGCAAGGTGCGTGTATGAAAAGGTCCCGATAAATACCTTCGTTTAATACACTTCATGGCTGAAAAGTATGTTAGCGGCGTGGATTTCGTAAATCAGACAAAAATACTTCCATAGTCAAAGTTCAAAACACTAAGAAGCTGAATAGGTCACAGAGAATACGCATAAAGAAAAGCCAAACTGAGATTGTGAAGGCAACAGAAACAGAAAACTTGCCAGGGGAAAGATGCTTCAAGTAACAAAAACGAAAGCGTTTGGGGGCCGACAAAATCGTCCATTACAAAGACGAGCAATCAAACACATAAGCAATATGCGCAAGTGGTATCAGGTAGGAAATGGCTCGTCACATGAAAAAGCAAAGAGCTGCAAATTAATTGAATTCCATTTTAAAGATTGTTAAATGCCTGTTAAATGTGCAATTTGGGCAGTCAGGTTGCAAAAGTGATGTTTTCACGTTCTTACACAAATGTTCCCAAACAATTCAAGGCACTCAAATCTAAGAGCCAAATTCTACAAAGCACGGTCGCTGGTGTTACTCTTACGACCTCGGGGCCTTCACCAATTCCAGTCTGAAACAAAAACAAGAATTCCATAAAATTACAACAATCAGAAATAAATCGCTGAAGAAAAAGTCAAAGAAATACAGAACTGATCTCTATTTAATCGACCAGAACGAAGCAACAAGAATAAAAAATTTCCCAACTGATGCTGTACTCGGCAACTAATTTCTGGGCTGAAGAAACTAAATTAGCCCAGTTATCTTGAATAATGATTCAACTATTTAATAGATGGAGTTTCAAAACTTACCTCTAAACAGGGTACGTAGCCTAGGCCATGTCTCTGCTCGAATGCACACCGTCGCAAAGCATACGCAAAAAGGAGTTAAAAAGGCCGCTCTCGTACAGAAAAAGAGGCTGCCTACAGGAAAAAGAGGCTGCCTGTCGCGGCGACAAGCCCCGGTTAAAGCACTTACCGGTGCTTTCTATGTTTGCCAAATAAATTTTCACGAGACATTCTGCGGAATAACAATATACAGTAAAAATTCCGAAAATCTCCTACTAAGAATAGTCGCTTTATTAAACTAACCGGGGACCAAAAAGTACTGACATCCAATCAAAAAGAAACTCACTCAACGCAGCGAATGAAAAAACTACTCCTCAAGTAAAATATGGAATTATTATTTTCCAAAATATGTATGGAATTTTGTTTAGAATGGTTAGTGAGCTGTATCTAAAATCATCAAAATATCTTGAAGTAAAAAGTGATTCCAGTCACTAGAAGAAACGCCTATTTTACGAACTAAATTAGTCTTCTCCCAACACTGTCCGCAAAAAGTTGAAGTCTATGGTATGGACCATTCTGAGCTGCGTACCAGGCAAAGGGATAATGTGAAGTTCTTTCAAATGAGAATAAAAATCTCGTAGTATAATATACAGTTACAGGAAATTACCGTAAACTGAAAAAAATGCAAGGATTCGAAAATATTATTGAATTATAATTGACTGCACGGAAATTGAAATCAAAAAAGCGAAAGGTCAATCATCAAACAAATCAATGTAATCAAATAACATATATAAATTAATTTCCAAACAAAAAACAGTTTAACAAAATGCTTAATAATGTAGATATCATACCTTTTACTGAACCTTGAAGTCAGTTTACTAATGAACGAAGTCCTACCAGATGCAACAGGGCTTCCAGCCTCCCTACTACGCTCCTCCGCCATTTTCTTTCTTTCTCTAGTCTGTCCACTATGGAACGTGCTTCGAGCTGTCGTTCCCCTATTCAGTTTTGCGACCTGAGTCGTTTGAGCAGACGTTACATGTCTCAACGGGGCAGTGCTACAAAAAATATCATATTATCACTCGAATGAGATCGCTGTAACTAACACTGGTGTTTGTTTGTAGATTTGGAGTTTTATTAATTAACATTCTAACTACTCGCAAATTTACTAGATAGAAGCTCAACTAGCTTCAGGTAACAAACAGAAAAAAAACGAAAGTCGGGTACACACAATAAAACCTATCACATCAAAAAAAATCCTTCCCGTACCAAAGAAAGCGGTGCCTATCTTCGTGCCCTGTACCCCTAAGCCACACGTCTGTTGATGCAATGAAAGCTACAGAAGAAGGCAATGGGTACCATTTTAAAGTCTTTGGTATGACACGGCCTAGGCTTGGACCCATGACATCATAAATTGTGTTCCTTCCCAGCTTTTCTGTCCCTTTCATAATCTATGCCATTTTTTCACCATAATGAAATGACTTGACCTATTTCCTATTCGCTAAATTCCTAGCTAGGTCTTGGTAATTGAAATAACTATGAAAAATTGCATTTGTACTATGAATTTGAAGGATCACCACGAATGAATATTCGAACAAAAACCGCTTTCATATATTACCCTGGCCTGCTTTCGTCCTCTGCTGCTTTTTCTCGATCTGAACTCCTTGTCAATGCCGCAGGCGGCAAAGACATTCTAGTTGGTGAGAGCCTGTTTGGCTGTGGTGGAATCCTGCTTCGAGCCCTTGCACCAGAATCTACCTCTTGGCTACAAACACAAAATAAAAGACATAAGCAGAGGTCAATTTACAAACAAACTCACAATATACAAGTCAGGTTTGCATTCAAATGCTAATTATCTCAATTTTAAATAACCCGCTATACTGAAGTTAATAATACTTTGGTATGCATTATCTTTCAACCGGAAAATTACAGGATTTTTATCAATAAAACTTCACAAGATTGGGAAAGAAATTTCAGTTGAGAAAGGCAATTCAATAATACTTAATCATAAAATGAACCATTGGACATGTGAAAACAACGGAGCAAATTGATAACGAAACAATTAAAACTTCGATAACAAAAATATGCTGTGCTTATCTTCCTTGTGCTATTAACGAACACCTTTGCGAATAATTTTGAAAAGAGCGTTGTATTTTCTTGTGATATCAAAAACATACTATGAAAATGAAAAAGCACACACACCTGGACTTTTCTTCACCGTTCGCTTGGACTGAAGTAGAAGTACCCGAAGTAGGTTGTCTGTTGGAGCTATATGAAGCACTACTGTAAGTATTTCTACGGTTTGCATTTGATGGCGCGCTTGGTATCTAAAATATCCCAATAGGTCTCCATTAACTTTCTATCTGACATCACTAAGGTTAATGTTCATTGAGGCGCATCTTAAACCAGAATACCTTAAACCAGAATACCTTAAACCAGAATACCCAGAATATACTGAAAACATTGCAACACCATTGGGTGAAATGTCAAATGGTAACTCAGACTGGGCGTTGCAAGCTACCACAGACTTGGCGTTGCAAGCTACCACAGACTGGGCGTTGCAAGCTACCACAGACTGGGCGTTGCCAGCTATCATAGACTGGGCGACTATAGCGAAGAATGCCCACCAATGGGGACGCCCTTTGTGGCCATAGTCATTCTACTGCAAGAAGGTTGACTATCTTACTATTTAAGGCCAACAGGGAGCACTAAAGGCATGACAAAAGTGTGATAAGTACGATGGATAGGTGTCCACACCATTAAGACTAAACATAGCAACACATACTTGCCAGATCGTGGTATTCAGTCCATCAAAGCAAAACTAACCGAAAATTACTCCTGACTTTTCCCTGACTTATACGCTTTTCAACAGTTTTCCCTTAGTTTTCCAGTTTTTCACTGACTTTCTCGAAAAAATGGACATTTCCCGGGGTTTTGTGGCAACCATGATATAAGAAAATCATATTGCATTTATGATAAGGTGAAAAGTCCTGCTAACCAACAGAGATACATCTCTTGCACAATAGGTGCGTAGGGTAAAAATGATTAAACGCAATGATATTCAGTGTTATGAGTTACACCCTACCCTTACCCTGCCCACCTTCTTGCCAGATTTGTTGGCAACCATTTCTGGTATCTGCGATCGATTCGGGTTCTTTCCAGTGACTGGCGCTGCAGCTAAATCAGATGTACGGCTAGATGATGTATGTTCTCGACTTCCTGTAGATCTATCGGCACCGTTGCTAGTTGTAGGCGACAAAACCCCAGCTTCGTTAGATGGCTGAGTTCTAATGGGAAAAACAATCACTATGTGAGAAGTTTGTAGAAAAGTGGTCTATCATAAGCACCTCATAATGGGCAGGACAAAACCGAGTCCCTTTCAGGTTCTCGTGCTTCAAAACTAGGGCCTGCACCACAGGAAAAAAGGAGAGCGCACCGCAGACCAGTTTCACATGGCCATAACTGCAGCCCAAGCTACTCATTTCAGTTGGTAGGCAGTAACAATGAATTCAAAGCTATATATCTGTATATATGAAAAAGAAGTCTATCACTGACAAGAATATAATCAATAAACCTATCAAGTATAGTGCATACATGGTAATATTGATAGCTCACCTAGAGGATCTTTGGGTTTGTGTTGATACTCTATTCTCTCTATTTCCTCTGCCACTTGCTCGCGCTGATCGAACAGTTGATGGGGCAGAACTTCCTCCATCAGTATTTCCACCAGCTCTACTTATGAAACTGGAATCAATTGATATGCTATCGTGGCTATTTAACTGAAAGAGAACCAAAACAGCTGCTTAAAAATAATTGTAACCTAACAACATTTCACACACCAAATAGACTTGAAAGTTACCAAATAGACTTGGCATAATAATAAACTCTGTTGCTCCAAATAAGTTATAGTCAATCGAGGTACATAAAAATGCTTCGTCAACATACATTCGCAATATTTTCATTAAACCTGTACAAAACTAACTCAAATCTCATTCAAATTATGAGTGTGCATCAAAAGGATCGTATTTCGTGGGCTAAATTGGAAAGAAAGCAACTCTGCTATTCGTATCATGTTCGACAGGACAGATCTCAGCAAAATCAGAACAGTGCATGTTTCTGGAGATAAACCACTTGCAGTCTTCAACTGATTCGGCATTAGGATAACCTCAGTGAGTCTTGGAAAGCAGAATAATCGTTTTAGAGTTGAGCTTTTTCCGGAATTTGACAATTGCCCTGCATGCTAAAATGTAGTTCCAAAGGCTTCTCTTTAAACTCTACGTTATAACCTCTTGCATCTTAGCCAATCAATAGTTCACAGAGGAAATCAAACTACTTAAACAATAAAGATAAGATTTCACGCAACGGAAGGGTAAGTTAGATCTTACAGGTGTCGAGGATGTTACTGCCAAAAGGGAAGCTAGCTACACAACTACCTCTGCAGTCAATCATGTTTTTGAATACAAACCTTGGCAGCAATCTGCAACAAGAAAGATAATGCCGTTGAGAAAAGCATTCATAAATTGCGGAGTAATGACAAAACGTCAAAAATTCATAGATCTCCGCATCGTGGAATCACCAATTTGCATGTTCTACAAACTAGTGATTAACATGATTGACTGCACATTCTACCACACTCAAAGCTACACCTGCGTAATCTGATGGGAGGGGTGCCTCGTATTCCACCACTATTTTCATAGATTCTAGAACAAGCTTAAACAAACAGGTCCAAAAATAAATAGCTTGAAATGATGATGAGTCAATACTAGATCATAATGGCAAAAACTGCCCACAGCGATAAACATTCATAAAAGCTCTCGCTATGAGAGATAATAGCATCACTAGTTAAACAGTGATATGTTAGAATAGCTGCAGTGTCCCCCCCTCCCCGCCCCCACAATGTAAAATGTGGAATTCCACGAGTCAAATCTTCGATTAGAGTCTAGAAGCAATGGTGTAACCTAAAGACCGAACACGACCAGGGAAACTCTGCTTTCAAGCAACAATGAAAGAGTTACAACATGAATGCAGCTTTCAAATAATTGCTTTGCTTTTTGAACTCAAAAATTGAATAGCATATACTATTCGTTTATGCCAATCGTGAATTCTAAAGACAATGAACCATGATATCAATCATAAGTAAACTATATAGAGAAAAAGTCTTCCTTCAAGGTGGGTGAATCCCAGTGGAATAGAAGAAACTCATCTTCACCTATTGCCACCTTTCCGTATAAAACTGTTTGACAGTCAAGCTATCGGATAAAGCTATCGACAACGATGTTTGTCTATAATTTAAATGTATGCTCAGTAGACACGCAAGTATAATTAACTCCCAGCTGCTGGCATTTAGTTCTAACTTACATCTCTGTTCAGAGTTACAGAATCATTAATATTTCATTAACATCATTTAAGGGTACCTATAGAAAAAATAGTAAGCTTTTGCGGAATAGGGGGCTATCGTGTTTACACCGACTATTTCGAAAAACCCAAAAGTTTCAAATATAACACCATTTGTGAAGGACGGTATAAATTAACTGTGGCCTTGAACTACAACATGCAACTACTATCAAGAATGGCCTGCTTAGCTATCAAACAAATCAGTATTTTTCGCCAAAGAATGGTATATACATTCACCGTGGCCTTTTGCCGTAACGTTAATACTATGGAAAAGGTTTTGCTTCTGGAAGCAAATCTGTATTCATCGATAAAGAATGGTACACATCAGCTGTGCCCTTGTCCTGTAACATGTTACCGCTATAAAAAACATCTTGCTTCCGGACGCAAATTAGTATTCATCGCTACAGAATGGCACACATCAGCTGTGCCCTTGTCCCGTAACATGTTACCGCTAAAAAAATATCTTGCTTCCGGACGCAAATTAGTATTCATCGATGAAGAATGGTACATACAAACTGTGACCTTGTCGCATAAGATGTTACAACTATCAAGAGCATAAATCAAATAAGTTTATATGTTTCACTTCTTTTAATTGGTCAAGTAAGCTGGTTGATTACAAGAAATCCCAAAATTTTCTAAACAAGAATAGGGTTAACAACCGCCACTAAATTCCACCACGTTGCTGAACAAAAGAAGCTTAAAGGAAAGGAGAGGAGAGGAAATGCCTGCTCCCACTATAAAACGGGAAAGTTTAGAAGATTAAATGCGCTTACTCGTTTCTCATCAAGAAGCAGATAAGTCGCCATCACTTCATCGTATTTGTTGTTGAGAAGAGAATCTTTAATTTCATCAGCCGAGAATCCCATCCTCATCATAAGATCTAATGAGAGAAAAATAAATGAGCACTGAAGACGTGGAACATCAATAAACACTTCCTAGAATTTCATGTCATGTCAACAACACCATGAAGCAAACATCTAATGCATTTTCCTGAGTTGACAACATGTATCAAAGTTCCATAGCTCGCTCTGGCTGGATCGAAAAACTGGTGTTTTTAAACATTAGTTAAGTACTGCGCTAGATTTTGCAGTAAAGGAATTCGATTAGTGCTCATTGGAACATTAAAAGAAGCAATACAAACTCTATTAAGAATCAAATAAATAACAATGTAAAACAAAATAACAATGATACCAAGTCTGCTTTTATCATTTAGATCTGGAATTGGCTCTAAGTAAGGCTTTAATTCATCGTTTTCATATCCAATATTCATCCATTTATCTTGCATGATGAGCTGTATCGAAGGAAGAAACAAGAGTGGATAAACCAGGAAAGCAAAACAGCTACTTAAAGTAAGGTTACGTCAAGTAGTCCACTAAAAGCAACGAAGTAGCCAAATATCCGAATGAAGCTTAAGTCTCCTGAGAATCTTCATACTTTTCATCCATCAAATAACGAAATAACGGTACCTCTGCTGACTATAACAAAATACAGAAAACAAACAGGACATTTCCATAAACAAACTTGTACTACTTACGAGCTGGAATTCATGATATAGCAAAAGATTATCTGTATTTGTTAATAGAATACAAGTCAATATTAGGAAATCCGCTAAAAATCGACAAGAGCATTGTTTACCTCCAAAGGGGCTCTTTTCTCCGGATTTAAAACTAAGAACTTTTTAAGCAAATTCTCGCAATCTAAAAGAGTAAGTTTATTGAGGGAAAAATTCCACGCAAGAAATTCTGTCATAAAAACTTTGTAGGATAAAACAATAACATTTAGCATAACAATGACAAGCGTCTCAAAGAATTTAGCGTTCAACAGATGAAACACAGTCATTGCCATGAAGATTTTACTACACTTCACTTTCTAACATGCGGGGTTATTCTAAAAGTAATTTTGTACCAGAGAACGGCAAGAAAGCGGGAGAGATCTAATGAGCTGGCTCACAGAAAGAAGGACAGGGGCAGAAGGTAACCATTCACTCCTCATAGAGGGTTTCTGAGTCTCTCTATGACACATTCCAATACAAATGAGTTGATAAGACGATCTTACTGGAGAAATAATCTAAAAATCTTTCGCAGGGATGTGTTAGCACATTCTAATAATTTCAATAAGATGATGGAATATGCCCGATCCACATTCTCTTGTGTCAAAAGAGCATTCAACAATTCGGGGTGGTTGCTTGAACTATGGGAAGGCTTCTCCTAATGATCGTAGAAATCTGCAATCTTAGTTCTGTTAAGGAATCTACGAACAATACGCCCTATATACCTAGTTTCACATCAGAAAGGATGTAAGATGCAAAACAAAATACCTGTTGACATATAAAATGGAATGCGATATTTTCCTCGTAAAACTCTTTCCCTCAGTTCCTAAAGAGCGAAAGAGTTGACTATTCATAACATCTACAATACACAAATATGCAATACATGGATGGATGGATGGATGGATGGATGGATGGATGGATGGATGGATGGATGGGATGGGATGGGATGGGATGGGATGGATGGGATGGATGGGACGGACAGATGAGACGGACAGATGGGACGGACAGATGGGACGGACAGATGGGAAGGACAGATGGGACGGACAGATGGGACGGACAGATGGGACGGACAGATGGGACGGACAGATGGGACGGACGGATGTGACGGACAGGTGGGATGGACAGGTGGGATGGATAGATGGGACAAATGGATAGATGGGACAGATGGATGGATGGAACAGATGGACAGAATGGATGGGGCAGATTGTACGGAGGGAGGGAGGGATGGATAGATAGATGGTTGGATGGGTGGAATGGATGGTTGGATTGGATGGGACAGATGGGATGGGACGGATGGAATGGGATGGACAAATGGGATGGATGGATGGGACAGATGGGATGGATGGATGAACAGATATGCTGCAATTTAATTCAAATGAATGGATGGGAACACTATGGAGTGCTGACTATCCACACGAAGTATAACATGGCCAGTCCATGGAGACGATTTGGTCTTTTGATATCCAGCAAAATAGTCTACTTTGAAACTATATCTTTATGCACATTCAAATGCCAAAATCTTGCTATTACAAACCAAATACAATCACTAAATCAAATACATCTAAAATCATTATGTAAGAATCCTTCACAAAGAATTAATTGATTGAAAGCAAATCTGTCAATATAAGTGATAAAAACGTTAACGATACATACCTTTAGGTTTTGACCATCAAAAGGTAAAGATCCGCTAACTAATGTATATAGAATAACTCCTAAGCTCCAAACATCTACTTCCGGACCATCATACTTTTTGCCCTGAAATAGTTCTGGTGCTGCATAAGGAGGACTCCCACAGAATGTATCTAACTTATTTCCCGGTGAAAATTCATTGCTAAATCCAAAATCGGCAATCTTTATGTTCATATCAGCATCGAGCAGTAGGTTCTCCGCCTAAGAAAAAAGTAACTTAGTATAGTAAGTAGCTCAAGTTTGTTTACTTAAAAGTGAATACAGCTCCTGACTGTTGTGGGCAAGGTCGATGGTTCCAGACAAACCTTCGGGCCATAGTTGGGATGCTCGCTCACTCTCAACCAAGCAGCAAATTAATACTTCGTGGCAACACTGAGGAGTTAAAGGCGGAGAGGAAAGGAACTGGCAGACCTATATCACCATGCCCATGGTCCAAGACAAATGTCCCTTCTAAGAGGCACTCCCAGAAAAGGGAATCGTATATGGGACTAACATTTACCTTTTAAAATTGCTTTAACATACTGTTGTTTAGACACATCCTGATAACTAGGTTTAATCAGCACCACGGATTGAAAAACATTGTTGTAGAGTCAATTATCAGTTGGCTGCTTAACAGTCTTTTGTCGACTAACAAAGCCCTTCTTACGCTAGGTTCACATTATGTTTGGACGAACATAGATAAGAATCCACAGTCATAGAAATCAAAATGGAAGCTTAAAAATTGATCTTCTGTTGATAAGATCTTTAATACTCGAAAGAACAAACTTAAATTATTAACGAGACTTTTAAAAGTCACCCCCTATAGCGTGTAGATTCTTTTCTGAAAAATATATAATTTTAAATTCGACCCAGTGCACAAAAACCAGTAGTTTGCATAAAGCCTAAATATCTAAAAATTATGCAGAAAATTACGACCATATAAACAACAAACTTCTCTATGGGTTTGGACAATCAGTTCTAAGATGAAATCTCTATGAAAGATTTCAAATATGATCATTATGATGCCCTTATCAAGTCAAGTGAAAGCCTGTTCTTTCAGATGAACGTAAATTGTTTAAAATCATTTCCGAATAGGTGTAGTGTTTAGTAGATATTGTAGTCCCGTGCAGTGACCAAAATAGTTGCATGACCATCATAAGCGCTAAGTTCTTGATTGGGGTCAGAATTCAAAGGTAATAAAAAAGTTCATAACAACCAACTACCAAGAATTGTTAATAAACACTATGATTATATTCAAAAAGTGTGTGACTCTCAGTACATAGCTGCCAATTGACGTCATACATAATAATGCCTTAGTTGTCCACAATCATTCCCATCTAGGCGGGAAAACTGCAGGTGTTCAACGATGAACAAGAAGACTGCCATTGAGACAATAGCTGAGAGATTGGAAATCAAGCTTTCATACAATAAGAAAAAACTGCATTAAAGCAATCAGCAGAATCAATGGGGCAATGCGTGACTTACTTTTAAGTCTCTATGAATGACGTGTTTTTGGTGGCAATATTGGACGGCAGAAACAATCTAGAAATACAATGGAAATTGACTACTTAACTAAGCAATCTGAAACATAATCGATTACAGCTGATGATCCTCTGACTAATATGCATACTAATACAAGCGATTTTAAACGAAGACCCAATCGTGTCTTGTGAAACTCTTCGCATCAAATGCATATGGCAAAGGTGAGGTGAGTGGTTAGATAAAGAAAGAGCATGTCAAAACAAACAGACCATTTCCGCTGATCTGACAGTAAACATGGAATTCGATAATGCAATGTCAAAAAAACTGAAAGGAACGGCAACAAATAAACAACAAAATTATAAGAAAACATTAAAAGCCTGTAGTTTTTCCGGCATTTCAAGCACATCACTGAGAAATCTATTTACAAAGAGACTCTCCTTGCGCTAATCAGGATTCTCAACATTGTTCGTAATTAAAAAGCTGTGGGGCTGATCAACAATTACGTCACGACATGGGGGTAGGTAGCTCTACATGTTTTCGTGGTTCTCCAGGACGGTAAATCTGGGGGTGGGTAGTAATTTTTTGAAGTCTGTGGCGTCACGGTACAAAAATTGCAATGAGAAGTTTATATATTAAGGAAATACAACACTCAGAACAAACCTACATTAATCAGACTATGGGAATATGTTGTATAGTTTTCATTTCTTCCTTTCCCCCTCCCACTTTCTAATGTAGGCACACGTTTGTAATGTAGACATACGTTACTTAAAAGAACACCCTGGACGACAATGTAAATGATGAGGTAACACTGTTGGCTCTACATGCGACATTTCATATTTCCGACAAGATAAGCAATTTCCCTACAAAATGGCAATCTAGTTCTAAGGGGGTATCTGCCCCCTCGTCCCCCCTCCTATCCACTCCACTGCTAAACAGCAATTGAAAGTGGCGGTGTCATCCTTCACATGTGGTGCCCAGGGCCGCGTCTCCTATACACTTGTTCACACCCTAAATTACGAGCTACCAAGCCCCAAACTGCTCAAATACACATAAAAAGAGATTTAGAATATAGGAAGGGATTTAACAAAGTATTCTATGATTCATAGTATCTTATCAATCAATTTCTCAATGAAAGATTAAACCCTATAGGCCATTCAAAACCACATACCATGCCTAAATGATATCAAATTGATAGTTCAAAACGATACAAATAAAAAAGATGTGTCGGTAAACATCTGGTTGGCTAAGACAGTATGAAGCGAAAACATACCATCGTAATTTCTCCTTCAAGCCTCCCTCTACATCAAACCTCCCTCTACAACAAGCCTCCCTCTACAACAAGCCTCCCTCTCCAACAAGCACCCTCCTTTGTAGAAGCAACAGTTCACTAAGCCCCCTTAAAATCTCAATAATGCCAAAAATGAGTTATCTTGATAAAAAGCATAAAAGCAAACACTTTATATACATACATATATACATACATATATATAAGTTTACGCGTATGCTTTCTACCAATATAACTCATTTTTGGTGTATCTATATAACCGAGAACTCAAAATCAAGCGCGGTAGCTAGTTTACCAATCTACTAAAGTCGTATATGCTAGACAAACTAGATCGTATACGCTAGTTATACTAGTCCACTAGCGTAAAAAAAACCTTAACAAAATACAAGGAATGAAAACTAGTCATTGCTATCTATTCACCTGTCTAAATTTCCCTCTTGCCTCTTTCTCTTTCATTCTACCATGTGCCACAAGATAGTCGAATACCTCCCCTGAGACAATAAAATGCTTTTAATTATCACTGATTGCCAAATTGATACTTTGGCTAATCTTTGGCTTCTAATAAACAGCAAGGGGGTCAAAATAAACTGGGAGTACTAAAGCATTTTGAAAATAATATCTGATTAGTTGTAAACTGGGAATAAAAGAGAAATAGTATCAACACAATGCGTACAGTAGGCTCAGAAATTTGGTATCATTTCAAAATTGTCATGAAATAAACAGTGAAAAAGCTTCTGTCTACACCATGTTCCTCGTCTTTCACGTCCTGGTTCACAAAATTTATAACCGGGGGTTCTAATCACTTCCAGAGCATTGGAAAAATCCCAAAAAGTAGCAAAAGTCCTTCCCCTAGTTATAAGAGACCAAAGAGTGGCATGGGGTTGTCAGTAACAATCAGCTAGTTAATTTGCTACCCAAAAATGATGTACCCATATAGATATCATGGTGGGAATCTGGTTCTAAAACATACTCCAGTCCGGAATAGCAGGAGGGGTGGCAATACACGGGGGAGGGGGGTTGGAAAAGCCTCAAAGTAAATAAGCGGGGGTATTGTAATGAGCGGAGGAAAAACTTTCGAGGTGAATGTCTATGGGGTGGGCTGTTATCGATGCGATTGAAGGCCAACATATGTATTAAATAAAAAACTTTCGCCTTTTGAAAAAAGAATATTACTTTAATTATATATAATCTGACGTACCAAAATCCGGAAAGTATATGGATATAAATAACAGAGAAAATCAAAAATATACTTCACTTAAATGTAAATGTTTCAATTTAACATCTTCATCTGATGAAGATATTTAATTGAAACGTATACATTTAAGAGAGGTATATTTTTTATTTTCTCTGTTATATAAATTCCGTACCTGCTGTTTATGTATACATACATACTAGACTTAACTACATTTATATGAGTAAAGCAGTCAAAGGAGCTCACCTCCACTTGCGTATTCCATAACAAGGTACAGGGTTTTCTCAGTTTCAATCACTTCGTATAATTTCACTATGAAAGACAAATGTTTCCATCTAATAACGGCATACGCATAACATTACTTTTACATAAGTCACAGAAATGCCGGCCAAAAAAGAAATACGTTGGTCTACGTCTCCAATTAAGGATTATCTTATATGCCAGTTAGTAGATACATATGGACTGCGTTTAGCAGAGTGGTTGAGATGACACATGACACTAAAGCAATGCTTGCTACGCGGTTCGGGCCTCTGCAGTACTGCAAATCCTCGAATTAGTCCCCCCCTGGGGCTTACTTAATTTTGAAGCTTTGAACGGGGGATTATTAGAGGGTTGGGATATTAGTGGAAGGATTATAAAATTTCTGCAAAATGCCATACAAAAACCTATCTTCAAAACTCCTTTAATTCATTACATAAAAAGAATAGTCTAAAGAAAATGCTAGCCTACAGCAGGTTCTTCATCATTTCCTGTGTATGGGGCTTATTCGAGGGGGGTATATTACCAAACTGTAGTTCTAAGATGCGGAGCTTATTCGAAGTGCCCAGGTCAAGGATTAACTTTAGCTCCTAACGTTCAGCAATTGTTGAGATAATATAAACTATAACAGTGAAAAGTGATCTCAGGGTACGATGGTGCCGTTTTTTATAGCACCAAAAAGTTAGCATACAACCAAAACGGTATACCATAACTCTAGCATACTAGGACGAAAGCACACCACAAAGACAGCACACCACAAACAAAACCAAACCACGACGAAATCATATCGCAAGGAACGCATACCACAATGCGAGCATACCAGAACGAATGCATACGACAATGAAATCTCTACACAACGGAAGCATACCAGCACACCAGAAGACCAAAAAAGCAAGGGTGTTTCTGAGTCGCATGGCAATCTGCCTACCAAAGAAAGAAAGTCCTTGATTTCACGTCCTAAAGGTCATCTTATCCTCTAATTAAAGATTATCTGTACCGCCTGTCCTTTCAACATATACTAACATAAGGTAACACTTTCGGAACTGAAATAAAATTGCAGTCCTGACTTCTGTAAACTAGAGCCACCTACCAAAGAAAAAGATCTAGCAATCTCTCATCTAAAAAAAACCTAGGCCAAAAAGCAAGTTTGACAAGATCAGGAACAAAAATTCTAGTTCACCGCTAAGTTTTTCACGCACAAAAATGCACTATAGAACATTGAGCTTTAAAAATCTCCTTTAGTTTACTGACACAATGCGTAAAGTCCCTTTCAGAAACTCAAGCTGATAACACACGTAACCGACTCTTATTATGCAAAAGAGACTACAATAAACATAAAATTACTGAAAGTTCTTTTGTACAAATCAAGTATTAGCTTAAAGCTTCGCCACATGAAAGGGATCATCAGCTTTATCTTGCAAGCATAATGGAACCATGCAATGCCGTGAAAAAGGCCTGATTCCGTTTGTTTCCAGGCATCCACCATGACAAATGTGACAAGAAACCACTAATTACCCGAAATACAACTTATGAAAGAAACATGGGGGTTCAAGAGGTATACTTAAATCAAAATAAACTCCCACAGGCCACGAATACCTGTTAACAGACCACGAATACCTGTTAAGGGTAATTAAAAGTTACAACGTCTCAAGGAATCACGCAAAGAGTCTAATTGATATAAGAGAAGAGTTGCAGTAAACACATAGAGAGAGCACCAAGTAAATTGAAAATAAAACTAACCAACAACATTGGGTTTACCTATGACAGAGAATTCATACATAACGCTCAAAATGTACACAACGACTGACACAGCAGCCAGGTGGATATGACGCACTTTAACAGTGAGGAGATATAATAGGAAGGGTGAAGAGGGAAAGCTATGCAAATCAAACTCGCCGATAAATGCGTAACAAAAACCACAGAATTAATCTACTGATCATGGTTAACAAAAAAATCAAATCACAGCTGATTGCCTTGAGAACTCCGTGAGGATACAACGAAGCGAAGCAGCAGGGAGAAAGCAAGTCGACATGCTTGGCAAAAGAAATACAGCTTCACAAACTATACATCAATGAAAAATTGTCGTCTCGTGTACAAGAGGGCACAAAAATTCTTCCACGACAGCTATATCTGCAGAACTGTGCCTTGTGACCTCACAGATGAAACAGCTGCTCAGAAATGGCACATTCTATTTCTAATATATATCAACCCAGTAACACAGTGGATAATGTTGTGCTTGCAGCACCAAATATGGATTTTTCACAAACAAGGAAGCTTGATTGTTCCTGTGGTGATGCTAACTATATAGTGCATGGCTAGTGCAGCTGAGAAAATCAATGAACATACATACAGTTAACTCTTAGCACAAGAGCCTAGGATTTTCAAATGAGTGTCCTTTTCCCTATACAATAAGATAGTTCAAGTAATCAGAGTGTGCCCATACACTGATCTTGCCCCTTTAGACCCTACCAGTCATAGTCATGCTTGTATTGTCCTGGCTGAAATGATTCTAACTACTTGAAACTAAAATATAAAACTTCACGCTTTAGGTTGTTAATAATTGAAAGATCTTATGTGCAGGTTCATACTGTAATTATGAATTAAAACTACATGAAGTTTGTGGCTTGAACAGATATTGCTGACCAATAGACACAGAGGATACTTTCCCTAATTACAATATATTGAATAGATTCTGAAGACTGTAATAAAACTCCTGACAATATACCATTAACATGTTGTATAAGAGGGCTTTTGGTAAACCTATGAAAGAAATACGTCCACAAAAATCTCCTTATAAGGACTGCAGGTCAAATATTTATGCACAAAAATTAAGCCTTTCATATGGTAAGAATTTTCATTTGCCATACAATTGCGAATAATCCACGCATCTGAAATTTTATGTGAATGGAAAAATAAATACTAATAAAAACAACAAAATTACTAGTAAGTAAACCGGCCAGCAAGAGAACTATAAGAAAATTTCAGTGAATAACTACTATAAATTCAAATTCCAACAGTCAGTTGATAAAGAGCATATCTTAACTAATTTGATGCTTAAAACCATACAGTGTCAGCAGGATTAGTACCCTAAGTTTTAAAAAAGTTCTGCTTTAAAACAGCAAAGCTGATTCCACATAAACACTGCTACAAATTTCTGCGATAAGGGAGCAAAGCTGATTCTACAGATGACAGGGACACTGAAAAACAGCAGAGTCAGATAAAAAATGCGGGGAAGAACAACAAAGGATTTGATTATTTTGAAGACATTTAATGCTAAAACTCATATCAAGAGAATGCTAAGTCTATCAGCAAGTCCAAGATACGGCTCAACAAGTTCATTATTCAAAGGATCACAACAAGATAAAAACTCTTCAAGATAGAATAGGATGGACAACAGCTTAAGTAAGAAACAACAATGATTATAGCAATGGTCAAGGTGATATCAAGAATCTTACAGCAGTAGGCCAAATGGTAAAACAGTTGAAAGAATGAAATTTGTACCTGCCTGTCATTACTGAGTCAAAAATACAGTGTGTTAGGAAAGTTACCCACAAGACTTCCAAGGGATATACTAGCAGACACAAAACTATTTTCAAAGCATGAGAAAATCCTACCACCTATGGGGAGAAGGACCTATGGAAGTTTGGATATTTACTCTTATGGCAAACAACTACCTCTTGGGAAAGAATGACAGGGCATCAATCAAACCAGACACACTATAAAATACTCAAAATGGCAAATTCATCCACTGGTGTACTTTTAAACATATCTTAGTGACACTATTTCATATCTCATTTCAAAATTTTTATAACTACAAGATCAGATAAAACAAAGAACTAACCAATATTTGGATGATCTAGAAACTTCATGATTCTAACTTCGCGGAAGAGCTAATGGAAGACAAATAAAAACTATTTAAATAGCTACATACAGGCAACTATTGTTCAAAAATAAATATATTGTCATTTTACCATTATCAAAAAGCCTAAGTCACAACTAAATCTTACAGGTAAGAAAACTGACAAAAGCATTCATTAAGTCATTTGACAAAATCAAGCCATCCACAGCTTGGAACTCTCCCAACTGACATTTGGTTGCACATGGTAAAGACCTGTATTGGGCTAGTTCTATTCTATCATCAAATTCAAATAATGGGGATTAGTAATGTCTAAGCTTATTAAATGTAATTTGAATTCTACAAAGCTCTTTTTCTTAAACAGATTCATGAAAGTATGGACATATTAATTTTCAATTGGCTCATGGATATTCATTGGTACTCTTGCATCACCAACAAAATATTTTTGGGAATAACCCAGGTCATCTAAGATCAATTAATTTTTAATGACCAAACTGTCAAAAAAACAGAGCAAGGCATTAACATTGTAGTGAAATAAAATCAAAGAATAAAATAATACAAAGAACCACAGAGCACATAATTATCTCTTCCTTCAGAACACACTAATGTCACCCTCTAAATTCACAATCAACACCTGGTGATTAATATTATTGCCAAACCTGGCAAATATGATCTTAATGGTTGATATCACAATACTGACCTTTTGTAAACTAGTTGGGTTAAGTTGCGTCTTGTCTATTATCTTTATTGCAACCTACAATGAAGATAATGACTAAACTTACTCTGTAGCACAATATAAATATTTGCTAAGTGAAATCACTCATTTAATACTAATAATTATTATAATATGAAAGACATAATATGAAAAATCACTACTTCCATCATCCACACAAAGGGAACATCAAGAACATTTATGAATAGGAGCAACAATACAAAATATCTGATCATCTTCCAGTCTTCCATTCAGTACCACAAAATGAAAACAAGCACATACATGCTGATGGTTAATAGATAACAGTAAAGGTGAGTCCCATGTATGATTCTGTATGTTGAGGGAGTGCCCATTAGAAGGACACTTATCTTCAGCTGTCCATATAGTGAGGTAGGGTGGCCAGTTCCTTACCTTGCCACCTTTCACTTCCCCAGTGTTGCCACCAGGTACCCATTTGCTGCTGGGTGGACATTGGGTGAACATCCCTACTATGGTCCAAGGGTTGGGCTAGAACCATCAATGTTGTGATCAGCAGTCAAGTGCTCTAACCACTTGGCCACTCAATCATGGTTAATACATAATGAGGTAAAAAAATACAATGAAGAGTTACCATAAATCTTCTATTAAGCCCCACCACAAGGGCTTGTTGATCTACAACAATTTGGAGGGGGCTTATTGGAGAGGGGACTGATTGAGAAGGGGTTCAACTGAGATGGAGGGCTAAATTGACATTCAAAATACCAAAATTCTCAGTGATGGACTCATGTTAAAAATACATGTAAATATCAAGCTTCTTCATCAATAACAGTCATCTTCATCAATTATTAAACTTAAAAAGTATTTTCCTGGGTCTTGTCTTCTTTTGAAATGCCATATAAAAATGGCCCAATTCTCTTTCTAAACATAAATCGTTAGTGGCTTAAGGCAAAAGGCTCAATCCCCTATTCAGATTTATTGAAATTCAAAAAAGTGCAAAAGTTTTAATTGACTTCTGCATTAAGTCTGCTAGCAGTTTTCTTTCATAGATGTATCTTTGTTGAGTATTAATGAATATCATCAATAGTAGAAAGTTTATTATTTATCACAGTAACCTATTGTTCGCACTATTCAGATATTGAGGGGAAGCTTAATGGGGAGAGGGGCCTAATAACTTTTTGCTTCTACAAATGGAGAGCAAATATTTTTTCACCACAAAATCCTTTTTCACATTACAAAAATCAATTATGTCCCTCTATCAATTACTTCCCCTTCTTAAGTAATTTCAGACAATAAGTCCCTCTAGGGGCTCAATAAAGACTTTATGGTACATAAAACCAAAGTTGGACAAACATGTGATAAAACAAAATTGTGAACTATGCTTCTGAAGTTATTGCATGATACAAACAGCAATCAGCACTCTTCAACCCCATGTATAACAATAAAATTAACTAGATAAAGTTACTGGTACTTTCATGCTGTATTATGGTATTTAACACCTATTTATTAGGATTCTGAAATCAGTAAAAGACAGAACACTAGAATATTCCTTAGAAACTTCTTATAATAATTACATAAAGCACATAGCTGACTAAATTATATGCTGATACATCTTTTCAAAATTAGAATAGGAAGAGTGAATTCATGTAAGGGTGTCTGGAAACAAAAATACATATGCAAGCAAATTTGCAATAGCTCATGCAGCAAAAACTCCTATCAGTCACAATCACTGCAAGTGGTCTAAAGGAATAGGATGCTTCTGCTTCAACTTATATTGAAGGTAGCATATTTTCTTGTTTAACAAATTTTCATGCAAGTTGTGTAGGAAACAAAACAAATGAAGACCAAGGTGCATGCTAAATTCTATTTAGACACAACTGAATTCTATTTGAGAGGATGGTGCCAGCTATTAATTAACCTTCGCTTCCTGTCACTCAGGCACAACTGCTATGCAACACATGTCAATGTGCAAAACTTGTACTTACTAAATCACTGCTTTTGGCACTGCCATTTATAATATCACATGGTAATGGTTGCATGCTATTAAGCTACCTGATAAGCTCTCTGAAGAGCTTGAATACACTGGAAAGAGTTGCAAATGAGCCCAGTGATAATCTTTGTGCCATATTAAACTATCTAAATCAACTATTTCAAAATGGTAAATCAAACAGATAAGATGGTCAAATGCAACAAACATTTATCTTTGACTAGTAGATGAAGACATTTTCTTCTATACAACAAGTTTTATAACAATAAAACAAGTTTGAACCTAGCATTTACATCAAATCATATTAAATTTTATTCAACTGTCAAAAATTAGGACACAATTATATCAAATATTTCATGATCTATACCTTATAATTTTGATTTGTGGTAACAAGTTTAATCAACCCCAATACTTGTTAATTCAGCAAATGATCCAAACCCCTTCTCAGGCACAAAGATAGCTAATACTCCAACTCACTCTACCCCATAAGAAATATTCATCCACGCTACATTTTACAATCGGATGGGTTATGCAAGATTCAAGTCAATCTTTAATTAAACCTATCTAATTCATGTCAAAATAAAGAGGTACAATGTATATAATGTTAAGCCAAAAATACTTTTGACAAATAATGTTCATTTCAGTGCTGGCTGAAATTAATGAGTATTTCTATAAGTCTTAGTCAAACAGTTTCCTGAAATTGAGTACAAGTTTAGTTTCATGAAGGGGAAGTCTTAAGCACTAAAGGACAACAGGTGACCTGACCAAAGAAAATGCTGTAATAATGAAGTTTAAAGTTTAACCAATTTATTCAATCTATCATGAAACCTCTTCAAACAGTAAACAGAATTCCCGCTATATACAGACCAGCATCATATCCATATCCTCAACATAGTGTAGCAAATATTTACACCTATACAACAGCTTATATTTGCTTAATAAAAATTTCTGCAGAATTCATGAAAGCAAACATGATCCTTTATCCTTTCATGATGTTTAACTATACAATTATATAACAAGGGTCAACTGGAGAAAACAGTAAAAATCACATGCACAGATACATGGCATGGTTACTCCAAAGCAAATGTGGTTAAGGGTGTGACTTGTACCATATTCAAAGGAAATTTTCAAGATACCATCAATGCTACACATTGACTAAACAGCAATGCTCAACTAATATGCTTAACAAATATGCTTAACTAATAACACTACTGCAAATGTCAACACATGATTCCAATCCATACCTCTCTTTAAACCACATATGTTGCACATCAATACAGAATATGTCTATGATCTAAGAGTAACTTCAAGAGGAAGTAGTCAAGGTGAAGCAGTAGGCATTAAAAGTAAGTGCAAAACAGGAAGAGCCAAGGCCTAAAGTCTAAAACACCCAAACAAGTAGCTAAGTCTATCAAATCTCACTTTTGATATGTGTAGTATGAAATACCTTCCGGAACACCTCCTACTATTCTAGCAATAAATTGTGCTGTATGTCCATTATATGCAATATATGCCAACAAACTGATGGAATTTTACTACTCATTGCTTTCCTTGGCATTTCCCAATTATAGCCACATGTGACTGAAGGAAAACTGTAGACCATTTCCCTCTATCCCTTACTCTACCAAAGTAAACTGTCAAGAATTATGAAGTGGGCAACATTAATTGCAATCAAATTCACAAGAATTTTTGGAATCCCATGAAACAAGTAAGGAAAGTTTAGTATTAAAATGCGCAAAGAGAATCAAAACTAATGAATTTTAAAAACTAGGCTTTGAGCTAGGTTCCATACAAAAACCAGAAGTGTAAAGAAGATAATAAACTGGTATCCGCTAGTTGCGGTCGTAAAATCAATGTCATTTGAAATGCTCATTTTCAGCAAACTTATAATATAATTATAAATAAGGAGTTTACTTCCTTCCCACAAGTTAGTTGAACCAAAAGGCTGTTGACAATATTCATTAACAACAAAGAATGTGCAACTTTTATTCCTGAAATGATAACGATGAAAAAACATAGATGACATGCAACAGGATTTGCACTGAGAACCAATCACTTCATGCACGAAATTGCGGTTACAATACCAGCCAACATTTTCATAAACGCAGTTAAGGTCAACATACTCTGAATACAAACAAACCAGAAGTCTCACCTCACGGCTTGTTGGTAAATGTTTGGCTAGCTTGACTTTGGCGAAATTTCCTTTACCAATTGTCTTGATTAATTTGTATTTTCCAATATAAACATCATCAGCGCTGGCTGTGCTTCTGTTTCTACTAGACCGTGTTGATGAATGGCCGTCTTCACCCTTATCACAAGCGAAATGTGTCAAGATCGGATATCGCATTAAGTTATAATACAAAGTACTTTACCAACGTACCAAAACAAAATACTCCGACATATTCTAGGCATTTGTCCGGTGTTTTTACTTATCATTGTTCATTATTGTTAATGACAGCATCCTGCTTTCTATGGCGCCCAAACCAAAAAATCGCAATCCACCTTATAGGGCAGTCTTATCAAAAATAACGAAAGCTAATACCTCAAACAGCGTCATAGCATAAAAATGTAGCTAGTGATTAACCAAGGCACGCATATTTCTA
Organism: Mastigias papua; assembly: GCA_964019165.1. Classification (NCBI taxonomy): domain Eukaryota; kingdom Metazoa; phylum Cnidaria; class Scyphozoa; order Rhizostomeae; family Mastigiidae; genus Mastigias; species Mastigias papua. The sequence continues at coordinate 10,944,327 of OZ025269.1, forward strand.
CATCTTTTCTTGCTAGCGGAACAAACTGCTATGAAATTCTCTTGCGGGAGGAAGTCAGTGAAAATTAAGATTGCGGCCTAAGTTCGCCTATTGACATTTCTGTCGATAAAAACAATGATAAAAATAACACGATGAAGTATCGACAACTACAGATAAATTAATATTACGTGATATATAAGAATCATATCAAGCATACCCTGTTCCCTCTGCTAGAGCTGGTTGTTCTGCTTGATCTCGAATGCCCATGGTGTGAGGGACCATGTCTCGCATCTGCGTTTTCCACTACAGTTGACAAGGGTGCCTTTCCAGACATCTCTCCCACTGTCTACCAACCAAAATTAAACCTATGTTGCCATAATACTCTCAACCGTTTGCTGTAACGTTTAAAAGTGATGAACAAGTGGCCTATGAGCACAATCGTCCGATGCTGGAAAACTAAAAGGGGCGATGTTTCCACTCACTCTATTATTCTACGACACCACGCATAAAATTACATTTCCTTCCAATCTGGAGAGTGTATACGGTTGTAGATGAACAATGGGACCACTAAAGACTTACGTATTGAAATTTTACCTCAACAACAGTAAAACTATGAAGATAGCGAGCAAAAACCACCCTGACACAGGCCTTCCTGCAGCACTAATGAAAGTCCAAAATGGAGAGAGCACAATAAAGCTGTATGTCTCTTCGCGTGCGGCAGCAAGTAGGTCGCACAACGCAGTGTTATACACTTAACTAACGTACAAAAATGCTTGGAACATGTCAAAATACCCTTCCTGCTCGATTCTGAATAATGATTTGTCCTAGACCGGCGCTGAACGCAGTAGCCAGCCAACTTACTGAGAGCCTCTTCCTCTAGGCTTCCAAAATGGAGAACGATCTTGCTTCATAAATCCCGACCTAGAAGCAAACAACATGTACTAGTGCCCAGACTCTCAAATTGTGTAACCTTTCATCGGCCACTCCTTGCCAAGTAATAAGTGTTGTCATATGGAGAGGGAAAGTGTTTCGATTTTATTGCAATGACTCCTCCCCCCAAGCCCAAGGGGCAAAATTGAACTAAGTATTAGGGATTCTCAAAACACTAATAGTTAATACCCTAAATATAGAGAGTGGGAAGAGAGGCCGTGAGTAATACTTTTTAAACACGGAGGGGACATTACGCATTTATCATGTCGCATTTATCATGTCGTTAAAATCATATACGAAATTCTATTACCAGCTATTAACTGCCATTAGCTGCATTTTGCAATTGTTATATTTCTTTAAGGTTATTTTACTAAATACGTTTGGTCTGCTATAAGTTAGAAATCGGATAATTTGGTGTAAACTACTTGTTATTGCAGGACACAACATGGCGTTTTCAAGTATAATAATAATCCATGCTTGTACGTTTCAGACTTACAAATTGAAGAGTATGCACATATATTGCAAGTTTGTAGTGTAAAGAGCTGAATCTGTATCTTGAATTTGCATACAGCGGTGAATCAAGGACATGATAAGGACTGTTCAATAATTACGTCACCCTAAAATTGCCTCTTTGAACCACCCACTCCCACCATCAGACTCTGGCACATTTCTTCACAAGACCCGCATTTGAGCTGGGTCATGCTTAGTAGAAAAACTCCCCTCTTGGTAAAATGATAGGGGAAGGAGTAAAGAAAGTTTTACAACAGCTACAAGTCTGTTATCACGGATCTTTTCCTATACATATTGACTAGCAAGACTGGAAACGGCGAGACATTCTTCAGGGTGTTCGAAGCGCCGCGTATGGAAATTATATGGGGTACCATGCGCTTTATCGGTTTTTCACACCTTTCCGAGTTCGTTGAAGTTGTATATGTCACTTTCAAAATATTGAGGCACGAAAAATCCCTAAAGCTAAGAATGATCATCTCTTATTGCTATAAGTATTCGTTTCTGTGTAACTTCAAATGCAATTCAACAAAGCTGGTAGATGGCGTTTGAGGACCTAGTTCAAATTTTTTATTCAACTGTTAACTTTTGAGAATCAAAATATGTTCTTTTAGCTATGTCAAGGCAATTCTTACAGTTCCAGCAAACGTCTATCGGCTTTAGGAATAATGTATGGACAAAGAAACTATATTTTAGTCAAGTTGACCAAGGTAACCTACTGTGTAAGTTTAACTCCAAGCAAGTAAGTACGGTAATATGTCTTTTAGATGTCTGCCTATCATAAACAAATGCAGAAAAGATTATAAAATAGATAGCTTGAAAGAATGAAGAACTCCTTCCCTACTTAGCATCATTTTATCGTAGCGAACAATTCAAGCAGGGGGTACCTACTGGTAGTAGGAGGGCAGTAAACCTCCTACTTTTCTGATAATTGGCCTGTAGATGTGCAGATCATCTGTAAAATCATAACTCTTACACAGCTGCTAATACAATTAGAAAAAGGAATTAATTATTATATATCAGTAATATATATAAGATACTCCTCTGGTCGGTAACATAGGAAGGATAATTGTTTTAAGATACTCTGCTGGTCCGCAAGTGGCAAGAAATATTACTGCTAAAAATAAGGCACTTTGATCGGTAAAATCGCAATGATAATTGTAAGTAGCATTAAGATGCGCTGATCGATACAATGGCAATAATAATTATTAGTAAAAATGGAACTAGTTTGATACCATAAGAGGAAGGGGCTTTAGCTACTCTATTTATTCTGATAAATTTGTATTTCTTCTCTAATTGAATGTGCATTGTACATTTATCCTGGTAAATCTCTTGAAACAATACTATTCAGCCAACTTTTAGTCTGAGAGATTTTTAGACAATTTAGAGGATAAATTTGACAAAGTTTCTTCTGTTTCGGACCCAACCATGGTGGGCCCCCGACGTCACTAAGTCACTAAACAAAGGTATCAGCTCTCCAGGTATAAGAATGTGGTGCTTTCCCTGCAAGACGCTCTGTTTAGTAAAAATTGCAATAGTAACATACAAGGTGAAAAATATAGGTTCTAAAGACTGTCATAGCCAGGGTGGCTGATGAAGATGAGCACCTCATGCCTAGAAAATGTCCCAAATTTCATGCGCAACATATAGCCTCTGACAGTCGAGTCAAGTTCCTAGCCTTCACGTGGCAGAACCGTTTCTAACAGATAGGAGAAGGGCAAAAGGCGAGTATGTGGCGCCTTCCAAAAAATATTACTCTGGGTAAATTGAGCTCGTAAGCCAAGGTAGGCACTCAGTCTAGGAGAAGAAAAACTCTATAACAAACCAGAGTTGATGGGACTCATTAGTCTTGATTGACACCCCATCTAGGTCATGGTATCACAATTGAAAACACCCAGGAAGGAATATCTGTACAACCAACATACCACTGAACATGGAAAATTACCACAGAAATTACCCCGCATCGCTCGTTGCGCGGTTAAGCAAGGAGCACGTCTCTCAATGGTGAACCAGGCTGAGGTTGAAAATTGTACTACTAGAACAAAGTCCTCCAACCCCCCGGGTCTGCAAGGCTTCCAAGATGAGAATGCGTCTCAAACAGGTCCTCTTGATTGCAGAAGTACAAACAAAACAGTAAAGGAACCAAGACAGAAATGGGCAAGGGAGGGATACAAACAAGTTATGAAAGCTTATTACCTGGTACTTGAACACTATCTAACAAGAATGGCACCAATCGTGCATATGAGATATGGAGGAAGGATACTGTTGATAATAGAGCCAATATTGATGCAAATAAACGAGCAAATGTAAGAAGGGATATAATAAAGAATAAACAATTAACAGATATGGAGCTAGAAAGAATAAGAGCAGACGTCAAAAAACAGCAACCGCTAATTGCAACAGTCATTGATGACGGTACAAATACAGTTAATGTGGCAAGAAAGGATGATAGTGTGCCATGCATCATTGAGGAAAATGTCGAAAATTTGCCTCATTCGGGGCAAAATGAAGTGCAGAAAGGAATACTAGATATGATTAACCAAATATTAGAGAAGAGGTTTTAAAGCAGTAACAGAAATGAAAGGAGTCAAAGTAAAAAAGCAGAGAAAACCAAACAGAAGACATCTAGCATGGAAAGAAAGTGTTGACAAGGAAGTTAATAATGTGAGGTGATCTGTCGATGTTCACAGAATTAGCACGAGATAGTGGAATATGTGAGAGAAAAAAGAGAAAAATAATGAGAAGATACAAAGTAAAAGAGGAAGGAAACATTTATACGGAAAAAGACAAGTTAAAGCAAAAGATTCAGGCAAAGGCACAACGATTAAAGCAATTTGATAAAAGAAGCAGGCAGTTTAGGCAAAACAAATTGTTTAAAACTAATCCAAAATTATTCTATAGAGAACTGGGAAATAAAGAATTGACGATAAACGATCCTCCATCTGCTGGCGAAGTTGAATGATTTTGGAAATCAATTTTAGAAGATGACAAACATCATAATGAAGAAGCTGGGTGGATTAGAGAACAAGAAGACATGTATAGGTACTTATCTGAACAAGAATTGATGGACATAACTAGTGACGAAGCTACCACAGCAATTAGAAAGACGAGTATCTGGAAATCTTCTGGTATAGAGAATGTGCAAAAGTGCTGGTTGAAGAATTGTGGAACCCTACATGAAGATATAGCAAGGTGCTATAATAAGATGGAAAGAGAACCAGAAGAGACACCGACACGGCTAACACAGGGAGTAATGTACTTGTTACCCAAAACTCAGGAAATAAAAGTTCCAAAAACTATAGACCGATTTCTTGTCTACCAACCCTCTACAAAATATTAACATCAATCATAGCAGAGACAGAACTTACAGCTATGTAGAAAAAAGCCATTTATTGACAGCTGAGCAAAAAAGGGTGCAGGAAAGGCTAATATGGCTATGGGGACCAACTTCTTATAAATAGATCGATTTTGGAAGATTGTGAGGGTAAAGGAAAGAATTTGAGCACCACTTGGATAGATTATAGCATACCTTTTGACAGTGTTCCTCAAAGCTGGATCATTAAGACAATGCAGATTTATAGACTGTTCCTAACTCTTATAAGTTACATTAGATATAGCATAAGCACATGACAAACAACAATGACACTTACCTACTCCTCTGGTTCTATTGTAATAAGCCCTAGTAGAATTGAAAGAAGGATGTTTCAGGGCGACTCGTCGCTGTCTCCATTTCTATTCTGCATGTCTCTTGCATCCTTAGCAATCTACTAAACGCTGCAGAATTTGGATATGATATGAATAAAGAGCGAGTGAATCACCTGCTTTTCATGGATGATTTGAAAGTGTACTCAAAAAATGATAAACAATTAGAAGGGCTGCTAAACACTCTATGGATGTTCAGTGACGACATTTAAATGCAGTTCGGAAAGCATCTTTTAAGAAAGGAAATTGACTAAAACTGTCAATGTAAAACTTGATAAAGCATATGTTATTCAGGAGCTTGCTCAAGAAGGTAACTATAAGTGCTCAGGTATAGACGAAGGTAAAGGCATGAAGCTCTCAGCAATGAAAGAAAAGGCTAGAAAAGAACATTATCTCCGAATTAAGACGATTCTTAAAAGTAAACTGAACCCATGTACTAAAATCTCCGTTATCAACGCCTTAACAATCCCTTGGGTATCATATGACTTTAATGTGATTAATTGGCAGATGAAAGAAATCAGAAAAATGGATGCAAAGACAAGAAAATTCCTGACGAGTCGATGTATTGAACGTGTCACCCTAAAGCAGATGTTGATAGGATATATCCCCCCAGGAAAGAAGGTGGAAGAGGCCTGATGCAATTAGAGTACGCATACAAGATTAGCGTAATTGGTCCAGACACGTACTTGGAAGAAACGAAGGACAAGTTATTGAGACAGAAATGCAAATATGACACTAAAAAGAAACTGTATTCGATTCATAAAGATGTACTTAAGTTCAGACAAGAGATACAGCTAAAAGTCAATGATAATGAGATTCAGAACACAAATGCCAATCACAAAGAGACTTAAATCGCTAAAGAAGGATGCAAAGGTGCAAATAATGACCAATCTTAAGGAGTGGTGGAAAGGAAAACCCCTACACGGACAGTACCTGGAGAGAATTGAAAGGTAGATATTGACAAAGAAATGACCCACAAATGGTTGCCTAGCTCAGGATTGAAATCAGAGACTGAAGGTTGCTCTTTGCTGCACAGGACGAAAGTTTAGCTACAAGGTACTCTCAACATAAAATTATCAAAAATGGAATTGAGCCAAAATGCTGATTATGCCATGAATTCGATGAGAGTGTAGAACACATCGTATCTGGTTGTCTCGTTTTAGCTCAGAAAGAATATTCAGAACAACATGATAAAACACCTATTTCTTTTCACTGGAATATATGTAGATCAGGTGCGCAACCAGGAATTTTTGAGGGCAGAGGTCTTATCAACAAAAAGGACACACTACACACTTTCTATAGAAAATGTACCTTGACATAATATTTTTCAGAGTTAGAAACAAAAGAAGTCGTACGGGAACTTTCAGGATTTTTCTTCTTTTTTTTTATAGATTTGAAGAGAAAAGCACAACTACAACTAACATACAGATACATTTATCTGTGCCTCTTCACAGCAGGAAAAGACTCGAAGTCATCGTGTCCCTGCTATGAGAGACACTTACAATAATATAGCATTTTCAATGGAAAAAAACTGTACATAAAAAAACCGTTCAGTAAAGCCTTGGACAATCCAACCAAGCACCCTACCCTTCGTAGGGTACAAAGATTCTTTTTCATAGGCAGGTTACTTAACAAAATACAAAAGCTTCAAACTTCTGCAAGAATAGGGCATTTTTACGCTTCTTAGTGAAAGGGCAGGAGTCTAGACCCGCATTACCCACCTCATAGTTGCGTGCCTGGTAAATATTATCAAATAGACGTCCCTAATAAATGGCATGATCATAAACCAGGAAAAGTTGTTGAAGTGTAAGGTGCAATAATAGTATGAGATATGCCTATTATCACAGACAAGGAATCAAAGCAAACAGGCAAGGCATTGCAATTAAAATGAAATCTAAAAATATGTGCATGCTATTTGATATGGCTGTACCATCAGATCGAAATGTTGTGGCAAAAGGACTTGAAAAGATTTCGAAATACAGGGATTTTGAAATAGAATTTAGTAAAATGCAGGTGACACGTGGAACACAAAAAGATTTGTCACCCCGATGGCAACTGGAACATTGGGAATAATACGAAAGGGAGTAAATCGATATGTTGAGAGAATATATGGCAAACGTCAAGATCGAGGAACTGCAGAAAATTGTACTGTGTACTTGGAATTACCATGTGTAAAGAAAAAGTCTATGAATGTGTAATTTCATAGATTTGATAAGTAGCAAGGTTCATTTTCGTTTCACATGCATGTCGCAATAACATTTATTTAAGGCAAAATACATATGAAACGAAAATGAACCTTGCTGCTTATCAAACCTATGATATTGCACATTCATAGACTTCATTCTTTACGCATAGTATCTGTAAGAATTTATCGACTATTCACAGGACACTATACGTAATGATTGTAAAAGCATTTAGTCTTCATTCACTTTGTAATTAGAAACTTCAAAAATTCAAGCATTGATAATGGTTGTTTGCTCTACGTAGTACCTGCATTGTCACGCCCTTTTATAGTTTCTGAGCAAGAAGGCCCAAGAAAAGTCGCATGAAGGTTTACAAGGTTAGCTAACTGGTCTCTCTGATGCAGGAGAAATAGAAAGTAGTCAAGTCAATCTGATGAGATGACAGGAACAAGTTTTATGACGTATTTCCATTTGCTGTTTTCTTTATCCCTCGAGCCCCTCAACTTTCATGCGGGTACTACTGTTCGTTGCCTTGACGATCATGTTTTGCCACTTATTATGCTACCTTCGCTAATTTGTCAGACTTTTTGTGCCTTACTGGGTTTCCTTTGCTGTGTTGATTATTCTCATTAGAATACAATGACTGCCTCTTTGCACTGCTGTATAATATTCGTCTAAATTTATGTTGAGCCCAACCTCGGTGGATCCTCCTACTTCACTAACTGCAGCTTTCGGACCTCCTAGGTATGCAATCATAATGCCGTCACTGAGATATACCTATGATAAAACATATGGGAAAAAGGTGTCTCCTCCAAGCAATCTCCAACCGTCTTTTCAGTAGGGTGTGACCGAGTAGATTTGCTTTTACCAGCCACACCTTTTGAAAGCTAACATATGATGTAGGCTGCTAAGCTCCCACACCTCATTTGAGAATGTTGGCATGTATGGCCTAGATCTACGCTAACTATACCCCTACGTAGGATTAGTCAAAATTAGCAAAAGCTAAGTTTAGGGACGGATCAGGACCAACTATATTCCTCAGTCAATCAAGTTGTTCCACCCTCGGACAGAGGGTTGGATGCAATGCTTCTCCACTCATCACGATCATATGTGGCTATTACTGCTTCTGCATATTTCAAATCTGTCCACTGACTAATGTTGTTAAACGTTCCAATTTCTTAGTCTGAATAGTTTTATATAAATCAATACACTATATTTCTATGAGATAAAAACAAAAAGAAAAAAATCGGTGAACGTGGGCTTTTTGACTCACGGAGTTGACACAACAGCAACAACACTAACTTCTATGAATCCACAGACAAGTGTAAAATACAGTGCACTTTACTTTTTTTGCAACAATGAAGTAAGTTACACTGATCTACCTAGTATATTAGTTATATCCATACTCATTGCCATGTTTTTATTTTCTGGCTTGTATAAAGCAAGTTGAGTTGTGCCGCTAGACTCAAACAATCATCCACGTGCAAGGAAAATAGAGAATCACACCTTCGAGGTTGATTACAAGTCAATTGCCCAACCACTGTAAACTGGCATACTAGAAAACATTTTCAATTGCAGCTCTGGGAAGTCCCCTGAAAATAGTTCCTTTCTGAAGTGTCTTTATTTTACAGACCAAGGTGTCAAGGTTGCTTGATACTGATCGAATCTTTTTTCTATTTTATACTAACTGTGTTGTCTGGTCTGTTGAAGGCATAGTAGACTGCAGAGTTTGCCTAGTGGACACTCGAGATATTTTGTCCAATGATACTGTACGCCTGGTGATGGGTGTGATAGGGTGTTGAAAGGTGTGGTAGGGCGTGGTTTAATTGCTTTTGTGACCTTATTGGCAAATATGAAAATATTTTCCAGCTATCATAATGATAAATAACAAAAAAAATTGCAGTGATGTGGTGCTGAATACAAATAGCAGAGAGCAACCAAATTGGGTTTACTTTGTAAACCAATATGCCAAGTGCATCCTTAAAATGCTCACCTGAGATGAAGTGTACACTTGCACACCTGACTTTGCTCATGCACACTCAAGATCTTGTTGAAAAGGCCTTACTGTGCAGTCTGGTTGAAGGTTCACACCCTATCACAGATCTTGGCTTGACAAGATGTAAGAGATGTGAGACATTATTGATAAGATTTGAACTTTAACACTTTCTCAGCTATATCATTAGAGCATTTTCCTTTTTATAGGCTAAACATAGATGGGTTGCTGGTATATTTTCCATATGATTATATATATCCTGAACAATATTCATATATGCTGGAACTAAAGAAGACCTTAGATGCGAAGGTGAGCTCAATGCAGGTTACCAATGATAGAGTTTGTTGTGCTAGAGTTAATGATAGAAGTAATTAGACTATGTCCCTTATTCATAGCATACTTGATAATTCCTTAATTTTACCATTGTGATCTACTTTTCTAAAAGAGAGCTTTTGCATGAGCAAGAATGCAGCTATTGCATTCAAAATCCTTAAAACACCCATGTAGATTTGGATATATTAATGTTATATCCAAGAATGTGCCTTTATCAAATGTCTTTCAAATTTATAAACTAGATTAATTTGATCAATTTGACATGAAATGAGCCTTTATTTGGTTTGTTTGATGATTTCTTTCAACAGGGACACTGCTTGTTGGAGATGCCTTCAGGGACTGGCAAAACATTGTCCCTTCTATCATTGATTGTTGCATACCTTTCAGTAAGTTTTGATGCATATGTTCCAGCTAGCATATATTTAGTATGGGGACGAATGCTTTTTATCTTGCGATATATAGCAAAGTGTGCTACAAGTATTTTGAATCAAGTGGAGGAATTTGATTCTGCACTGAAGACAGGGAATTGCTTGATGTATAGTATGATGTAGATAATTATTTGTGTTGCATTAGTTGGATCTGACATTGAATAGTAAGCTATCATATTCTTTATGATACACATGAAGTGAACGGAATACTTTTGGTGGTACTTTGAGCACTATTCCTGAGGTTATTTTAAGAGTTCTATACCTTCTCCATGAGGAAAATGGCTCAGGTGTGATGTATTGCCCACTTGGCTGAAGAGCTGTTAGGTGCAATATAGTTTAGAATTTGTGAGCTTTGATCTTTATGAAAAACATGGACTGTTGAGGTCTAAATGCAGGTCTACTTCTCACACTTTCTTTTCATGAGTCACAGCCAAGCACACATGTGCTCTTAAATAAGCACCATTGAATTCTGAAATTTGATGTCAAAACCAAACAATATGCTTAGTTTTTAGTTAGTGTCTTCCCTAGGTGAATGTTTGAGGGTTACTTTTTTGCATAATTCAGCATACCCTATTTTGACTGAGTTTATACAGACCTCAACATTCATAGAAATTATCCAAACAATAGTTTGTATTGTGAAATGCTTAGTCTTGTGTGAGGCTCATAATACTTAAGTATTTTTATTTCAGTAGGTGCTGTTTTGAGAAGTGATGAATGAGTGATTTGTACCAACTGTATACATAACATGCATTTTGATATTGTGGAGTGTGCAAAGTGAATTGCACCAGAACATCTAAAGTACAAAATTTGTTTTAATGTAATCTATATTTGTACTTTTAGAACAACCCACAGCACCTAACCAAGCTGATATATTGTTCAAGAACAGTTCCAGAGATTGAGAAGGTTATTGAAATATATATTGCCACTAGATAACAGTGTATGGCTGTATTAAGGGCTCTTGACATCATGGAGCCTAGAAAGTGAATTATTCTTTTAGTATCTTCAGCTATGGTACTTTTCTTTACTTAATTAATGCATAAAATTATTATATGGAATGTTTTGATCTTTTGCCCCGAGTACTAGATTAGGCAAGCCTCTTTGTAAGGGTGTTGGCAGGCATGTGATTGATCACACAATGCACAGTGAAGTGTCACATTGAGGCATTCAATTTATACCCACTATTTATTATTCAAGTTTCAAGTTTATTATTGAAAAATGTATCTAAATACATACATACACCAAAATAAAACTACCTGCATTAAATAGAAGACTAAACATATGATAATACTAATACAGGCACTATAAGAATACAACTACACCATACACAAATTAACACAAACAGTACCTTACAAAACATTGAGAGAATTATTAGTTTTTGGTACAATAATGCTGAGTAGGACAGCCCCAAGTATGGATCAAATACCCAAGGCATTCCCACCAGACACCAGACTACACCAAAAACCACATGCATTTAGATATATAAGTCATGGAAGCCCTCTAATAGGTATACTAATGGAGGTGTTTAGGCTGGTCACTTGAGAAGGAGGGGTGTGATTACTTTTGTACCTTGCCTTATTGAGGCACAGGCTGAGGTGTGCATGCATGGTTACTCATCTTAAATGGAGAGGCCTGGTTAGATATATTAGAGACTTTGAACTGAATGGTAGCTAACTACATTGTAAAGACTAAATAGTGTAGAGTATTGTAGAACATCATAGGATATCATGATCTCCTATTGTCTTGACATTCACTTTCTGCTCTTTTAGGTGGTTTGTTTGTTTAATATAATGTTGTGTTCATTTGAACAATGGAAATGAAGAATGAATAGTATAGAATAGACCCATGGTCTGAATTTCTCCTTGACCCACAAGCACTCAATAATAGAAGCAACTTACATACTCAAAAATGAGCCATTGACTTGCTTATTTGTCTGCTGAGCCAAAAGGATCCTCAAGCTCACTTATTTCAATTCTAGACAATTTTTGGAAGGTCTTCTTCTATTTACTCTTGTTTTAAAACTCAGCATCTGAGCAGTACATCGCATATTTTTGTGACATGTAGGTTTTGGAGGAGTTGAAGAAGTTACTGAATTACTATGAAAAGGAAAATGGAGCCAGACCCAAAATAACCAGCTTGGCTCTTAGTTCAAGGAAGAATCTGTGTATCCACCCAGAGGTTTGTTGGTATTGAATTGCATTTTTACTGTCATATGTACCATCCTATGTCTTCTGACCTGTATCCATATTTCTGAACTTTTGATCCTACATGGTATTCTAGAGTTCATCCTTGAATATACACTATGTATGTTCTTTTGGCTGAAGCAATGGCAGCTAGGAATGAAGAGTATTTTGGATGAATCTCATATTGTTAAAATATGAGAAAATTATACATTGTTTTAAACTGGTGAAAGCTAACAAAATCTATAGCCATCACAATAATAGTGATAGTCTTTTTTGTTATTTAACCTTTATCATCAGCATCATCATTGTTGTCATTATCATAATTTCCAACAATCTTCATCATAATCATCATCACAATGATCTTCTTCTTCTTCTTCTCATTACACCCCTCACAGGGCCTGAGACTGACCCTGGGGTCAGTGGACCACCTATCAATTGTTTAAAAGAGGTGATTGAGTCAGCCACACTCAATCCACTCTGTTACCCCAACAGTTACTTAGCAGAACTGCAGTCTGATCCGCTGAGCCTGTTGTTCACCGCCGGGGCCTGGTTGGACAGTTTGTCACAAGTCATCAACAACTGCCCCAATTCTGAATCTTTGCAAATGATTCGCTGTCAACTTAAGGGCATCATCATCATCATTATCATCATCATCATCATCATCATCATCATCATCATCATCATCATCATCATCATCATCATCATTATCATCATCATCATCATCATCATCATCATCTTGTCTTGTCTTGTTAGGTCGTTACGACTGCTTATTGCTGTCCTGCCTATCTGGTTTCCCAGTAACAAAATGTCAGTAGGTTCGTCACTCTTAATGTTCATTCCTTTCATGAAGTTTCATATGCCTGCTCTTGTTTGCCTTGCTCATTTCTTCACCACACACATCACATTTGAATGTGTCACATTTACCCCAATCTTTTCCACCATGGAATATTCCGTCTTGAGTTCATTTGTTAAGGCACATTTCCGTTTGTGCCGAGCCATGTTTGAAATGCTCAAAACATGTAAACATTATGGACATGTCCCCCTTTTTGTGCCTTGACAGTACTGCTCATGGTTTTCTCTCACTCCACACCTATTAAACTCTTCTCCGCACTTTTTGCATTTAAATGTTCTTACTATCATTATGTGTTTCATCCGTTGGTGGGCTTTCTTTCCTGCTCTTGTCCTGCAAACTTTTTCACACTCTTCCCAGTCACAAATGAGTAGGTGTCGCCCTCGTTGATCTCTTTCACTCCTTCTGATTGTATTCTTTTCCCTTTGATTACTTTTGTGTATTGTCGCCTTATGGTCTTCCCACTCTCTTATCTTCTTCATCATCACCATCAACATCATCATCATCATCATCATCATCATCATGATCTTGATGATCTTCATCATAATCATTATCACGATCTTCATCATAATCATCATCATCATCGCCACCACCACCTCCACCACCGCCGCTACCACCACCACCACCATCACCACCTCCACCACCGCCACTACCACCACCACCACCATCACCACCACCACCACCACTATCACAAAAACTATACAATACAGCACTTTACACTTATTGATCTGGGATTTTAATGTGATTATCACCATTTTTTGACTTTTTCATGTATGTATTACTTCTTGTTGCACTATTTTGTTCAGATTAGCTCAGAAAGAGATGGGAAGAAAGTGGATAGCATGTGTCATAGTCTTACTGCATCCTATGTCAGAGCTCGTCAGAGGGTAGATAAGAATGTTCCAGTCTGTTCGTTTTATGAGGTTTGTTGTTGTCAAATATTCTCTTAATGCGTTGTCATACCCTTAACTGAAACTATTTGAATACCAGTATTTTGCCACATATGATCATTTCGATTGATTTATTTTGTTTCACCATATGACGGCTTAAGGATTACGCCAATGTGTCCAAAATCCTTGGAAAGGGTAATTGGTGCAGTTGCAATCCGTGGAAAAAGGTTAGTTTTGCAGTGAAACAGGAGAATAGAAGGTCATTTGCAACTTATCTTATGACAGAGAATTCACTGACATAAGCACATAACACTCAGAATGTACACATCGACTGACACAGCACCCTGTTGGATATGACGTACGTTGACAGTGAGGAGATATAATAGGAAGGGTGAGGAGGGAAAACTATGCAAATCAAACTCGCCAATGAAGGGTGAGGAGGGAAAGCTATGCAAATCTAACTCGCCAATGAATGCGTAACAAATACCACAGAATTAATCTACTGATCAGTTGGGTTAGGGACCATTCACAATGGACGTCCTAGCACAAGGGGGAGAGGGTTTGGTGAAATAGGACAGACTCGGACATAGAGGAGGGATGTTGACACAATGCGGATGTCCAGGTGTTCAGAATGTTACAATAAGACAGCCCCTCAGGATAGCTGGTCCCAAAAAGTGTCAATGAAGGCTGTCACAGAGGATGAACCTGCAAGTCATGATGATGAAGTAGCACTGAGTGTCTTAGCGCCTATTGTGGACATTGCAACTTTTATGAAGCAGCCATTCACAGAGGTTGACTTCTTAGAAGAGGAGTGAAGAGGAGTGAAGAGGAGTGAAGAGGAGTGAAGAGGAGTGAAGAGGAGTGAAGAGGAGTGAAGAGGAGTGAAGAGAACATGACTTGTTCGGTTCTCTGTATATTCTCTTCAACTAGAAATGGCCAATTAACAAACAATTTATAGTTTTCTAGATATAGACGCTTAAATAGTTTTAGTATAATATAGATAGAAATCCGAGGGGGAGGGGATCCCTGTATACGGACAATACCAGACAAAGGGAGGAGGGGACCTAAATATTCATTTTTTTGCCGGACCACCTTTGTGAATGGCCCCTTATCGAGAAAATCAGATCATAACTGACTGCATTGAAAACTCCATGATGGTGCAATAAAACAAAGTAAAGCAGCAGGGAGAAGCAAGTCGACACGTTTGGTAGAAGAAGAAAAGCTTCAAGAATTATGTATCCATGAATAACTGTTCCCACCTGCACAGCACGGCTTCAGATTTCTTCAACGAGTGCTAAATTTGCGTCCACTCTGTGATATAACGGAATTTATGCGTTTCATTCTCTAATAGTCATATAGATTAAATTCTATTATTTGCAAATGAAAGTTGGCATTAAGAATATCGAGAAAGTGGACTTTTTGCAAAAAGTCTACTCTGTTGGGTGAATTCTGCTAGCTTGCACATCTTTCGTAAAACAAAGCCTAGAAAGATGAGTTTGACTGCTTGTTCGTTGTTCATTGCTGGTGCGTTGTAGCAAGTTCATTGTTAACTTTTCAAAGTTTGATTTAAGATAAAATATCACAGTAATGAATTAGAATTTGGAAATCGTATGCTTATCCACATCTCAGATATTTTCTCACTTGTATCTCAACATTAGTTACTTTATTGATTTTACAAAGTGATTCCCAGTTTCATGTAGTTTAATGTGGAGCAATAGCTTTTGAACAGTTTTTCCATTGGTCCTTTTTATCTGGTTAGCTACTGAGTGTATTATAATTTAGGCTTCATTTTTCTTTTAAGACGTTTGATGTGGAAGGCAGAGAGGAACCTATTCCGCCAGGCGTTTACAATTTGGTAAGGTTTAATCTGTTTTAACTGATCATATTCTTTTGTACATAAAATATTGTAAGAGTAAATATAATCGAATGTGTTGAGAGCTTTGAAGATGACACTCTGCAGAGAAGAGGCGTCTGTACGTTGATCGTAATCATCCTACAAAATACATAGGGAGGGGTGGGGAAATCTGGGTCACATATGGACAATTTTTTAATTAAATGCCACAAAGACCTATCCAGTTCCCAGGTTGTCAATTACCTTTCATCGCATACTTTATCTCTCTAGTGCGCCCATATGCTCTTGGATGGACAGTGAGCAAGCATCCAATCTGTAACCTGAAATATGCCTCGAGCCATTACCATCTTATGTATCCATCTGATGTATTACATATTTGGCAAGAGACCTGTTTCCATTTCTGTTTTTATTAGGATGATTTAAAAGAATTTGGAAGAGAAATGAACTGGTGTCCATATTTTCTAGCTAGATATGCGGTTGGTTGAATTAATTTATCTGTTGCATTTCGTTTTGATTTATTGCATGTTTGTCTGTTACATTTTGTAAATTTCTTGCCTATTCATATCATTTCCTTGTTTTATAATGTTTCATCTTGTAAGTAGCCTTATTTTTTTTCCTTGGATTTTATTCTCTACATTTGATTTATTCCTTACTTTATCAGAATGTCATGACATTTCGAATATTTCTATCTGCTCGCTCTCGTGGTTGAGTTATTTTTCTTGGAAAGCAGTTATAGTACTCCATCTATTTTGTTTTGTTGATCTTTCATTCTTTTCGTTTTTTGTCTGCAAAAATACGTAAAATTATAAGCTGGATTTACTAAAATATAATTGGGCTTAGATTTTGTTGTCTTATTATGTCTTTTATTGCCGGCAACTTTATAGTTTAATAATCTTGCAAACTTTTTTATCAAACATTGTATATACCTATAAGAAAATCTACTTGTTTGTTGCTAATGGCATTTTGTATTGTTTCTGTAATTGCTACTTGAAGTAGAGAAGAGAAAGGTGCTACTTTTAAATGTTCCTTCAAATAAAATCATGTTAGTCAATTGAACTCAGCCAAGTTGTTATGTCCCTTTATGTCTAAAGCGGGATATTGCCTGTTTGAATGTATGTCTTCATTTTCAACTGATAGTATACAGCGCATGACTATCTTATTAGGTGTTCACTCGGGCCATATTTCAAAATCAAGAACTTGAGATGGCCTGCACAGTTGTAGCGGTCAGAAACTTCATGCTACCACAAAATCTAATTCCAAAATAATGATTGTTTTGCTCTTTAACTTCATATCATTAAATACTGAAAAAGTGCAGAATGCAGAACTCCAATAAGATACCACTTCTAGGCCATTTGAAGATTGCTTCCTGGCTGCCATCTCAGTAGGTCTGCTATATGGAATTCTGTTTTCTTGTCATTTAGTTCGTGAAGTTGTGTGGTTTCATAGTGCTTTTGTTACAAGGAAATTGGTTTTCTCTATGTCAATGAACAAAATTCATTTTCCTTCATGGGGAGACAATTTTAAGGCTGAATGGATTACTTTTGCAAGACTTTTACAATATCAATGTCTAGCGTAATCATTGATATTGTAGGACAGTTGAGTTAGAATCTTTATCTTTCCTATGTTGGACTATTATTGAATTAAACAGTTAGTATGAAAGGTACTCCATGTAAGCCAACATTTATGTGTTACTTTTATAGGCAAGTGCATGTTAGGTTCAATTTACTTCTCGGTAAAGAGCAGCTCTTTCTCACCTGTACACCACCCTTTTCGTATCTTGAGCTCTGCAGTACTTGAATAATTGAAATATTATTGTATCCTAATGGGTTTTGCTGTTGTAGGCAGTAAATTCTTTATTTGTAGAAGCAGCCAGGCGTTGTTATCGTTTAGCTAATTTCAAATAAGCCCCTTTATATGGAAAGGCCAGAGTCATATTGTGTGCATGGACGAGAATGCTGCTGCACATTCATTGCACACTGAAGTAACTGTGTGTGTTATCATATTTTTGCTGAGTGGATAGTTATGTTCTGCACTTGCTTCTTGCCTCATTTCTATGGAAATGTATTCACAACATTAAATTGCTTTTTCAGATAACCCATGCGAATGTTGTTGTGTACAGTTACCACTACTTGCTGGATCCAAAAATAGCTGATTTGGTATCAAAAGAAATGACAAGAAATTCAGTTGTTGTTTTTGACGAGGCTCACAATATTGGTAAACTACGTTAGAATTTATGACTTTACTTATTAGCTGGCAGATGAATTAGAAAACAAAACATAGGCTGTTAAGCAGCAAAATGGCAAGCTTTTTTGAAAAGAGGAAAGAAGTGATGTGGGCGAACACAAAGGAAGAACACAAGATAAGGAGGGAGGAAAGATAAGAAGGCGGTGATAAGAAACGAAAAGTGGACTCATGTATTGTGTTAGGTGAAAGTGCAAGATGCAAGAAAATAAGAAAATGAATGATTCTATTGTTTGTACCAATTTATCGTTTTCTTCGCATCCGCCTTATTCATAGTATCAAAGTTTTTATAGTATGCACAAATAGTATAATATTAGCACACACTTACACACACATACACACACACACACACACACACACACACACACACACACACACACACACACACACACACACACACACACATATATATATATATATATATATATATATTGTTTTATATATATATATTGTTTTATATATTATATATATATATATTATATATTATATATATATATTTTATTATACATTCATATTTTTGTACGCTGTCCCATCAGAAAGTTAAATTAGAATTTACAAATATATCATAGGTTAACAATGAAAATATAATTATTATATATTACATATTGGATGTAACGATGGACTTTGTTGAATCACTCATGGATAGGGTCTTTGTTAAAAATGACAAGCAGGTTGGAAGCAGCGGCCTAAAATCATATGTTGTTCTTAGTGGTTGAAAAGTCAATGGCCATTGCTCAATATTCTCGAAAAACATTGCCATGGGTTATTTTTGTATTGAATTCGCATATTTTCTTATAAATTAGCTCATTGGATATCTAATGAATTCGTACAATATTTTCTTAACAGATAACGTTTGCATTGAATCAATGAGTGTGAATATTAACCGAAGGACACTTGATCGCTGTCACTCCAATATCGAATCATTATCACAAACAATCCAAGTGTATGTATAGCATGATTTTTTAATCAAGGCCATTGGTGAATTTAAATGTGCTCGTGAGTCCTGAATAAACGTACTCCCCGCTTATTGATTTTTGAAAAAATCCATCCAGGACATCCTTTTTCCAGTCCCCCTGTTTATTATTTTTCAGTCTGTATTCGGTCGATTATCAAACAACGCGAGAAATAATGTTTTTAGTATTGAAACGACTTGTTAAGCATATCCATAGCTATAATAACTAGAGAGATTTTCCATCCACCCAGTTTAGAATTTGAGTTTTAAGAAATTTCCAACCCCCCCCCCCCCCGCCTGTATGGGACTTAAGAGTAGTTTTTCTGTTCGTAAACTATGGGATTTTCCATACCTTAGCATAGCAATTTCATTTATAGATACATTTTGATATTTGTTTTAACATATCAAAACACCAATTCTACTAACATACAGCGAAATGGAAACAAGTATCTTTCGGTGTATGAATTTCAATATACTATCATGAGCCATTATTTCTTGAAGGCGAAAAGCTTTTGATTATGCACCTTACTGACGAGTGCTCTGTTTATGGAATAGGAAAATTGACTTAAGTTCTATTATACCCTTATTATAGATCACTAATGTTCTCTTTCCCAAATTCTCAGGATCAAGGATAATGATAAGCAAAGACTGAAGGAGGAGTACGAAAGACTTGTTCTAGGTAGAAAAAGAAAATTTGCTTAAATTTTGTTGATCAAGCTGTATATGGGAGATAGTTTCTTAAGCTAGTGATGATTGGTTTACATGGAATCTTAGTGCGGATATCCTCACTTCAAACTCCATACGCAAGTCTTAATTTGCATAGCTACGAGGAAACATTTCACGTAGTAAATATGATCTAATAATTTTTATGGATTGTTTGATTTCTTTACGACATTTCTTGACAAAACTTACTGCATTTCCATACTGCTTGATACGGAAACCGCACAAGCTTAGCTAAGCTTTGAAGAAAAAGATAACTTCTCAGGAAACGACTACAGTGCACGTTTCATTTTGTTTTCTTATTTTGACATACCATATCATGAGAGAGAATCTGTGTAATCGAAGCAGGTGGTGCGTTATTTGTGACGCATACAGTCCTAGCTGTGACTGCAAATAGCGTCGCTCAAATTGCCGCTGCTACTGATTGAATACATCTATAGAATCCTTTATCATTTTGATGAAAGTTTGTGTCAATTGGCTTTCATCGACCACACAGGCCTTCGAGATGCAAACGTTGCCAGGGAGACTGATTTGTATCTATCAAATCCAGGTATTTTCCATTCGTATTTTCATTAGTAGTTATCAATACTTTTAAGGATTGACAGCTGGGTTGTAACCCTCTAATATTAGACAGGGTGCAGTGCTTTCAATATTAGCGAAAAAAACATATTTTTTGTATCATTTGTATACCCTGTGAATTAGTGAGAATTTTTTGTAGAACTTGATTTGGTTGTAGGAAACCGCAGCTGGACGTTGAACTTTAGGACCAAAATTGCGACAAATATCAGAGACATTTCTTTGTCTCTAGAGTTGTTTCCTTTTGCGACATTATACTATTTTAACTAGTGACACAATCGGTATAAGACGTGAACTAGTGACATATCCGATATACACGCTTTTTTTTGTAAGGAACCACTTTATAAGGAACCTACATGTAGAAGGCCGAAATATTCAAGGAACTTATACTAATAAAGGAAAAATCCCTAAGGAACTTTTCATTTTCAAATTCCGAGTGCTGTACTCAGATGAAAGTGAAGATTACATTACATTGGATGAAATCAATGGAATAGGCACGCTACTTCTTGATTGAAATTATGCTTTTTCATATATAAAACTTATTTCCTGCCGCATTTGTGCTTGTGAGCTTGAGTTCTAGGCAGAATTTAAGGCAAAATTCAGAATTTCAATGCTTTTCTAGTGTCTATGACATTCTTGTGGCACTCTATGTGCAGTGAAAATTAAGGAACTATTAAGGAACTTTTAGTACTAGAATTTGATAAAAAGAGGTCCGAAAATAAGGAACTTTTAGAGCTAGGCCTTTAGCTAGGTTCCTTATAAAAAAAGCGTGTAAGACGTAGACGTTTTGACTAAACCATGAATCATTTTTTTTATTCTCATAAGATTTACACTAACAAACACTTACCATACAAAAGCAAAGGGAGCATGGAAATACATAGCAACCCTAATACTTACACTTAACATACAGACACAAGTAATTACAAAATTGTTAAAAAAACATTAAACTACAAAGTAATAGAGTGGTGTTGCCCGTACTGCCTATAGCGTCGCAAATTTGAATGAAACCTCACAAAGAGCTATCAAAGGAGAAAGCAAGTGTACCCAAGTTCCTGCTAATCTGCCAAGTTGGCGCCCAGGCATGATGGGTGACAGCACTCTAATCATAAAGAAAAACAAATTTACACAAAAAAGAAAAGGATTTACACGTGAGAGTTAGTAGCTTTTTGGAACCGTTCTGAGGCCTGAATATATTTTAATGTTGCCTCAGGAATGTTTGTATGTGAATCAAAAGGTAACTTTTTGTGGCTATAAAGGGAGTATTTGCAATAGTTCATTGTTTGGAGGGTTTCATAGGCCATGAGGACGCAATATCGCATTAACGCTATCGAGAAGATCGCGTCTGTGTATATCATAGGTACGGCAGAGCAGCAAAAAGTGCTCCATATTCTCAATACCATCATTAGTTAGGCACAAGGGATTTAAAGCATCCCTAAAGTTATGTTTGAATTTGTGAAAATTTAGCTGAACCTTGGAATTAGAAAAATTTAGAAAATTTAGTTAGAAAAATTTAGCAAATTTTAGAAAATTTACTTGTACTATGAATCACCATCATTAAGGGATGAGAATAAGGAGAGTAAGGTCTGATGCAGACTGGGCACAAGGAAGGGATCAAACTGACGGAAATGCTAGTGAACGTGAACTGTTATAGAACAGTAGCTTTTTCGTGCATATATTGTTGTTGCTTGTGATGTTTATCTTAGCAAATTTAACATGCATCTAGTAAGCTATAAAAGATTAATCTTATTCTTCGAATGTTGCAAGATAATTTATGTATACTTTTTGTAGTTCTTCCAGATGAAATACTTCAAGGTATTCATTTCTGATTGTTTGAAGAATATTGCAACTGATATTTAACTATTCAATTAAATGATAATGATTGAATTTCTTAGGCTGTTATCAATCACTATCTGTCTTGAAAAAGAGACTAGTGAGTAGTGTACAATTTCCAATATTTATTGTGTGTTATTATCAACATAGTTTTGTGTGCTTTGTTTTACTATCTTAGTTCCAAGACAAGATGACCACACCATCTCTCTTTAGCATGAATTTCTTCATCCATAGAAGCTGTACCTGGTAACATACGACAAGCGGAGCATTTCGTAGCATTTATGAGAAGATTTTTGGAATACCTCAAGGTAATAATTTAGCATTGATGAGCCTCTGTTTGATGATATTACCTTGCCTTTAGATTGCTTAAGATGAAAGTGTTTGCTCTTTACAATAAAAGTTTTACATTTTAAAAGAGTTCGTTTTTGACCCAGTGTTAATACCATCTAAGCCTTTCCGGATTGTTAGTACTAAAACTTCCATAGCGATTTTACCATATTATAAATAGATTAAAGACAGAAGTGAGAATCATGCGCACATATCTACATTAAACAGGAGAGAACAGTTGGAAAGACGTCAAGTTTCTAAGACGAACGAGTACATATTACAGACAATGTTCGTCGAGAAAATATGCTAATGATATTATAAACAGAGACAAAAAAGTTTGACTTCTATTTTGATTGTGTTGAAGGGCACATGAATTTTCACTGTTAGTATACCAAGAGATTGTTGAAAAGTTTAGTATAGTCTATCTGATGATCCATTCGCAAGATTCTTACCGGTATTGATAAAATCTTGTTATTACGCTGTAAGGCCCCTAATACTGTGCTGCAAGCTAAGTAGAATTTCTCGAGAATTTGTTAAAAACTAGGTAGTGGAGGAAATCTTTTATGTTGCTTAAAATCATGTTGCTTAAAGTGGATGCAGAGTTGCAGAGAAACTGCAAAGTTGACTAGAACTCATTGAAATTATGTTATAGGTACGCTTACGAGTTCAGCACGTTGTTTCAGAGACACCCCCGTCATTTCTTCAGCATATCAATCAGCAGGTTTGCATCGATAGAAAACCACTGAGGTAGGTATCAGTTTCGGTTTCATTCTTAGTGTTATCTACGTTGATTCTGAGCGGTTATTGGTCGTCCTTCTTTTATGTTATGGCTCTGATTTGAATTTATATCTTTAGTAATCTCAGTTGGTAAGCAGCTTTTTTGTAGCTACGAAACTAGGGTATGATTACGACGTTTGTTCTGCAATGAATTGAATAGGGCCACCTCTCCAGCTTAAGCTATGTTCACTCTACTCCGCTTTCAAACTTATTATTTTTTTATCACCATAAAAATCAACAATAAAAGAGAAGTTATCGACATTACTATGTACCATTCGCAACGGGAGAGAACTCAAGGTTATCGTGCTCCCTTTGCGAATGGTACTTACAATTCAACAATGATATCTAATTAGAAGAAAAAGAGAGAAAAAAGAGAAAAAAACGATATCAAATAATACAATATCCAAGGCCCAGTAGAAACTGTCTATACCCTGCACATATCTGTAGGTCAAACTTATCCTTTTTTCTACTTATAGTACAGACCATCCCTATTCCATATAACTTCTGTTTACCGTATTAGATCACACCAGTTTTAGGATTCTTAACAATATTAATAGACTTTTTAGGAATTATTATCCTGATATCAAGATACGAATGATTGCATTTCATCGTTATTCCCACATAAGGATCGCTTTCCATCCGTAGTGTGCTCTATTGTTGTTTATAAGTTTACCTGTAGTGGCTGTATTGCCGCGTACTATAGTAAAACTACCAGGAACCTTTTGGTTCGTTGTAGTGAGCACCTATGTGTCAATAAATGTGGTGGTAAAGTTGCTGCACCTAGCCCGTCTTCCATTTGGGATTATGTTAAACAGACAGGTCATACTGCTTCCACTGATGATGTTTGTATAATTAAAAAGACGGATAATTCATACGATCCACTCGTTCACAGTCTTGAGGGCCTCCTCATACAAAGGGATAGACCCACTCTTGATTCCCAACAATCCTCTGTTTCTACTGTGCTTTTCTAATCTCGCTTTTCATTTAGTGCTTGGTTTTTCTTCTACTTGTTTGTCTACTATTTGCATAACGCTTTTTTTCCTACTGTGCTTTTTCTTACATGCTCCCTTGCACGCCCAATTTACATGTTATTTTTGGTCTCCTATTCTGTTACCTTTATATTTATACCTTTGTCACACTTTTGTGTTCAAAATGTATTCAAAAAAGCCGATAGTTTCCATTCCTTTTTGACAAAAAACTGGATCAGTTTGAACAGGCATTAGTATCTAAATATTGAACAGAATAAGGAAGACTCGCTTCGTATTGTAGATTGACGTTCTGTTTACATCTTTTTGCTAGCTTAGATATCTTTCATCATTAGGAGGCTATGAGTTCATACTCAGACTTAGATTGTTGTTAGGAAAATTATTTGGTTCGTGACCACTTTTAGTTTGTGACAATCAAATTACATTGTTGGCATTACCCTGATAGAGAAACTCAAAGATGAAACTCGATTGTTTGTTTCCTAGTATTGCTTCACATAATGCATTCTTCGCTTAATTCTTGTTAAGGTTTTGTTCTGAAAGACTGCGGTCGTTGCTTCACACGCTAGAGCTTCCGAACCTCGCTGATTTTGGGCCACTGACATTACTGGCAAATTTTGCTACACTAGTCAGCACGTATTCCAAAGGTAATCAAAACTTACTGCTGATAATACCTTAAAGGTAACTCTTTGCTAGAAATAGGAATGCAACTAAGACTACAAGTAGATAAAGACAATGGGATTTAGGAAAAATTGTGAAGTAAAAGTGCGAAGAAGTGAATGACCCAAGCAGGATTCGAACTCGCGTTCTTCCACTTTGTACGTCGAGTACTCGATCGTTGAACAACAGAATGAAGAGCAATGCTGTTGCTTATCGGTAAGGTACTCGACGTTCGAAGTCTTGGGTTGTGAGTTCGAGTTCAACACGGGTCATCCATTCTTTCACACTTTCACTTCACAAGACTTCGAGTAGTAATTTCAGTTGCACTAGGGCCCTCTTGGGAGGGGTCTTCGCTGAGTTTGTTTTCATGTTGAAATGTGAATCAAGAGCCCATTGCATTTCTAACTAGTGCGCAGAAGCACCGACATAAACCATTTGGGAGTTTCCATAATGTCTGATTTCAGCAGGTTTTACTTCTGTATAACCTTATTAAAGGGCCATTACCCTTGGCAATTAACCAGTTTTTGCCAATGGTTTGACTTTTTGCCTCAAGACTGAATTTTTTGCATGTACACTGTAACGTTTCTGAATTGATTAGATTGCCATTGGTAGCTATTTATGTTAAGTCAGTGTCATTGGATTACGGTAGGTCTATTTTTTAATTATCCTAGGATTCATAATATTAATCGAGCCATTTGATGATCAAGCACCGACCATTCCAAATCCTATACTGCATTTCAGGTGGGCTTTCTTATTTTATATAGGCCATTCTTGTAGAAAGTCACGGGATTTTTGACATATCAAGAGAACATTACTACTTTGCTGTCAGATAATACCAATGCGCGATGTACACTTGTTCAGCCACAATCCTTGGTCCATTTCTCTTTCCTAATCCCATATTTTTGTAGTACTTATGGTCAAAGATGCCCTGGCTTTTTAGTTGACTGTATTACATTTTTATGTATTCATTTTGCACTAAAATATGAAACTTGATTATATGTGCTTTTGAACTTTGAAATGAAAATTTTCCTTTTGCAATATGTATTGCTATATATTTGTGCACTAGGGAATGTATTAGCCTTCTCAGCATCGAGAACAAGGTTCTGTGGATGCACGTCCTTTAATCTGTACTCGCGAAGTAGGGATCATTATGTGAGCAGAGATGAGTGAAAACTGTTATTGAAATAATTTTTATCTATTATGGTGTTTTGCATAGTTGCATGGATGCTTCAATCGCTGTTCGCCCGGTGTTCAATCGATTTCAATCTGTTGTCATCACATCTGGGGTAGGTATAGAGTATCCCGCATTACATATCTTTCTTTTATTCATATGCTACAGCTTTAGAGTTTTATTTGTAATTCCTTGTCTTGTTTAATTATCGAGATTTCAGGTGATTCATTCCGGCATGGAATAGATCGGAATTCAGTACAGTCACAGCTTTCCACAATGTATCTGCAAACAATTGTGTTATATTGATGTGTACTTTGCTTGGTTTGCTTTTGTTCACATTCTTGAAGGTTCTTGAATGATACTAATTGTTTAACGGATGTTTCTGTGGTTCAATAGTCTAGGGACATAGAGAGAACTTAAGTCAAACACACTTACTCCCTTGATACGAAAGGAAGCTTCAGTTTTTTCCTTGTGAAAGGAGGAGTATATAAGTCTATAATAGCTACGTATAGATTTTAAAGAGGAGAACTTCAATCGTTTCAAATCAATTTCTCATAACGTGCCTCTTTTGAATTAGGTGGCATGTTGTTGACCTCTATTTACATCAGTTATACAAGTAAGATTTATAGCGAAATCAAGCAATTTTTTATTGACATTCATATATAATTGTCCTCATTCGCTTTGAGATCCTGTTACTTATTTTTTTACCTTCTTTATTCTAGACGCTATCCCCGATTGACATGTATCCGAAAATTCTCGATTTTAGACCTGTTAACATGGCAACATTTACGATGACACTGGCCAGATCTTGTATCTGCCCTATGGTGAGAGTTGTAAGATAGACTTATGTATTCACTTGAGAAGCGCAATTTGTTTACTCTCCGGGTAAAGTTACTGGTAGTCTTTGAGTGAAAAGTTTATTTCATGTAGGGCATTATGGCTCCTGTAATCGACATAAAGCCTTTTGTGTGTTAAATCATCATCTGCACTGTCCCTATTATATAACCTGATATACATAAACGTTTCTTTCTTCTTTTGACGGAATTTTATATATCTAGAATATCATTTTCGTACGAAGGGCATGTCAGATCCCTTTATCACTTTAGATGGAGGGTATGGAGGATGCCCCCTCACTGCAATGCTCCTGATCGTATGCTTAGTTTGTTTGCACTTTAAACAATGGAAATTAAGTAGATCCTGACTGAAGTGAAAGTTGAACTTTTTTTGTCGGTTTCTATGTAATTTATACATAATTTCGGATCAAATCAAATAGGGCTGGATCCTTTAATATTCCGTTGGTATTTCATTAGTACTTAGAAAGTTAACAGAGAATTGCAGTGCATAAAGTCTTTTCAACCGTCGTTGTCTTACTTAACACATAACTCTCTAGAAGGCTTTCTTCCTTTTTTGATTACCTCTTCCTGCTCTGATACTCGTTACCCTATTCAATACATCACGAAATGCTATGAAAAAGGAAAGCACA
Source organism: Mastigias papua (assembly GCA_964019165.1). Taxonomy (NCBI): domain Eukaryota; kingdom Metazoa; phylum Cnidaria; class Scyphozoa; order Rhizostomeae; family Mastigiidae; genus Mastigias; species Mastigias papua. The sequence goes on from OZ025269.1 coordinate 10,971,874, forward strand.
CAATTTCTAAGTTGTGTTGTATTGCTTGATAAACTTGATGAACTGATAGAAGAACTTTGTTGTAGAGTTTTGCCTCAGAGTGAATGTTTGTTTAAGCTAATTTCCATGTTCTATCTAATTATAACCCAGATTCTGTTTCACGTAGATTGTTAGCAAAGGAAATGACCAGGTCGCCATCAGTTCAAAATTTGAGTCAAGAGATGATATAGGTGAATATGCTATATAATTTTATCATTTCATTAGTGGATGGCAAATGACGACAGTAAGACAACATTTGGCTTGAATATCAAGTAAAACAGTTCCTTTGAGATATGTTCATTGACTGAATGGTTCATATTTTCCCACTTTCTTCTTAACAACACTTATCGTAGTGTATAGATTTCCATGCTATTGTTATTGTGGCTTCGGGCTCGTTATTAGGCCTTAGGCTGATAGTCAGCTCAAAATGAGATTCATAGTATCTATTCACTTTTTCAACTGTCCCTTTTACAATACACTCGTTTGTGTTCCTTCGCATACTTAAGTTTTGTTTGTGTTGAGCTTTCTGTAGTTTAATGGAGTCACTAACTACTTTTTTGCTTCACATGTTACTTTTGCCCTGTTTCATTGAGATTATTTATCTTTTTTGTTAAGCTGTCATACGTAACTATGGGAATCTGTTGGTCGAATTATCTGCTGCTGTACCTGATGGCTTAGTTTGTTTCTTTGTTAGTTACCTCTACATGGTATGTACTTAAGAGAATTCAATTGCTCTTCCTTGTAGTGATACTTATTTTGATGATATTGATGCACAATTGACATTAAAAATCATATATCAGGGAATATTTGGTCACGTACTTTTCATTAGTCAAGAGGTCTCAGCTATAATTAGCTCATAGTCTAGTTCTTTGATATATCCTCAGATGGTTGGTGATCTTTCCAAAGTTATTATTCATTCTATTGTTTGACAGTTTAACCTATCAGAATTCTGGTGCGTTCTTTGATAATACGGTTAAATTTTGAATGCTTGATTGTTGTAGACTTTATCAATTTTTGTGCCGATTCGTCGTTCATTAATGCATATAGCTACACACAGAGGTGTAGGAGCATTTGCAAGGTGGAAAGCCACAGGAGTTAAGGACACTTCAACCATACCCTAAATTTTTAAGAGCCACATTTAGTAGTAGGAAAATTGAATGTCCCCATACTTGCTATACTATTCTATACTTGCTATACTATTCTATACTTGCTATACTATTCTATACTTGCTATACTATTCTATACTTGCTATACTATTCTATACTTGCTATACTATTCTATACTTGCTATACTATTCTATACTTGCTATACTATCCTATACTTGCTATACTATTCTATACTTGCTATACTATTCTATACTTGCTATACTATTCTATACTTGCTATACTATTCTATACTTGCTATACTATTCTATACTTGCTATACTATTCTATACTTGCTATACTATTCTATACTTGCTATACTATTCTATACTTGCTATACTATCCTATACTTGCTATACTATTCTATACTTGCTATACTATCCTATACTTGCTATACTATCCTATACTTGCTATACTATTCTATACTTGCTATACTATTCTATACTTGCTATACTATCCTATACTTGCTATACTATTCTATACTTGCTATACTATTCTATACTTGCTATACTATTCTATACTTGCTATACTATTCTATACTTGCTATACTATTCTATACTTGCTATACTATTCTATACTTGCTATACTATTCTATACTTGCTATACTATTCTATACTTGCTATACTATTCTATACTTGCTATACTATTCTATACTTGCTATACTATTCTATACTTGCTATACTATTCTATACTTGCTATACTATTCTATACTTGCTATACTATTCTATACTTGCTATACTATTCTATACTTGCTATACTATTCTATACTTGCTATACTATCCTATACTTGCTATACTATTCTATACTTGCTATACTATTCTATACTTGCTATACTATCCTATACTTGCTATACTATTCTATACTTGCTATACTATTCTATACTTGCTATACTATCCTATACTTGCTATACTATTCTATACTTGCTATACTATTCTATACTTGCTATACTATTCTATACTTGCTATACTATTCTATACTTGCTATACTATTCTATACTTGCTATACTATTCTATACTTGCTATACTATTCTATACTTGCTATACTATTCTATACTTGCTATACTATTCTATACTTGCTATACTATTCTATACTTGCTATACTATCCTATACTTGCTATACTATTCTATACTTGCTATACTATTCTATACTTGCTATACTATTCTATACTTGCTATACTATTCTATACTTGCTATACTATCCTATACTTGCTATACTATTCTATACTTGCTATACTATTCTATACTTGCTATACTATTCTATACTTGCTATACTATTCTATACTTGCTATACTATTCTATACTTGCTATACTATTCTATACTTGCTATACTATTCTATACTTGCTATACTATTCTATACTTGCTATACTATCCTATACTTGCTATACTATTCTATACTTGCTATACTATTCTATACTTGCTATACTATCCTATACTTGCTATACTATTCTATACTTGCTATACTATTCTATACTTGCTATACTATCCTATACTTGCTATACTATCCTATACTTGCTATACTATTCTATACTTGCTATACTATTCTATACTTGCTATACTATTCTATACTTGCTATACTATCCTATACTTGCTATACTATTCTATACTTGCTATACTATTCTATACTTGCTATACTATTCTATACTTGCTATACTATTCTATACTTGCTATACTATTCTATACTTGCTATACTATCCTATACTTGCTATACTATTCTATACTTGCTATACTATCCTATACTTGCTATACTATTCTATACTTGCTATACTATTCTATACTTGCTATACTATTCTATACTTGCTATACTATCCTATACTTGCTATACTATTCTATACTTGCTATACTATCCTATACTTGCTATACTATTCTATACTTGCTATACTATTCTATACTTGCTATACTATTCTATACTTGCTATACTATTCTATACTTGCTATACTATCCTATACTTGCTATACTATTCTATACTTGCTATACTATTCTATACTTGCTATACTATTCTATACTTGCTATACTATTCTATACTTGCTATACTATCCTATACTTGCTATACTATTCTTTACTTGCTATACTATTCTATACTTGCTATACTATTCTATACTTGCTATACTATTCTATACTTGCTATACTATTCTATACTTGCTATACTATTCTATACTTGCTATACTATTCTATACTTGCTATACTATCCTATACTTGCTATACTATTCTATACTTGCTATACTATTCTATACTTGCTATACTATCCTATACTTGCTATACTATTCTATACTTGCTATACTATTCTATACTTGCTATACTATCCTATACTTGCTATACTATCCTATACTTGCTATACTATTCTATACTTGCTATACTATTCTATACTTGCTATACTATCCTATACTTGCTATACTATTCTATACTTGCTATACTATTCTATACTTGCTATACTATTCTATACTTGCTATACTATTCTATACTTGCTATACTATTCTATACTTGCTATACTATTCTATACTTGCTATACTATTCTATACTTGCTATACTATTCTATACTTGCTATACTATCCTATACTTGCTATACTATTCTATACTTGCTATACTATTCTATACTTGCTATACTATTCTATACTTGCTATACTATTCTATACTTGCTATACTATTCTATACTTGCTATACTATCCTATACTTGCTATACTATTCTATACTTGCTATACTATCCTATACTTGCTATACTATTCTATACTTGCTATACTATTCTATACTTGCTATACTATCCTATACTTGCTATACTATTCTATACTTGCTATACTATTCTATACTTGCTATACTATTCTATACTTGCTATACTATCCTATACTTGCTATACTATTCTATACTTGCTATACTATTCTATACTTGCTATACTATTCTATACTTGCTATACTATCCTATACTTGCTATACTATTCTATACTTGCTATACTATTCTATACTTGCTATACTATTCTATACTTGCTATACTATCCTATACTTGCTATACTATTCTATACTTGCTATACTATTCTATACTTGCTATACTATTCTATACTTGCTATACTATCCTATACTTGCTATACTATTCTATACTTGCTATACTATTCTATACTTGCTATACTATTCTATACTTGCTATACTATTCTATACTTGCTATACTATTCTATACTTGCTATACTATTCTATACTTGCTATACTATTCTATACTTGCTATACTATTCTATACTTGCTATACTATTCTATACTTGCTATACTATCCTATACTTGCTATACTATTCTATACTTGCTATACTATTCTATACTTGCTATACTATCCTATACTTGCTATACTATTCTATACTTGCTATACTATTCTATACTTGCTATACTATTCTATACTTGCTATACTATTCTATACTTGCTATACTATTCTATACTTGCTATACTATTCTATACTTGCTATACTATTCTATACTTGCTATACTATTCTATACTTGCTATACTATTCTATACTTGCTATACTATTCTATACTTGCTATACTATCCTATACTTGCTATACTATTCTATACTTGCTATACTATTCTATACTTGCTATACTATTCTATACTTGCTATACTATCCTATACTTGCTATACTATTCTATACTTGCTATACTATTCTATACTTGCTATACTATTCTATGCTTGCTATACTATTCTATACTTGCTATACTATCCTATACTTGCTATACTATTCTATACTTGCTATACTATTCTATACTTGCTATACTATTCTATACTTGCTATACTATTCTATACTTGCTATACTAGTCTATACTTGCTATACTATTCTATACTTGCTATACTATTCTATACTTGCTATACTATTCTATACTTGCTATACTATCCTATACTTGCTATACTATTCTATACTTGCTATACTATTCTATACTTGCTATACTATCCTATACTTGCTATACTATTCTATACTTGCTATACTATTCTATACTTGCTATACTATTCTATACTTGCTATACTATCCTATACTTGCTATACTATTCTATACTTGCTATACTATTCTATACTTGCTATACTATTCTATACTTGCTATACTATTCTATACTTGCTATACTATTCTATACTTGCTATACTATTCTATACTTGCTATACTATTCTATACTTGCTATACTATTCTATACTTGCTATACTATCCTATACTTGCTATACTATTCTATACTTGCTATACTATCCTATACTTGCTATACTATCCTATACTTGCTATACTATTCTATACTTGCTATACTATTCTATACTTGCTATACTATCCTATACTTGCTATACTATTCTATACTTGCTATACTATTCTATACTTGCTATACTATTCTATACTTGCTATACTATTCTATACTTGCTATACTATCCTATACTTGCTATACTATTCTATACTTGCTATACTATCCTATACTTGCTATACTATCCTATACTTGCTATACTATTCTATACTTGCTATACTATTCTATACTTGCTATACTATCCTATACTTGCTATACTATTCTATACTTGCTATACTATTCTATACTTGCTATACTATTCTATACTTGCTATACTATCCTATACTTGCTATACTATTCTATACTTGCTATACTATTCTATACTTGCTATACTATTCTATACTTGCTATACTATTCTATACTTGCTATACTATTCTATACTTGCTATACTATTCTATACTTGCTATACTATTCTATACTTGCTATACTATTCTATACTTGCTATACTATTCTATACTTGCTATACTATTCTATACTTGCTATACTATCCTATACTTGCTATACTATTCTATACTTGCTATACTATCCTATACTTGCTATATTAGTCTGTGGTTTGTAAAGCAGAGAATGGTATGGAGGGTGCAGGTAGCAGAGTTTTAAATATTACAAAATTTGAGTTGTTTCAATACAAATGAAAATATGGCCACATTTGTGATTTGCATGTGCCTTGCACAGTGGCCCATGTTGTAAAACACAATACGAGTTCAAAACACGACACAGGATGCAAAACAACACAAGACATGTAAATGCAACACAAAACCCAAAGACAACACAAGATATGTAAGACACAACACAAAACCCAAGCACAACACAAGACATGAAAAGCACAACACAATACTCAAACACAACGCAAGGCATATATAATATAACACATAACTCGAAAACACAACGCGAGACATGTAGAAGAGAATACAACATGCGAAAACACAACACAACAACACAATGGCTTTAGCGCTATTGGCATTCTTCATAATACCAATATTTATTGATTGCCCTTGTTTTGTTCACTTTGTTCCTCGGTGGTTATCCAATGCGCTTGGCACGTATTCACTTTCAAAAATCTTCAAATCTATTATGTGCTGCTGAAGAAAATGACGATGACCCTACAGTAGACTGATCATGTGCGATTTTGGTGCTTTTAGGATTCAATTTCCCACCTAGGTTAGTATCTTTTAGGCAGCTGCCACAACAGAAGTAGAATAGGACATGTCCACAACATCAAAAGTGCACACCTGACACTTCCTCTTCCCTCTTGCCGTCCTATATCAACAGGCTCATAGCTGGTGTGTTTTTGTTTGGGGGGGGCACAGTTAGCCCGAACATAGCGAGTATCATTCAGTTGGGCGCCCTGGTAGCCCCCAGTGTAGTTCATTGTGATGCAGTGGTGGTTCAAACTGCAGTAAATTGTACCTTCCTATTCAAACTCTACAACACAATGCAGAAAGGTGCAAAATGTGTTTGAGTGCCCTATTTCTATGGAGGTGGGGACCGAGTTACTTTTTGGAACTACAGGGAAGCCATACCTCCCCAGGCTACCCCCTGGCAATGGTCCTTTATACCAGGTAGAAAATGGTGCAAAAAGCAGTTGCATTGTTGTACTCTGTCTCTGGTGTTGTGTTCTGTTTTCGCATGTTGTGTTGTGCATTTTGTGTCTCATGCCGTGTCTTTTACTTTTGTGCATATCTTGCGTTATGCTTTTTAGGTTTGTGTTGTGTTTTAAATATCTTATGTTGTGTTTTTGGGTTTTTCTGTAGTGTTTTACATGTTCTGTGTTGTGGTTGTATCTTGTGTTGTGTTTTGAGCTGGTATTTCGTTTTGCACTTATGGGCCACCGTAGCCTTGTGCAAGATGGGCACTTTACTCAATATTCACAAATTTTGGGAGTAGCATGTGCCCCAATGCCTTCCCGTCTCCTATATCTTTGGGTATATGTAAAGATAGCTGGTGCGATTTTGATTTCTTACCACTGGTTGTTCTCGTTTTTCAACAGGAGACTGTTGTATCTATTTGGAATGACCAGGTAGAGTATATAGCTACTGTTTTAAAATTTCAATTTTCTTTACCGTTCGATTGATTTTCTATCCTGAAGCCTTACATTCTAAGATTTTACTTAGCAACCTGATTAGAACATGCGATAGGAATAATGTTTGACTTTCCCTATTTGATATATCTACGTTTCACTCTTTCGATTTCCTAGTTTATAGACTAGGTAGAATTAGGTTCCAGGTCCTTGCAAAGTTGAAGGTATGCTTTTCTGCACACACTTTCCAAAACTGATTGCTTAAAATCGCATTATCCTGTTCCATCTAGTTCCGCAGAAAAGCCTGGAAATATCCACTTACATTTCTGTTCTATTGCAGCTATTTTGTTTTCATAAATTTTACCCAACCTCATACTGAGTACTATTTCGTCTGCTTAGGAAGTTTAGGCCCCCGCGAGACTCACCCCGAAGAACAATTTTGATAGCATTGTATTATTTCTAATTAGTAAGTACTTGCTTTTTAGGGAATCATTTCTAATATCCAAAAGAACAAACTTCTCTTTATCGAGACTCAAGACGGTGCAGAAACTAGTTTGGCTTTGTATAACTATCAGAAGGTACGTGAGAAAACTGAAACCTCCTTTATGTTTATCCTCTTCATAGATTAATAGGTTCTTTGATGAGCCTGTGGGTTCTGACATGACGATATCCACCTGTTGTATTAGCTATTGTTTATTGAGAAGGAGGTTTTCACCTTCGACGACTCTTCCCGAACTTACGAGTAGTAATTTCAAGTAAAATTCTATAAATAGTCTAATTGGTGGATTTAGGAAATTAAGGAAACGCCTTTTTTATATTGTGGAGCCTGTTGGTTTCAATGTTTCAAAATCTTGATGAAAAAAGTCATTCAACTCAGGCTAGTATTTCAGGCTTATTACATTAAAGGAGTTATCATTTGTGATTATGGAATTTGTACTAACAGTTAATGACATTATAGGAATTGAATTGTGCAAATTTTGGTGTAATCAGATTATGTGGTTCGTAACATTGTTCGTGTTTTAGGCTTGTGAAAATGGGAGAGGCGCGATCCTATTGTCTATTGCGAGAGGAAAGGTGTCTGAAGGAATTGACTTTGGTATGGTTTTGTCAAATAGATACATCCTTGATTATGATTGCTCATGGGCATTTGAAACTCTAGGAAATTGGCAAAAAATTTATCATGCTTTTGTTTAGGGTTTTCCAGTAGCTTTAATCTAAAAAACCCATAGCTTAAACCAGGGCTGCAGTGGGAGGTAGCTTGTTGCGAGCTATAGGTGAAAATTTCCCGACATGCTTCCTTATTTGCAGCCTCTCGAATATGGTAATTATGGCACAGAAACTTCGGAATTTGCAACAGATTTCTTGCTGGGGCGATTGTGCCCTCCACCTGCAGCCATTGCGGCACTGACGTAAACATTTAGTTAAAAATGTGCATAGATAGTGCATTGAGAACACGCTGACACTTAATGCTAAAGAACATGAACATGTATTTTGGTTTTTGAAATGAAAGAATGAGGACACAGCTTGGTGATATCAGCATCATGGTGGGTGCTAGCGCCATTGAACAAACGGAAACTTTCAAATAGCAGCAGGTATACTGGAAGAAACACTTAAAGGACACAATCTTTAGTATACCCTTATGGTTACAAAGGGTGCAAAAAGCATTATCTGTTCCAATAACTCACTGCATGGCGTTGCTTGTAAACAGTTTGGTTATGCCTTACTTTGCTTACTTTGATTATGGCTCGGAGACCTGATCATCAGGAGGTATTATATTACACAGAAGTTTAACAGATTTAAACCGTACAGCTCTGAAAATGAAAGAAAGTAACAAATGATCCTAAATCACTAGTTAAGACGTTTAATGGTATTACTGCAGTTGCGATGTTTAAATATGTATAGATTAGCCTCACATTATTTGTCTGATGGATTCATGTATCCCGCACAAGTTATCCTGAGAAGTACCAGATGAACTGCAAACAAGGTTCATGTGGAGTATGCAGGAGGCTAGGCCAGCTTAATCAAGACTTTGTTTCCTCAAGAGTTTGTTTCCATTCAAGATGCACAGAATTCAACGAATTATTGTTAGCATTTAAGTGTATTGAAGTTGTACCACAACATCATAGAATTTGCACGTACTTTACATGGTTGATGCATAGTTCGGTATAATTAGCAACTGCAATTAACTGTAAATTGGCTTTTTACTTAAATTATATCCTTACATGAAATCACGTATTTGTAATAATGATCTTCTTAATGATGATGATAATGGTAATGACAAAGTTGAAAATGATGCTGAAGGTCAAACAAGTAACTGCGGGTGTAACTGAGTGGATTGATTGTAGCCGACTTAGCCACCTCTTTAAACAATTGGCAGGCGGTCCATTGGCTCCCGGATAAGCTCAGGCCTCGTAAGGGGCGTAACATGATAAAGATAATGATGACAGTGATAATGATGAACCCGAATGCTTTTGCATCGTATTATATGCTATCTGCTGCACTACTGATGGAGCTCAGTTCACACACAGAGTATTAATTATACTCATGAGGTTCATAAGCCTTAATATTATTCATAGTCTTTCATTGTCAGAGTATCCTGCCCCTTCGTTACTTTGCCTTGAGAGACTCCTGTAGGTAGGATCCACATTCTAGTAAGTCTAATTCTTGTCATAACATATTTTGCTTGGAGGTTCTTTAGTCTTATTTCACAAGTAAAATTAAGCTAAATTAAATGCTGGTCTTATTCAATGCAGGCAGTGATACGCAGTCACCTAGTCCTCACTGCAGATTGGACCTACAACTTGAGAAGCGCCGTCTCAATTTTATGTATTCTACAGTCTAGGCACTATGCAAAGATAGGGTTGCAGCCTGCAACTGTTGCTCTTTGATTAGGTCTTTGCCCATAAAATTCCCCAGGAAAGTTATGAGCAGTCTCAATTGCAAGCCGATGTTTCTTTTAGACCATCATTATGGACGAGCTGTTGTCATGTTTGGAATACCTTATGTCTATACACAGAGCAGAATTCTCAAGGTATTTCTGTATATTTATTTATTTAACAGTTATAATGAAACTGATATTTCTTTTCTTCTTGTGTGCTTTGAGGGTATACTGTTGTGTATGTTGTTACGTAAGTATATTTCCTGTCCACCGTAATTCATTAAATGCTTCAAAGCTGTTCGTACCATTGTAGTAGTCCTTGCTTTTAGCTTGGATTTCTTTATTGTTGCAGGCCCGACTTGAATATCTCAGAGATCAGTTTAACATTAGAGAGAACGACTTTTTAACATTTGACGCAATGCGACACGCAGCTCAGGTATTCAAGTGTGTTTTTCCTTGATGCTTATTTCAAATATTTAAAGGAGTACTGAACTACCCATCAAATTTCCATGACATCGCTGCTATTCAGATTATTTGCTATCTGTAGTGTGAGCAGTTCTTCTTTTTTGCCTTATTGAAATTCACTACGAAACGGCATGGAGGCAGGAGTTTCCACTGTTTACTATTATTCTGTACTGTAATGCTTCGATGAAGCACCCGGACTTTTATTCAATTTCTTGCCCTTTGAGATTTATGCTTAATCGAAGAGGTACTTAATCGAGGGAACTCGTATCAATACCACTGATGGCAGAGTTAGTCAGCATTGTGATGGAATGTAGATATTTCTGTATTATCTAAAAAGTTACTACAAAATTACTGATGGCAACATCCATTACACACTTGGGCCTCTCTGATTTTGAAAGAGGTACGTAAAGAAAATAAAAATATTTGTTTATGCACATATATCTCTATAATGCGTACTCCATGCTGTAATAGGTAATAAGATATAGGGGTATATAATGATGGCTTCATCTTCCTCCGACTCCTCTTCAACAATCTAGGTCGGGCATGCATGATTCTGTTCTCATCTTTAAGTGAAAACTAATGTGTCTCAGTAGGATTCATGACTTGAGGGGGCACTTATTCGAAGGGGGGTACTTGTTAGACTTTCTTCTCCTAAGAGGTGTTATTGAGGGAGCGCTTGATCGAAGCATTAGTGCAGTACACTACAGTACACATAGTTTTGAGGAGGTGAATTAGTCGTGCGATGTCAGATTATAGCAGACCTGTAGCCCCCAGTAATTCTTCAGGACATAGAATTAATCTGATTGTGGCGTGTATCAATCAGTTGTGCAGCCTGAAGGCGCTGAAAACCTCCTGCTGGCTTCAATGTACAATGAATTGCATAATTTTGGTTAAGTTTGGACAAATGCAAAGAATATTCTAAAAGAGTTTTAGTCTATTGGTACTGCAGCATTTCACAGTTGCTTTTTCGTGTGATAGTGATACTCTAGATTCGCTTACCTTTAGCCCCCATAAAATACCCCCAATGATTCACTATTTTGCTTTGCTGTTTGCAAGAAACCTAGCTCATGGCCTAGCTTTTATAGTTCCTTATTTTTGGTCTCTTTCGACCACGTTGCACTCTAGTACGGAGATTCCTTTACGAAACACTTACCACTTTGACAACACACAGCGGCTTCCTGATGCTCGGAGCTTTTAATTAAAGTGGTAAAACTCTTCGAAAATGGAAGCCTCCCTAGGGATTTTGTCTTAGGTAGCACAAGGTCCTGAAATTTTGTATCTTCCCATTTGTAGACTTCATTTATAGGGATCCTTATGTAAACAACGTGTTTTTACTCAAAGATTCTCTTTTTCTCTCTTTAGTGCGTAGGTCGTGCAATCAGGGGAAAAACTGATTATGGTGTTATGGTTTTTGCTGACAAGGTATCCGATCAGAATATATTTAAATTTACACGCACACACAAACACACACACACACACACACACACACACACACACACACACACACACACACACACACACACACACACACACACACACACACACACACACAAACAAACACGTGTACATTTTAATATCGATTATACATTTTAATAAGGTATGATAGGAATGTATGATCATATCTTCAGAGTATACTCTTTATAATCAACAGTAGAAATTCGAGGAATTTTTCATACAATTTTATGTTTGTAAGACGTGGATGTCCACAGATGTTTGAAACTATACATAATGTTCCTCTAGAGATTTTCGAAAGCTGATAAAAAAGGAAAATTGCCAAAATGGATTCAGGTTAGATACTGAGTTCCTTCATAAAGTTTCTTCGTTGTAGACCTTTTTCGTTGAGTTTTCTCATCATTTATTCATAAATAGCTAAGAAACAAATGAAAACATGAATACATGTGGTGTTATGTATATCTGTTGTGTTATAGGTATAAATATATATATATATATATATATATATATATATATATATATATATATATATATATATATATACTAAGTCATGAGTGGGCTACCACAATTGGAAAATTTCTTTTGGCCCCAGTGCGGATTCGAACTCACGATGTTTAGAATGCTCACAATGTACAAAATATATATATATATTATATATATATATATATATATATATATATATATAGATATATATATGTTTAAACCAAAAATATACTTTTCTGTATATATATATATATATATATATATATATATATATATATATGTATATATTTATATATAGGAATCAACCGAAATATATACTTTTCTGTAAGTAAACGTTTCGATTAAAATCTACATCAGTACTGATGAAGATTTTAATCGAAACATTTACTTACAGAAGAGTATAGTTCTGGTTGATTCTTTTATGCAGTTTATATACGTTGTGGTTAGGGGTTAGAATCAGTTTGTTATATATGCATATATATATATATATATATATATATATATATATATATATATATATATATATATATATATATATATATATATATATATATATATATATATATATATATATATTTTAATATATATATATAAGCCCAAGTTGTAAATTTCACCAAACCATTCAAAGCAAAGGTTAAGGAGAAATATGATGGGTGACTAGCATCAACTGCTATTTAGGAAGCATTAACAACCTAGCAGAGTTAGGAAATCTGAAGTCATCTCAGAGAAGATCCATTCACTGTGCATTGGCTATTGAATTCATAGCAATAAATGTCTAATCAACACATAGTGAAATCTATGAAATGCTGTACTTTAAACTTGGCAGTAGATGGCATTGAAGATGGCCATACCCTCTGTTAAAGCGGGTCAGCCATGTGAAAATGCTGGTCATAAGTTGAAATCACAACTAAAAATGTTGCTTGAGTCAGACATTAATCCAGTTTTTGCCAATAACGATGATGCAGTTGGCGGTATTGATTATGCTACTGATGAGGAATGGACAATTGTATTGAAGTTGGCTGAACACGATATCTACTTTTTGATCTTAATTTGCCAAATTAATTTGCTTAAATTAACTATCGATGTGAAGCTAACTCAGTGAAATGATCGAAAAATGGAAAAGCGCCCTACCCCTTGAAAAAGTTCCTCCCTAAAGCCATCGAAAGCTTAGAAAGCGCCCAGGGTGCTTTTTAGAGGAGCTACGATACTCGTTTTTGCCTTTAAGAGGTCTCATAATCTCATATTTGCTTCTAGTCTAGCTGCATGTTTTATGTTCGCTAGAAATGGGAAGCTATTGTTATAAGTGTCTATTTTTAGGAGCATCTGAAAGAAGCTAATTGCAATTTAACTACAGACGAAGGTGTTCAGGTATGTTCTAGCTCGACTTTCTTTTGCTAAATCAAACCTGACCCTTTACACTATTTGCTATGTGGGACAAGTTACCACAGACGTGCTGTGATATAGTGAGAAGATGTCTTAGTTCTCACCAATGCAATTTACATATCTGTTTTACACTTGTGAGAAGCTAACTTTCGAGACCACTAGTAATTTTTTAGCATTCGAATAGTATTGTGAAGAAATGCATACTGAACTTGTGCTTCTTTACATATAGCAGTTCATCAACACCGCTTTCCTTACGGGTAGAATGAGACACTGCATAGGGCTGGACATGCATTGCAGAACATTGATACCGTTGAGGATGGCTCAGAGAAGTAGCCACCTACTAAAATCTTCAGAATGTTTTAACTTTAAGTTTTATTTCTTGTCAAGAAACTGTCATTTCTCATATAGCTAGACTCATTCTTCGTTCAGTTTCACGTAATGACTCCAAGTGTTTATGCAAATGAAATGAATATGAAAGTAGCATTATAGGGTGACTAGTTCTTACCTCACATCATTTATTTTGAATGCAATGGTCTTATGATAACTGATCATATGTAATATTAGTCCCCATCCAATGTTCTAAAAATTTAAAGATACCTATATATAGTAATTAAAGACGTTGCCTGCCATTATGAATGGTGTGATCATATTTGCAAAAACAGTGAGCCCCCCTGCTGTAGATAGTGATGAGAAGTATAGATTTTTAGTTGTAGCCTCATTCTGGTTAACCTTAGCCATATTTGCTAGCACCAGATGTCATATCGGTAAGAATAAACACGTTGCTCTTGTCATTTATTGTGGATGTCTTGGCATTACTTACACATGAATATCTCTATATATCAGATCAGTTTCCATAGCTTTACTTAGCTATGGCTGATATCTTGATTTCTAGAGTAATTTACTGCACATGTCCCTGTATTTTTTTAGGTTGCTAAGAGGTTTCTTCGACAAATGGCTCAGCCCTTTAGCAGGGTATGATGATTTCAATCTTTTCTCATAATTTGTTAAAGTTAGCACTATAGATATCTATGTATGGAGATATTATTGATTGGTATGAAGATCCAACAAAGTTGGAGTGTAGGATAATATAAGAAACAATATCAATTTTTGAATTGAGTTGTTTTAGTATCAGCTCAAGCTAATTATTTCTTGAAGAGAATGATACAGTGATCAATGCTAGTTGAGTACACTGGTATCTCATATTGTTTTTGGATTCAGACTTTTTTGAATATAGCTACTCCTGAACTTTGACATTCTAGTGTTTCTTTTTGTTATGATTTATCACACATACCTTGTCCATTCACCGTTACTTTCGCTATATCTTTATTTATGTGTATCAAGACTTGTGCTGTATATTTCAATGATTTCAACAGCTCTTCAGCTTCCCCTGGCCTTGTTTAATATAGGGTTCATTCATTTAGTACGTACGCACGAAGGGGAGGGGAGAGTTGGGGTCAAGCAAAAGCGTACGATTGCATACTAGGTGAGAGAGGGGGTTGACACATTAAAGTACGTACGCAAAATAAAGAAAATAATCGCCTTTTATGCATGTATCCTGCAATATTTTCATTTCCAAAGAGACTTTATCTTATCCTCCACCAAAGTTGTGGAAGAAATCTTTCATAAAATACTGTTTGTAGTGATCGTTTTGTTGTCTCTTAAATGCTTAGAAAAGTCTTTCTTCATAGTTCTGGATGGCTAGAGACTTTCCGTCAGAAATGGGGGGGGGGGGGGGGGAGGTCAGATGACCGAGGGTACGTACGCAGGAGAGGAGGGGTGTTTAAGAAATGTACGTGTGCGTACTAGGGGGGAGGGAGGTCGAATTTTAGCAATTTTGGTGCTTACGTATTACTTGAATGACCCCATATGCATAGCAGCGCTGCTCATAACTTGTTCATGCTTTCTGACTATTGTTGCCTATGTTATGCACCTTGCCCTTATGTCCAGAATTTGTTTCATGGTTTATAATATGCGTATTGCCTCGTTCCAGGATGATCAGCTCGGCCTGTCACTTTTAACCCTTGAACAATTAGAATCAGAAGAGTTCCAGCAGAGAATTCAGACTGCGGCACAAGCCTGAATCAAAATTTACCTCGAGCAGTACAAGATTCAGCTATGGTCCTAGGCCATAATCAGCATGCCAGCAATACGTACCCACGTGGATTAAGTTATATTATGCGTACATCAGCACAGTTTTGGGACAAATAGACGTGTCTTATACTTTACGCGAAGAAAGAATATTAGCTTCTATAGCAACTGATTAACCTAACATCTAATTAGTTCTGGTGGTAATTTTGAACCTTGTCGAATTGTGTTGTTATACAAAAGTTGTTAAGAGGTTTTTTACATTTAAAAGAGTAATTGTCAGCTATACATGGAGTCCCTACGTTGGGAAGGAAGGGATTGCTTAAAATGAAGCATGTATCCTTGATCGTAGACGTTATAGAGCGCGGTCGCTAGTTAATTTCAATCTTGGCTTTATCTTCACAGTGTTGCTACGAAGTTCTTATTCGCCGCCTAATGGGTAATACACAAATATTCAGCTATCATGTAAAACCTAATTGAGACCAAAGACCATGGATTTGCACAATAGGCTCACACTTTAGCTACTTAACTACTATGTCAGCTGCAAATGCAACACTTCATTAACCCTGATTTTTTGTTTTTTGCCTTATGAAGACTGGATTAGAGAGAATATAGTGTTCTCCACGAACTGTCTTTCTTGTGGAATTGAAGTTGGGGTTAGGGGTTTTTTACCACAGTTTTGTACATTGAAACACTGATGAAGATGTTTGTTTCTAGTCTGAAGAATGCAGTGGAGGTTTTGTCGACGAAATCATTGTAGAAAATAATCATACTAGCAAAACTGACAGATGTATTTTAGAAAATCTATACTGAATAGATCCCTTAAAGAGATGTTATCATTTTTGAGTTAATTGATTATTCATATAAATGAAGTTCATTTTAAATTTATGAATTTAGAAAATAACAGGTGAAAAGGTCTCCATCAATGAAATATGCGCCTGAGTGTAGGTTTGGGGTCATTCATTTAGTACGTACGCACGAAGGGGGGAGGGGGGGTCAAGCAAATGCGTACGAATGCGTACAAGGGGGGAGGGGGGGTTGACACATGAAGTACGTACGCAAAGCAAAAATTATTAGCTTTTTGCATACATCCTGCAACAATTAATTAATGAAGTACGTATTCAGGTGAAATTACTTCTAGTACAGGGGTGTCAAGTTTACGGCCCTCAGGCCGAATCCGACAATGTGGCCCCTAGGAATTTTGAATAAACTGAAACCTAGCGATATTTTTCCCATTGTAATAGCGGCATTTACTAGTGGCATTTACAAGGCTGAACACACAGTTTTTCGCCGTTGCCTAGCGTGCCAGATAGGAAACATGCGATGAGATATGTATATTTGAAAGCCCCATATTACCTAGCCCTCTCGGGTTCCGTCAAACTACCAGGCCATTGTGGCGCCATATTATACCCTATGTGGCCATTTGTTTGAACAGCACTACAGATTTTTCATGAAATACATTTGAAGTGATCATTTTAATGTCTCGTGAAAGCTTAAAAAGTCTTTCTCCGTGGTTTTAGATGCCTAGAAACATTCTGTTAGAGATGGGAGGGGGGGCCAAACAACCAAGAGTACGTACGCAAAAAGGGGGGTGAGTATCAAGCGTACGTGTGCGTACGAGGGGGGAGGGGGGGCCAAATTTTAGCCAATTTAGAGCGTACGTACTAATTGAATGACCCCTTTAGAGAGATCAGTCAATGCTTTGATCCACATGGGAGAACCTCCATTCCACTCCATTCTAAAGCAACCTTTCTGGGATGTTCAGATCTTGTTACTTTGGGCGATAGATCATGCTGGTAAAGCACTGTTATGCCCTCCCCTGGAAAGCACTTCGTTATGAGAAGTATCCTTTTGGTTTTCTTTTTTGTCAACCATATTTCATAGTTCTTAGTAAGAAATCAAATTTATCACTCTTTTTGCTCATTCGAGAAGACAGTATACCTACCAATGGTTGTATTTATCAGGCTTTTGTTTGTTTTGCTACGTTATTGAACTGGATTCAGATTAATTTTGATAGACGAGAAAGTTGCCAAATGTCCAGGAGAGATTGGAGAAATCGCCTTTAAAGTTGTAAGGCAGGGGTTGTCAAACTGCGGTTCTCAGTCTACGTTTTATTGGCCTGTAGCAAGGTTTTATTGTGCATTTTACATTATAAGCTTTATTTATTTTAAATTTAGCAATGCACGTTGTATACGTAGTGTTTGGCCCGGTGTCTTGTAAGTTACTACTCGTTGCTTGTTCATGGGGACCATACACCTGTGACGTCGTCAGTATTCGAGCCAGTTTTTACCCCTCTCTCCACCTGATCGAGCAGCGTCGTCTCAGCAAGCTCCCACCAATTGTAGCAATGAACCCCATGACATTGTCATACAAATAGCGGATATATGTACAGCAGAGAGAAGACCAACTTTATAGGTAGCAGCTACTGTTGGCCCTTTCTCTGAGATAGAGTTTGGAACTTTTCTGAAGAAGATGAATAATGCTAATCCAATTTTACGTAGTAAGACATTAAGTATTCATACCCCCTCCTTCCTACTAGACGACTTTATAGGTACAATGTACCCCCGCTCCCTCTTGCTGTTTCGGCTACCTTTAGAAGCTCAATAGCCAATCAGCGGCAATTTCCGGGTTGAGCCCGGTTAGAGGTGTAGCCAATATGGCGTCCTATTTAGGACATGAATTGCCTACTGTCGTCCTCAAAAGCCTTTTTGGGAAATATGATATAGATGACAGTGGTTATCTGTCGAAGACAGAGGTAGTAAGACTTCTTAGCGAAGATCTTGCACTTAATAAAAAAGAGGTTGAAGCCTTTGGTCTATTAATGGACAAAGATGCCAGCCACAGAATTTCATTTGATGAGTTCGCATCTTGGGTACAACACCCTGATCAGTCTGGACTGTTAATGGACCCCACTGGGACAAAATATCATATTCTTTTGAAGGCTGTCGAGTATTTCAAACAGTTCGATGTTGATGAAAGTGGAGCCCTCGAAGTTAGCGAATTTACGAAGCTTATGAAATCAATTGGTGTGAAAGATGAAGCTGTAACTGCGGCCTTGAATGGTATTGACAGGAACCACGATGGGAAGATTTCATTTTACGAATTTTTAAAATGGTTGAATTGGATTCCAATGGATGAGTTGTAGTCATTTGGAATGCTTAACTTACTCTACGCTTCTGTTTTTTACGTACTATTTAGGGCCTCGACTTAGATCAAGATTCCTAAACTACCGGTAAATGCAACCTCCGAGCTATGCTGAAATGTGCATTTGTTGGGTGGGTTCGCTGAAGAATATTTCCTATTCTGAGAAACCTGAATAGGAA
Organism: Mastigias papua; assembly: GCA_964019165.1. Taxonomy (NCBI): domain Eukaryota; kingdom Metazoa; phylum Cnidaria; class Scyphozoa; order Rhizostomeae; family Mastigiidae; genus Mastigias; species Mastigias papua. Next base: position 10,991,405 of record OZ025269.1, read on the forward strand.
GGCCAATGAATGCAGTCATGAAAGAGACCTTTCACAAATTTGATATGCTGGTAGAGCTTACACTTGTTCATTCAAGAGCTTATTTGAATTGTGGCCAGGGGCGTGAAGCAGTAGTGGGCATTGGGTGTTACTGCCACACAGTTCACAGAACGGCCTGTAATGCTTTGGCTCGTTGGTGAATGTTGCCATGACAATTGCAGCTTGTTGGCAATTAAGGTGCTTCTTTGGTAATCAGGCTGCCCTGTTCAGACCTGTAAATCACATAGGGTGTGTATAATACAATTACAACACTGTCCTTTATTTCATTCGTAAAGCAAAGATTTCTAGATGGCACCCTCAAGAACAGGTCTTATTTCTACCCATTTTACCCTGGTTACCATTAAACCTAAATGGATAAGCTGGGTAACTGCTGTAAAATTGGATATTACTATCTGCATTATTGTTAGTTACTCATGGTCATGAAAGAGCAAAGTGCCACCTTTTTTAACTTGGTGTGACACCTTTCTGGAAGAAACAGAGTGAGAGTTTCAGCTTTTTGGTCACTGTAGTAATATGTGTTTAGTTTAAAGGGGTAGTACTACTCTCACAACACTACCCCTACCATGATGTAGCTGTAATTACTACACAAGCTTTTGTGTTTATATTCTCTATATTAGACACTTATTTGTACATTGCAGCTAGAATTAAGGGACTGTGAAGATCATAGTTCCTTAATTCTAGCTGCATATTTTGCATTGTATAGACATTGTAAATGTTAGATGTTTGGACAGGGTACTTTAGATATTGCTTCAAGGAAACCCCTCCTGTAAACACTGCTACATGGATTACAGACAATTTGTGAAGATATAACTGCAATGAATGGGCTTTCAAAGGGTTGATTGTTTACATGGGTAAAGGTATTAGAAATTGAAAGTCTCTTAGAGATTTTTTTTTAATAGTATGCACTGTTTTTATATGAATATCAAGGTCCAAAATCACTTAACTTTATGGGTAAGTTAGGAATAATGTGAAGCTCAAGCTTAGGCTTTAAGTTTTCTGGTTCTTGGAGTTTTCTTTAGAGAGCACAGCAAGCTTGAGTTTTACATATCAAGTCTGGGAGTCACTATGCTATGATGCAACTCAGCAGCTCCTTGGAGAGTGTCTGTTACATGCCTCTTATTATATGAATATAGTCTATGCACATATTAGTGCTCAAAGTCACTGAAGTTTAAGAATAATTCGAGAATACTCTTAGTTGTAAATTAACACAAATATTAAGAATATTAAAGCTCACCCCTAACATAAAGTGTGTACAAGTTTGTTAAGTGTTTGCCTTCTTGTATGTTCCTTGTGAGTGGTTTCCTATGATGGAAGAAATGTATTAGATGCTAGGATAACTTGAATTAAATTTCTCATGGCAGAATTATTTTGACATTTTTCCTACTGTATATGCCAATGATAGCTGGCTAATGTATTAGATGCTTTTTGCTGTTCTAAATGCATTTCGTATAAGTTTGAAGCAAACTGTAAATTCCACAGATTGAGAGGGAAGCAAACAGTGCCATTAGTCAATAAGTTTTTACATTGCTAATTGGTTTTTGAAGATTGCCAGTGTTTTAGGGATGATTAGATATTACTGGTCAGTTGATATGAACATGGTAGATATCATAAAATAATTTTGTTAGCAAAATTACATATCATGCTCCTAGAGGATATCTGATCATTAGCTGTACAATTAATCTGTGATTCTTTGACAGATGTTTGCTGTTAGTTGAGTTAGATTCATGAAATATGGTTAAGGCTTTTCATTTTTTTCATAAGCATAGACTTATAATGCAGTATAGAGTATATATCTACACCAGTTAGTCCGGTCTTTGTTATTTGTGTTTCCTGTCCTTTCATCTTTAATGCTGAATAGTGAAGATAATATGATTTTGATTCATTCTTGATGGCACTTAGTACAAGCCCCCTCAAAAAGTGTATCAAATTCAAATGAATATCTCCCCTTCTGGTCTAGGTTATTGCAAATATTATTCTTATTCAAAGGAATTTCAAAGAAGCAAGAAGTCAGGGGCAGTGTGAGGGAATTGTCTGCACTATTCAAAGATATTATCGTTCCTAGCCCATCCAACAATTTAAGATGAAAACATATTCTTGCCTAAAACTTAGTAAAATTATACACTCTGCCACAAGGCAGCCAATAGCAGTAAATGGCTTTGTGCCTATTTCAACCTTTTAACCTACTCATCAGCTGCTACAAAATCCAACTTCAGCCATCTTTTAGTAAAGCACTGTTATTAAAACTGAACTATGGGTATTTAGGAAGTATGAGGAACCCCAAGCAGTCAAACGCTAACAATTTGTGCCCTAGCAATTTATCTTGATTACAAGCATTCCACTTGAGCATTTCTCTAGACCATCATCAGTTTATAATCATAATGCATACAAGGCAATCACCTTGTGGTGACATATTCATGGTCCAAACAAATAGTTCTCGATATGGACTAAAATCAATTAGATATCTGGGCACTAAGTCTTGAAATGAACTGCCAACAGAGATACTTAATTCGTCTTCCAAAACAGTATTTAAAAAAGCTTAAAACATACTTAATATATTCTATGCAATAGGGTAGGGTAGATAGCTTGACACTTCTAACAATCAAAGTTTATAATATATGTCCTTCATTTTTATCAATATTCTTTTTATTAATATGTTTTCGTAGGGGTTTTCCCTTCCCGTTAGTTTACCTACTTAGGGAACTCCTCCTCAAGAATTCATGACACCTATGTAAATAGCTGACCTTGCTTTATTAATGATTGATTATTCAATATATTCTTCCCTTTTACTAGCCTTCAATTTCAACTCAAAATATTATTGAATGATACCCCTGTACAGCAAGGTATAGAATAATATTTTCTTGGTTGGATTGTTTTCCTCAGATTATTATAGTATAGTTTTGTTGTTGTTGTAAATGTTATGAATTTAAATTAATTAATTCGAATTCAAAAAAGTTCAATTCAAATTCAATTCTAGTCCCTTCTTGCACCGTCGTATTGATTTGGGATCAAAACTGGAGACTTACCGAAGCCTGGTGAAGTGCATGGTATATGATCTATGGAAACAGGCCCATTTCTGCAGTGAGGTATGGGTGTGCAGTCACGGAACTAGAAATGGTTCAGAGTGGGGGTCTAGTCAGCAACATAGGGCATACTAAACACTATCTAATGAGATTGTATCTTGGAATCGTATTTTTAAATTAGAAATCATACGAAAAGTTATAGACTTTCGTTACTTTTATGTCTAACAAAGATTGTCTATGAAAGAACCTGTATGGAAACATCCGCAAATTTATAGAACACCTAGAAGCAAGAATTGCCATTTTACCGTCAAGAGCATGCACTATCCTTACCTATTTCTACAAGGAAGACTTATCTGAAGCTAATAGTTGTTACCAAGCTGTTATGAATGAGTAATATTCGTTTCTTTTTACAAGTGAGAATGGTAAAGATGGTGCTAGAAAATTGGCTGGGGGGGGGGGGCTGTTAGGTCTCAAGTCTGAGTTTGGTATCTTTAAATGCATACTACATTAACATTTTTTGTATCGATATTATCATGTATAATATTACCCTTTGTGTGCAATAGTCTGACTGTAGCCCAACATTGAGGTAACCAAAGTGCCTGTAAGAAATATAGGGATTAAAAGCTCAATTAATTCAGGAGACTGGAGGAGGCTTCCCTTGCGAAAATTCTAGATTTCATGCTTCCAGAACCGCTGTTGTGACCAGTTGTTCAATGATAAACCCTATTAATGACGGAAAAACATGATCTCAATGCCTCAAACAATGCTAGCAACATTTTCCAGTTTTTAAGCTGGGAATGCTTGCATACAGTAAACAATTTAACATATAACTACAGTCTCATATCTGATACCTGTAATCGGTGGAATATAATTCGAAGAATGCTTTAACTAAGTATTGATGCTGAAATCGTAAAGTATGTGCTGTGATAGACCAACTCTGCTGCAAAAATTTTCGCTGGTGCAACGAGTTTATATCTGGGCTACGAATAACGTTGCTTAGTGAAGTAGGAGGACCACTATAACTGCATTTGAGTCAGGAGAAAATATGTTAAATTCTATCCATCTGGCATGGGAGAAGGGGGTGTTTAATTTAAGGGCTGCAAACTGCCTGCCCGATTCAATGATATTTTTCCCGAATGAGTTGTGCTCCAGTCCTATTGCGCTGCAGTTACTTTGGGAAAAACTACTATTTCTCTCTGAAGAAAATGCCTGAATGAAATATCTGCCCAACTCGGAGATGTGCAGCCCTCCCAGTCCCCCGCCTCCTACGCCTACATGTGTCAGTCACGTATTTTTAGTCTTCACCCACCACAAGATATCCGTCCCTCTATGTCCCTGACCAGTATTTCCATTCTTGAGGGGCATTAGTGAAGGATACTAGTCTGAACATTTACTTTTGGCTGGCCGAAAACAGCCCTCCCCTGCCGCCACTGCGCCACTCCATGACAAAAATATTCAGAACTAACTGTGAAAGAGGAAGTGGCTGTTGTCAACCAGGCTATTATTTACAGAGTATTTGACAACGGTCTATTATTGTTATTATTGTCTTCAGGATCAAAAAGAATCTCGCACTCGATCACTATTTGTGGTTGTGGTTGGGATTGGTTTGCTTCAACTTTCCGTTTACATACGAAAAGTAAACATTTGACGAAAACAGGAAGAAGGCTCGCTGCTTGAGGAATGGCTGGGGGCTCACAGAAACTAGTTGGGGGAAGCTTTTTTGATAAGAACGTACCTCATATCGTGCTGAAGAGTTTGTTTACGAAATACGATAAGGATGGAAGCGGACAATTAAACAGAGAAGAGTTAAAAGGACTGTTTGTAGATGATTTGGGCCTATCTAAAGACCAGGCAGAGAGCTACGCCTACCTCCTCGATAAGGATGGCAATGGCAAAGTGTCTTTTGATGAATTCAATCAGTGGTTGCAGAGCGGTGAGAGGTTCAAAAATGTAAATGACAAGTCGAGGTACTACCGATTGAAAAAAGCTGTAGAGCTGTTCAAATCTTATGACAAGGATGGAAGTGGTGCTTTGGACAGAGGCGAATTTGAAAAGCTTTTCCTAACGTTTGGAGGTATAGAATTTTTAGCAGGTTCATTTAACTTTTACAGCTCAGAAGTGTGATTGAAGACATGCATTTGCAGCACGATTAAAACATTTACGCATTTATTCTAGGATATATCAAATTGCACGCTTGTTTTCACGAGTATTTCCTAGTTTAGCATCCTCCAAATCGCCATAAATTCTATAGGAAATTACTCCTTACGATGCATACTGTCGAAGCAGACGATAATGAGGCACTACCTACCAATTACTTAGGGTCAGACTTAGGGTTTTGTGTAGGGTCAGGGTTAGGGTTAGCTCTAGAATGGATGAAAATTTCCTTCCAGACAGATTTCAAAGTTCATCCATCGAAAAATAGGAGTAAATAAGCAATTGGTATGTAGTACCGCACTTTTTATTGTCTATATCGACTCTGTGGATCATAAGGAGTAAGTTCGTAAAAGATTTACGGCGATTTCGAGGTTTCCCTAAAGTTCACATCCGCCTTATGAAATGGGGAAAGGACAGAAAGTCAAGAGAGCCCGGGGACATGACCTCCGGGAAACTTTTGGAGCCATTCCCTTTACTTTGGCTTAAATTTCGTCTCCCAGATTTTTTTGCCACTAGCGATAAGGATAGTTGGAAATTTCAGGGGAGCTAGAATAGGTTAGGGGTCAGTGTTAAAGCTATGACCAGATGTGTAAGTAGAGAACTGATCACCAGGAGCGGACTGACCCGTTGGAAAAATCGGTTTTAAGCCCGAGGGCTGGAGCCCCATCTTTTACCTTTGAATAATCTCTAACTATTTCCTCCTGGCATATCGGGCTGCTAATTTTGCCTACTTCATTAATGTATCTTTCATTATCTCTCATAATCCTTAATTTTTTCTATAACTTTCTTTCTTGCTTCGGGGTCATTCATTTAGTACGTACGCACAGAGGGGGGGAGGGGGGTCATGCAAATGCGTACGAATGCGTACAAGGGGGAGGGGGGGTTGACACATGAAGTACATACGCAAAGCAAAAAATTATCAGCTTTTTGCATTCATCCAGCAATATTTCCATTTGCAAAGGACCCTTCACAAACAATTAATTAATGAAGTACGTATTCAATTGAAATTACTTCTAGTACAGGGGTATCAAGCATACGGCCCGCAGGCCGAATCCGACAATGTGGCCCCCTAGGAATTTTGAATAAACTGAAACCTAGCGATATTTTCCCCATTGTAATAGCGGCATTTACTAGTGGCATTTACAAGGCTGAACACCCAGTTTTTCGCCGTTGTCTAGCGTGCCAGATAGGAAACATGTGATGAGTTATGTATATTTGAAAGTCCCTATTACCTAGCCCTCCCGGGTTCCGTCAACCTACCAGGCCATGGCCATTGTGGCACCATATTATACCCTACGTGGCCATTTGTTTGAAGAGTATTATAGATTTTTCATGAAATACATTTGAAGTGATCATTTTAACGTCTCGTGAAAGCTTGAAAAGTCTTTCTCCGTGGTTTTAGATGCCTAGAAACTTTCTTTTAGAGATGGGGGGGGGGGGGGTCAAACAACCAAGAGTACGTACGCAAAAGGGGGGGTGAGTATCAAGCGTGCGTGTGCGTACGAGGGGGGAGGGGGTCAATTCTTAGCCAATTTAGAGCGTACGTACCAATTGAATGACCCCTTCATGGCTTTCCTCATTTCTGGTGCTTTATCGACATGTACCTTCCCTTGCTGTGGAGTGAAATATTTACAAATATTTACTTGTTGATGAATCTTTTAGTCTCCCGTTCCTTGTTCTTTGCCACCGTATCACTTTGTTCTTTAAATGATCTTCTTGAGTTTTTCTCTTTCGTTGTGCTCCTTTTTAATTGCTTGATTTTTCGGAGATGCGAGAGCATATTTTTGAGTGGAGAGATGGGGGAACGAGTTGCAAGTCCATATGGGAGTACGCAGTAAAGGCCTACGGAGGAAGGAGTTGGGGGGTCAGGGCTCCGTACCCGAAAAATTTGTGAACCACTCCCTATAGTTCAGTAGTTCAGTAGGAAATGCCCTGTTTGAATATAGAGAAATATCCTGTCCAGTTAGAAAGCGGCAGATAAAACCATTGAAGTGTTTGTGAGAAAATTGAATAGATTTCTTAGCTTCTCTATAAAGGCTGTTGCCCGATGAGGTAAAACGATAGAGATACAGGTTTTACTCCGTCACTGGTACTTTTTATGCTGAAGAGTGAACTTTAACATAGAAAAGAAAATATACGTTCTACTTGGATCGAATGCTCAATCTTCACATCATACATTAGAGAAAGTGGGAGGGTACTGTCCCCCCGCCCTCAGTACTGCTAGATCCCCGGCTCCAGCGTGCCTGTTTTTACTGCTCCGCTTCTTCCATTAACTTCATTAATTCGTTTATGTCATCTTTACCCTTCTTTTTGGTATCCTTCAACTTACTCTTTGGCATCCTCGTATCTTTGCTGCCTCCTTTGTTATAATTTGGCTTAAATTAAATCAACCCTGTAATTTGCCTTCTTCTACGGCATTTCCCATTGTCTGCTTTGTCCAGCAGTACCACAAGGGTAAATAAGGTAAGGATTATGAAATTGTGGAGTCTGGAAGCGGAGCCCACGCTATTGTGTTGGGCCAGTCCCTTATCTGTAGCTTAGAGTGCATCTCCTAATATCATGCTTGCCACTAGCGACAAGAAATTCTTTAAAACAGAGCGCTTGGACCAGAGGATTCTGGAGAGGAATCCTACAATCAGCTATCGCCAAAAGTTGGGGGCAGGCGTGGATTAGCTCCAAAAAAGGCCAGAGATCTCTTGGCACCCTGCTCAATTGTGCCTCCTCCTTCTACGGGCCACTTTGCTAGTCAAAATGTGGGTACGGGTCCTTGGATTATCAGAATTTTTCAGCAGTATTGAACATCCCTTTGGCAGGTCTTCGAGTGATCGTCAAGTACCCTGGTGACTGATCCGCACCGGGGGGAGGGGTAGTAGGTTGGCTTCCATATCCCCTTGGCAACTCTTTTAATTCTGCCCTTTACTCATTCCTCAGGCTGTTTTGGCTTTCAACAGTGGCAGACACTTTGCTGTTTATTGGGGAGGGGTAAGGCATGCAGACCACAGGAGTTTTGGACGAAGTTCCAATGCACACTTTTTGCGATGATGACGTTGCCCTTGAAATTATCGAAGGGGTTCTAAACCCCTTTTGCCCCTCTATTTTCCCTCACTGCTCTTCAACATGATTGATGGTAACCCTTATTGTTATTTCATCACTGTTATCTGAGAATATGCTTTGCAACTTTTCCCATTTTGTTGACAAGCCAATGCCGTTGTTCTTGCTTAAGTAAAAGCAACTCTATCTCGTACCATCATCTATGCCCTAGATGACACCATGCTTCTCTTTCAACGTGACCACAAGTAGTTTGCTCACGTCGTTCCAACATCCACGTTTATCCCTTGCCCTTATTGAGGCTGACTGTTGTCACGTTTGTCTATGGACGTGTTATGATCTCCTTATGAAAATAGACCATTTATAATATCGTGCCATTCCTATCTGTTCCTTAATGATTTGCAGTCAGTATGTGAGGAAGGTTTCCAGGAAGGTATTTTCACATTCTCTCTGGTGATGGTGATGACGGTGATGATGACATTAGCGGTGATTCAACCCCTCCCTGTGGAAAGAGCTCTAATTTTGGATTCAGAATCCTCTCTAGCCATGGCACATTCTATCACAAACTTGGTGAACACAATCGGCGAACCACATCAAATGGCCTGAATTCAATGAGCCGAAGCAGAATTCTTGGTTGCCTTCTCTTTGAAGAAGACATGCCGAGAGCTTGAAATTCTCATGCGATACAACCTCGGATCGCAGGAAACACCAGACAGGATACCATCAACTTTGATACAAAAGACCTTAGAGCCCTGTTCCAATCTACTCAACGAAGCAGAACAAAGTAAACACAGGAAAGGCGACAAGAAAAGTGAAACACCCAGCAATATAGGCATGCTTAGTCTGATTGAGGGTGCTACCAAATTATCAAACAATAATTAAAAAGCTAAAGAGAAGCAGAATGAATCTCAAAAAAGAAGACATGCACATCTGCCAATTGAAAAGAACAAATTATCGGTGAGTACATCAAAGATACTGAAAGTTGCAATCGCTGCAGGCTCGCAATTGAAAAGAATTGATGACTGCATTGATGAGCAAACTTTATAACAAATATCAACATGTTGAAATACAGGGGAAGAGTGGCATGGAAATCAGGCAGGCGCTAGCTGAGATTGGTGAAAAAGACAGTGATGTCATCATTATTCATGCAGGCACGAACAATATGAGTTGGATTTCAACTGAAAAGCTAACAAGTGAAGCTATGGAAACCCTTCATCAAGTACAGCAAAGCAACCCACATGCTTTAGTAGCATACTCTTCCATGTTTAGACGAAGAGGAAATGGTATCAATGAGGTGACTGTGCTGGATAAGATGCTACGTTAAGAGGTATTTTGAAATGGTTTTGACTACATTGACAATGACTGTGTTATATAACAACTCATGCAAGGATGGCCTTCATATCATTGAAGATGGAGTTGGACAAGTTGTGAATTTATTGAATTTTATCAGAAATCGTTGGGAGCGTCAAAGCTATAATGTAACAATAATCATAGAATTCGCCCAGGACTAATAATGTTCGGAAAAGAAATGATCTAAAAATACCGTTCCTCGACATCATCTCTCTCAATAAGAAATTAGGATAAGTTAAATACCATACTTCAAGGCCAGGGGTCGCCAGACGGTTTTACAGCCGGCCAAATAACTGAAGCAATGACAAGCGCGGACCGCATAATGGTTCTGCTCAATATTTGCAAGTGGAAAGGACAGCTCTGAGAAAATGATGTAATGCAAAAAAGAAGTGTAGTGACACGTAAACATTGTAACATAGGCCATTTCTTTACTCAAAGCCGATTTTCTTCTTTTCATTCATTCGCATTCACAACATCACACACCTGGGACATCACCGTACGTCACTCCTGTCAGCAAACACCTGGTCATTCCTTTTCTGTTGTTCTCCACGCAAACATCGCCACACGAATCTATTCAACAAACAACTAACAACCACCTAACCCTTCCTCTACGTAATTCGTGTTTATTTTTGGTTGTTCAATGTTTATGTATATATCACTGTAATTTGTAATGTATAGGCAGTCAGAGTAGAGTCAGAGTACCATCAACAACATCGTTTCCTCTCTCTGCCTCCGTGTTCTCTGCACGTTAAAAAAGGATATGCAACAACAAGGATCAACGAAGGATGTCACTGAACGAACATTTGCAGCTTATAGGACCCACCAACACACGTTCCTATAGAAGTAATATCCATAGAACGAACGATACAACCAGCAATGCATCAAGTACCGTCGGATTTGGCAAGTGGACCGTAGTTTGGTGACTCCTGTTCAAGACAATGACATGGATATCATAGGTATGAGTGAGGCGCGTTTGAAGTCCATAAAGTAATGATCCCAAGGTAATGACTGAGGTTTGCGAGTTCCACAGAAATGACCGAAATCAACAGGATGACTGTGTTACTTTATATGTAAATGGAGCAATGCCTTATCATTATTAAGCTAGAATTGACTCACTAGAGGTCATTTGCCAAGAAACAGCATTTGGCAAATCAGCTTATGCTATCTGCTGCTGGTACAGACCCCCATACGAATCAGGCTAATACGTCAACTGTCGAAAAGTAAGGGTGTAGTAAGAAAAACTGGAGCAAGGACAAAAAGAAATCATAGCTGTTGGGGCGCAAATTAATACATCTTGATAACATGATAATATGATTAAATTTTGTTTATTTTGATTTTTGTCCAGTGCCAATTTATGTATTCTAGTGTTCAGTTTCTGTAGTGCTTTTGTGTGGAGGAGCCTTTTCGTGAGGAACAGACCTGCTTGCAACAAGCTTACGAAAATAGCATGAAACAAAGGTTCGACTGCCATACCTGTTTGATTAAAATCCACTTAGTATATTGTTTGATAGATTGGTTAATGTAGGAATTTCTTTTCTCGCTATTAGGAAAAAAGGAGAAAGTAGATGCTGGTCTGAGAGAACTGGACAAAGATGGAAATGGTGTGATATCATTTGAAGAAATGTTGAGATGGTTGAAGTGGATTCCGATTGATGAATGAAAGTCAAGTATATTTTATGGGACATTCTTCTAGGTAGATAAATTATTGTTAGGGAACATTATAAATGAGTGCTAGACAACTAACAAGGAAGATGTATTACGACCTGTGAAATTGTGAAAGCTAAACCTTTCTAGCAGTACGTCATTGTTGTTTCTTTTTGTTCAGTCTGTTTAAACTAGATATATTTCGCCATAACCTTGGGCACAGACAATAAATGAGGACATGCGGGAAGATTTATACTCCTCAAATGTGCAGTGCTATCATCATGTATAAATATTTGAGTAAAGAGGATTTCTCGTGGCTCTAGATGCATTATTTTACATTTTGAGTCTTCGTTTCTGATCGCCATGGCAACATTTAATTTGAAGTAAGATTTTGCTTTTTCTTTCAAGAAGAATTCATTGCTCGTAAGGTTTATTGCTGTTAGAGGGCCAAACTAGAGCTTCTATCGATTAAGAAGTGAGATCCTGACAGTTTTCCTGGCATGAATTGATATTCTATCAGATAGGTATAGTGTTTAATGGGTGATTTGGACGTGATCTTACACATATTCAATACCGTACTGAAGCTGTTTTGTAGGAAGGTATCTTTGGCTTTTAAAGTTATACGCCAAATTGGCTACACAATAACAGACGAAGTTATTCGTAGATCCTAAATTGAATGCCCTGCTCCTTTCTTTCTGTAGGGAGGTATCCTTTCTTCCCACTTGTAGACTTTATTTATAGGGGATCCTTATGTAAGCAACGTGTTGTTACTCAAAGATTCTCTTTTTCCCTCTTTAGTGCGTAGGTCGTGCTATCAGGGGAAAAACTGATTATGGTGTTATGGTTTTTGCTGACAAGGTATCCGATCAGAATATATTTAAATTTACACACACACACACACACACACACACACACACACACACACACACACACACACACACACACACACACACACACACACACACACACACACACACACACACACACACACACACACACAACGTGTACATTTTAGTATCGATTATACATTTTACTAAGATATGATAGGAATGTAGGATCATATCCTCAGAGTATCCTCTTTATAATCAACAGTAGAAATTCGAGGAATTATACTAGTAACTTAATAATAACAAGTTATGTAGGATTTTATTCATATTTTGTAGTATATTCAGATGAAGGGCCTCTTGAAAAGCAGCTACGGCTGAAGGGCTACCCTCCCTAAACATATATAGTAATAATTATACATACATACAGTAGTATGTACATACATAGAGTATAGTGTGTATATACATATAGGAAGAAATTATTTCTTCATTCTGAAATGTGATACCCCTCACCCTCCAAGTAATTTGCTAATTGTTCGTCCCTCACTGTGTTAGAGGTATGTTTACAAAGATTTTTTTAACATAGGAAACAGTCCTAGTTTAAAGGACACTTCTTGTCCGTCCTGGACGAGTTCAGGGACAGCTGCCCTACCGTCTTCCAGAGTAGGCGCCCAAGCCCACTCCCCCTGGTTGTGATGCCCATGGGCATTAATTGACAATAGGTTAAAATTCCTTAAAAGAATTCCTGGTCACGAATTTGCATTAACATTATTAAAGCCCTACGTCCTGCAATCTTCTCCACCTGCCTCTACGGCCTTATTGTTTGCACTTGCGAATGAGATCGTAATGAGATTCCACGAAACACGCGCTAGTACAAAGCGCGGGAAACGTGTTGAATTATTAAACAGAGTTGGCAGTACTTCTAGCCACTCGCGGCCACGGCTCTTCAGCCTGCAACCGTCGTTCGTTCAATGTTACCGGCTAGAATTGTAGGAAATTAACTCCATCACGCAATTGCCCGTTCTGATATGTTAGCGACCAGTTTGCTTACTCGTCACCTGTACAGAATACACTTCTCGTAATGGTAGGTTGCTTTGCTGGAAAAGTCTTTCATGCTGTATAAAAATTCAACTATCTAATTAAACATTTTCGAAGACGAGAATCGAGAGGTTTACAAGAGCATTTGTAATACCAGCCATTGGAATTCCCCAGTTTTGGTCCATCACCTCTCAATAAAATAATTAAAATATGGATTTGTAAATTGCAATTGCAACGTTAATATGTCTCCTTTGATAAAAAAACCGCAATTTTACGGTCAAGGCCTAAATTCGTTGGCCCCATCTCTACTAAACACGTTACATGTATCTAAATAAGAAATGTAATGAGATGGTTAGGGCTTGACGTTTCTTATAATTTCGAGCATTTAAGGTCTAAGGTTCTTAACGGTTTCTTAATTCAAAGTGGGGTGAGAAAAAGATAATGATCTTGCGTTATTTATAATTTGAGTAAAAGCTACATATCCGCGAAAGAAAACTCATTACTTGAATCATGTGCCATTACGGGAAGGAGTCACATGAATTCTGACCTTTGTAGCCCTAGTTTCTTACAGCCCGGTATCTTTTAAAAACCACGTGTATTGCTCTACAGATAAACATTGAGCAAATTGACAGTTTAAATAGTTGTTCATTTCATTTATCCTTCTCAGCTACAGTTGCACTGTTCCTCCACGGCGGTGCTATGCTGTGGTATAGTATTTTAGTTTTCCGTCAAAGAAGAGGGGATAGAAAGAGAAAGAGACGATACATCAAGCAATTGTTTGTGAAAGTGGAGTTACCCTTGCCTAGAAGACTACAGCTCATTGATCATTCAAATAAAGTTGTTTTGGAATGTTGCTGCTCTCATTTTGGCCTTCTGTTATCGTGAATGCTTCGAAAATCATGTTTATTGGACTTCTGATCCTTAACTGATCGGATTTTGATTCTTGCGATATATCTTTTGATATAATTGCTTTGAGTTATGCAGATATTATTCTTGAGGATGAATAGGTTGCGCTGATTGCTCGAAAAGTTTTAGGAGTGACGGCCCCAGTTGTGTAACGTTCTTGTACCTTGTTTGAGGCCAGTCTTGGTGGTGGCTACGGGCTTCAGCCACATTGTCAATTATAGTGAAAGTACCGTATGAGTGCAGAAGGAACAACATAGTGTTAGTGGAAATGTTAGTGACATGGTTCAAACTGCTCCACCATGATCTACTCCATTTCCATTTGATGAAGCAGTGTTGAGAAATGGAGAATGAACTAATTTGCTCAGTTTGTAATGACTTTTTGAAAGATCCAGTTGCTTTACCATGCTCACACAACCTATGTTATGATTGTGCAAAGAAGTCAATCGCCTCAGCAAATCCGGATAGCAGCCTTCAAAACGACGGAGCGTCAGATGACAGTGGGTATCTAAGCATTGGTGATGTTCAGCAAATATGTGTCACAAACAATCGAACGGCTCACCCATTACCTTTTCCTCAGTTTATTCTTGCTTGTTCTCAGTGTTCTCAGAACTACGGCCTAGATGAGCGTGGTGTCGACAGCCTTCCGCGTAATTTAATACTGAGCACACTTGTTCAAAGATATCAAACAAAGTACAACGAACTTGACTGTCAATTATGTGAAGCTCAGCCTGCAGCCAAAGCTGCTTGGATGTGTGAGCAATGCCAGGTTGCATACTGTGAGAATTGTCTGAATATCTTCCATCCCAAAAGGGGTCCATTGGCCAAACATTCACTCGTTCCTCCTGTACCAGATAAAGTTGCTCAAAACTCATCGAAGAGTCATGCTATACTAAAGTGCATCGAACACGAAGAAGAAAATATAAGCATGTACTGCACTCATTGCAAATGTCCAGTTTGTTATTTGTGTTTTGAGGGTGGTCGACATGGTGGCCACGAAGCGAAGGCACTCGGATTAATGTTCAAGGAGCAGAAGGTATGATTTGGAATTGCATAAACGACATTGTGAATTAGTGTGTGTGTTTGAGGCAGGTTGTTGCTTGAAACGCTTTTAAGAACCTTCGAAATTTGGCTTCTTAGTTCAAAGGTAGTTCCTGCATCCCCCCTAGATTTGTTTAATTCGAAAGTCCTTTAGCAGGTAGGAAAGAGGGATCATAGTGCAAGAGGATATTGAAAGTTCTTCAATTTAGTAGGAATTATTGGTTTTCCTTTAGCGAAGGAGTGGGATCTAGCACCTACAAGTGTTTTATAGATGTAACAATTGTTGATCGGTGTGGAGGGCAAATTTGACCTATAGCTATTGGTTTCATCACTTTCCATTTTGACAAGCTAACTACCCCTGTTCATAAAAGGCAAGCATACCTACTGTTGGCTGCCTCTTTTCTAGACCCATTGTATGGCTATTCACCTTACATCTGACTCTGCATGTCCAATGTATTCACTGCTTGAGTTTCCAAAGTAATGGCTACATTGGAAATGTTTAATTTATGGAAAATGAGGAACTTGTGACAAAAGCTTTCAAGCCATATTCACGCTAGCTCATTGATTTCCTTAAATAGTGAAAATGTATATTGCTCTGTGACCAAATGTCCTCTGTATCATTGCTTTCTGTTTTAGCAAGATATTTCTTATAACAGTAGTGTTCAATTTTGAAGTCTTTCAGAATGTTTTGGTGCATCTTAGACTATCATGTTTCAACACTGATAGTAGGCAAGATACATCAACCTCTATTTTGGGCTGTTTTATTGTATCAACATTTGTCTGATTAACTATTGAAGCGAACAAAACAACATTCAAGGAAAATAAAACTCTTTAGTGAGATGTTTATGTGGAATGAGGGAAGAGTGAATGGAAGTGGAAAAGGTACTGATAGAGTAAGACTGAAAAAGAGCTGATGCAACATTGAGAATGGAAAAGGTAAACATTCATATGGTTGTTAAAATAGATTTAGGCACTGAACAATCTTTGTATTTAATTTTCCAGATTTAAGCAGTTTAATCTACTTAATACCTGGTTGTTTTCCTTACTTATTTTTTATGTATGCTTCTTTGCTGCTTTTAGAATCAGCTTGCAAAAAATGTTAAGACTTTAGGAGATAAAAGCAAAGAATTGCAACAGTTCATACATGGTCTTCAAGACAGTTTGGCAAAGCTTGCTGTAAGTACAATAAAGAGCACCACAAAGTATAACTAGAAACAGTAACTAATCTTATACTCACAGCATCCAGGGTCCCTACATGTGTTTAGGCCATGCCTGTCATTTATTGGTTTATTTCAATATCCTGGATTTGGCTTTAGCTTTTACTCTTAAGTCCCATACAGATTGGGGTTGGAATAGCAGGTGTGGTTGGATTTCCTACAACTCCTATAAACAAGGGGGTTAGAATACCATAAAGTCTCTTGGGGGGGCTTAATCTTTCCAAGCACTTTGGAGGGGGACTTATTTGAGAGGGGAGCTTAATTGAGAGGGGGCTTAAAAGAGAAATTATGGTAAGTGGGGGAAAAGTCCTCTAAGTATTATAGCTATGGATGGGTTTCAGAGGTTGTATGAAACATAAGCAAATTGAAAAGCATGGTTTTTTCTTGGTACTTAATACTTTATCAATCCAGAGACTCATAGATAATCAATGTGGTGTCTGGAAAAAGGATGTACTGGGTGGATATTTTTTGAAAAAATTATTAAACAAGGGGGTAAATTTATTTGGCAATCAAGAGTAGGCATTCCATTTAATGTGTAGATCTGAAACAGCATTACTTTTGAATGAGAAATATATAAAAACTTGCAAAATTCATGCATATAGACACTGTTCTGCTAGCCTATAGATAGCCTTCTGACTTTTAAAAACCCTTGATTTCATTCCCAGTTTATTGGCTTCTTAACTCCACCCCCTATTCAAATGTAGTCATACCTGCCCCATCTTTCTCACCATCATTTGCTCATAGGATTTTCAGCTAGCAAGACTTAGCAGGGCTTGTGTTTTCTCCACCTGCTTCCAGTTGATTCATTAGATTACTTTACTAATGAAAGTAGCTCTAGTTTTGATACAAAATCCTCTTAAAATGCAAAACCTTTTATAAATGATGAATCAGTTTTATATTTGTCAGTTATGGAATTCTATTGTGGTTGCTGTTCATTGTGATGAAATTTCTAGTAATGTCTTTGAGGAACCATGAAACTTTTCTTAGCAGAAATGCTCCACAAAATTGCAGATTTACCTATTATAAGTTGGCGGTTCAACAGCTTCAAGAGATCTTGTGTCTCCCAGCAGTTGGGAATACAAATTGTTCTGTGACAGACCTTATTGCAATTTATTAGGATTTTTGGGTTCAGTTATGTTAATCAAATATATATGTTTGTCAGTGCTTTCTGTTTTGATTCTTTTATATGTAGAAGGGAATTGGCTAGAATCTATTTACAAGTACAATACCTAACTTTTTCACTTCCTTCACAGAATAGGAAACCTCACTTGTTACTCTTGACAGATTGTGTGGAAATGAATTATTTGCTTGCTACATTTTTGCAAATGTTGGTAGAAAAATTACACTATACTTGCAATAACAACCAGCTTTTATACTACTCATTATTAGGGCTTTCTTCAAACCTAGCAGGCTTTAAAACTAAAAGTCGTCTTTAGCTTAATGATGCCAAGACTGTCAAATCTGGTTTTACCAAAGAATAATAGCATCAAGTATCACTTTTGAGATTTTTCAAGAATTGCAAGACAAAACCTTACATTGTGGTGCGTAACATATTCACATTTTTTGCACTGTTACACGTAGAGCCTAATCTGTTTCAGAGTTTTTCTTATTCCTTGCGCAGATCCCGTAGAATCTGCGGTGTTTCGTTGTCAACTATATTTATAATTCATGATATTTCAATGTCAATAAATTGCGCTTTATGGACATTTGTTACCAGTCTAATTACATATCCTGTTTAATGAAAATTTCTCCAGTGAATGTTTAGTGTAAGCCTGATTGAGACCATGTTCACTGACATGTTTATAATGTTCACCCGTCTTACCCGCGATACCCGTGGATGAGGTGGTTTGCTATGTTACCTAGCACGGAGAAACCCCGGTGGTTTCTGTTTAGAGAAATGTTCTTACTGGTGCTTTCTATATTTGCAAGAAAATAGCTAGAAATGAATGGGAAGGCTTCTACCCAGTACTGTTGGAGGATGCAGATCATAGGTTGCATACCGTATTTCTTAAAAGCAGCGCCCCCTCGAAAGAGTGCTTCCTTCTAATCAGCACCTCCCCTGAGAAATGCTTTATAAATTTAGTGCCCTCTAGAATGAGTACAACTTGAGTGCCCCCCCCCCTAGAATGAGTACCCACTTCTTTTTGCAATGAATTCGTGCCATCTCTATCGCTGCAGAATAGTTCATCTTGTTGCTCCTTCATGACGTGTTGTCCTATGCTTAGTGCATTTTCTTTGGTGTGTTACGTTTTCATGCGGCTGCCCTATAGTTCCACTACCGCTTGTTATCTCTCTGTTGGTTTTATGAATTGTGTGCTACATATATTATTAGCCGTTAAAAAGTTGCTATTGCAAGTCGTTATGGTCATGCTCATTCAATGTACCATAGTGTAGTTTACAGTTGTGCTGAATGAAGTCGTGGTTGAATCCAATCGCTATAAAGTTATTTTATTTGTTGATTTAAGTGTTTTCCCCCATCAAATGAGCATCTCCCTTGAATGATCGCCCGCTCTCGAAAGTTGACTTTTAATTGAGCGCCCGGGGTGTTCTTCTGAGGAAATACGGTTTATTCTTTTTGAATACAGTACGGAGCCAGTGGGTGGATTCCCCCTTAGAGAGATAGCCCGCACGTGCATTATTCTTAAACCAATCTCAACGATCGGAACCCAGTGATACCTCTTCATTCGAAACTTGGCTGAACATAGATGAAAACTGGAAGCGAAGTCCCCATTAGATGGGCTCGGGTGCAAACTGTAATTTAAAGTGACAACAATGGCTAGACATACCCATTAGGTCCATTAACATTACACTTTTTTTACATAAGAACCGGTAAATTTGAGATTCAGACTGATTGTTCTTAATTTGATTTGTTCGTAATCTTAATTTTTCTTGATTTGTTCTTGTATTATTGGGGTGAAGGCAATTTAGACATTGGAAAATATACACGACAGCACTGTCAGTTTTCCTCAGGCTAACAAAGAAGTTACCGTAATTTCTCTTTTAGGCCCCTCTCTCAATTCGGCCACCTCTTTGCATAAGGAAAAATATGTTAAGCCCCCTAAAAGTGTGGATACTGCCAAACATAGGTTATGTTTATAATGAGCATAGACTATACGTTATTGAAGACATTAAGTAGTAAGGCAACAAAGCAAATCAAAATCAAGCTCAAAAGTCTATGTGCTGCAAACAGAAATGATAATAACAGATGAAGATACCAATGTTATTGGTGAAGATTTCTAAAATATACGTAGTATTTCACCATAGAAAATCTGTTCAGATTTCAAAAGTTTATTAACTCCCTCTCAATTAAGCCCCCCTCTATAGCCTGAGAATAATAAGCCCCAGGGGGCTTAATAGAGAATTTACGGTACTTTCCATGTCAATATGTTATTGGAAAGTGTATGCATCGGTGTCCAAAATACATATTACGACAGTGCTTCAGCCTCAGCTTGTTCCTAATTTGTTCTTAATTTCCCATCAGTTTTTGAGGCTCCTGTTCTTATACAATTATTCTTTTAAAAAAAGAGTGCAATGCGTTGTATTTCTAAATTTCTTTAGAACGTTTGGTACGTTTAGTTACCTTAATAATGATTTTATTTACGTATTGCTTGCCTTTTGATATTTGCAATATGATAGTCCCAGTCGCTGCAACCATTAGTTCCAGTCACTGCAAGTATTACCAGCATTTGATCTTTGATGTCAACAACTAAGCTGGTTTTACCAATGAAGTATCCTTGTTTGCCAATATGTTTTACTTGCCATTACCTGGAAGGTTTATAACTTATATCAATTGGGACCAATCAACTGGTATTACGATTAAAAATAGTATTGAGTCAACTGAAAAATCAAGACATTGCAACTTAGGAGAAGCCCCAAGGGGATACTCCCTACATCACTATGCGGGGAGGTTCATGTCAGCAATTTCTTGCGGTTCCCCAGATATTCAGTCACAGTTTTGAGGAACCACAGATATTGAGTTTCAAAACTTTGAGACCCTATATATTGTAACATATCTTGGACTACCTCTTTCATGAAATTTCTTTGAATATCACAACTTCTTATCTTCAATCCCTTAATGTTCTGGTCTTGTTTTCGAAGAAACTTGGACATTCTTTTTGACTTGTGGCAATATCTTATATGAAATAAGAGTTGTAGAGATACCAGCGGGTAGTTTTAATCTAACTATACAAAGTGAATGTTTAGATCTCTTTCCAAATACAATGTCAAACTGATTTGGGTACCGTTCAGATTTTTGAAGTGTTGACCGCTTCTGGGTGTGCCAATGTGTCCTTTTTCGATCTGGCCCTCTCATTTATTAGATGCTTACTAAGTCTCTGTTGATAACGTCAATGTTGATGCTCAATTTTGATTCTTCTGCCGTTTAATGGCTGTCTTACAGTTGAGTAGCTATCATTGTTTTTTGTTTTAATTTGCTTAGGTAACCTTGTTACAGTAATGAAGAATTGTTCTATATGTTACAGTGTAGGTAATATCTGATTATCATTTGTAATAGGGTTATCATTGTAATACTTATAGTATTGGAACGTTAGAATTTGTTTTTCTTTTACAACTTCATTGTCATTTTTCAGACCCAGATATTAAATTTTTCTTACGCTGTAACTCTCAAACGCCACATATTAACCTTATTTCAAGCTCTAATTCACAGACACCAAATGTTACTTTCTTTTGTGAAATCTCCGACCCCAAATATTGACACGGACCACCGTATATAGAAGTAGGGAGTACCCCTTTTGGGAGAGAAAAGGGCTGCAATACAGTGATAGCAATTTTACCACCGCGTGTATAAAAATGAAAAGTCGGAAATCGAGGATGTTTATTTTTCAGTCTTGAGCACTGCAGTATAATGCTTTGCCATATACACACGTATTGGAGTAGTACAGGTGGTCACCAATCTTATTGGGCCTCGGGACCAAAACCATAATACGCCACCCTTCCCCTGGGCAAGATGCTGGCGTTATAGAACCCTATTTTAGATAGTGCTTCTCAGTTTGGGGGCTGGTGTGGGAAAAGTGAATTTGGCAGTCGGTAACCTCTGTTTCAAGTGGGCATATCTTTTGTTGAAATTAAGCAAAACAGGAATTACCTTAAAATATACATGCACTCTTTCCGCAAGCACTTTGCTGGATTGAGTGGCAACTGGGGCCGAAGTTTGTTGACTCCTGCTCTATTAGATGACTTATCCACTGCTTTTGTAGTTATGAATAATCAAGATTGAAAGAACGAAAGAAGACGACCTGAAACAGATACATTTCACAGATACTGGAACACAAACACTTCCGCAACTATCAGCTGTTATATCATTCAGCTTGTTTTTTTAAACAGACTTTATTGCATTTATGCTTTACGATATGTTAGATATGATAAAAAGTATTGCATATTTCCATTATTCATTTGTAGCATGGATTGGCTTTTCTACTTGTAGGAAAATGGTGTTGAATTTGAGGCGCAGATCGTCGCAAAATTTGATGCTTTGTGTAAAGTATTGGAAGAAACGAAGGTGAAGTTGATTGAATGCGTTACCAGTCATGTTAGTTACAAGACGAAAGCGCTCAAAGACCAAAGCTTTATTTGTAAAGAGAAGCTTAAGAATACAACAGGATTATTGCAGTACACTTTCGAAGTTCTAAAGGAGAATGATCCTGCTGGATTTCTAACTGTAAGTCAATAAATTAAATGTCTAGCAAATCAATTTTGTTATTTTCAATCCAAGTACAACACTGTGCCGTGCTGGACGTATTTTGGTGGATTCAATTACCATAGAACAAAGAGCTTGAAAAGCCTTCATTACTTAAAACAAAAAGAGATAGATGACCCATTTTTGACATAACAGCACGACAGGGAGCTTATTACAGGGCCAGTTAGTGCTTATTTATTCATAGCCTTTCCCCTCTTATTTCCTCTGGTCTTATATGGAAATATCTTTATAGAGCTTACGCCATCTACCAGCCTTTTGTAGCTATTCGATCTCAATAGTTGTATTTTTGCCAGATTTCTCATTCAGTATGCGAATGTTTGATATATCAATTTGTAAGCCTACCGGTAAGTCAGTGATGATTCTTTCTATACAGTAAGAAAGGTAGTTTTGTTTGCAGAGTCTGTAGTATATCTGTGTGTTAATTGGATGATTCAACTTGTATATACAGTTTCACTATGTAGTACTATTGCGTTAAGGGACTGTTCAATAATGACGTCACGCTAGAATTGCCTTGTTTGAGCCACCCACCCCCATCGTCACGCTCTGTCATGTTTGTTCACAAGACCCCCTTGCGCTGCGTCACGGTTGGCACAAAACCCCCCTTCCGACACAAAACGAAATTTTAGAATAGTAGATAGGATAAGGAAGACGTAAAGAAATCTATTCCTCTTTCATGTTTCTTCTTCAACTACAGCAATAAGAGTAAGTGCCAACAAAAAATGTTGAAAAAAACCTGGGAACAGCAAGTATCTCATTGTCAGTGGCTTGTTCAGACTGGTTCCATATCGATATCATTTGATACAAGGGTTCCACTTTTATAAACGATTTCTGGAATATCACCTTCCTCTGCATCAAAGTTGACATTGACGCATGCCATTCGAGCTCTTGAAACGCCATCACACAAAGCTATACTAGCCGGAGCATCGATTTGAAATTCCTTGATTACGCAAAAGCTTCTCATTGACAATATTTTTTACCGAGACGCCACGGACTTGAATTAAGTACCATCCACCCCCTAATCTACTGTCACGGAGAATCACGGAAAATGTGTGGAACTACATGCCCCAAAGTGTGAGGTAATTATTGAATAGCCCCTAAGTAGGTTGTTTTTGTAATATTTCTCTAAGAGGTTTTGTTCGTAGCTTACATATGTGCTTACAGCCTTCCAGAAATATGAGACATTTGTTCCTTCCATTTTTGCAGTGACTAGTAGAATTTCATTTATCTATTTCTTCTTTTCATTTTAGATATCAAATCCGCTGAACAACAGGTACATTCAATTATATATTCATTTGTTTATAAATTAATAATGTTAATATTATAGATAATAATTATCATAAACATATTGATAAGTTGTCTCCTTCATTATCACAATATCTTAGAGATGAGAGTTCTTTTCGGACAGCTGGTGTCTGTGCAGACGAATTCCCACCGGTTTAGACCCTCTGGCGTACGCTTTATAAGCCTCAGTTGTACAGAAACGTTGTCCAGCTCAAAACGAAATAGATCTTGTTTTGCCGATATTCTAGGATAGTTTACTAGTTATGATTGAGTATCTAGTCATATTTACACTTTGAGCGACATAGTACACGATACCCTGCGAATTAGCATTGTATTTATCTACATTGGCGATTATGGTGGAATTGGCGATATAATAATATAATAATAATATAAAATTGTTTACCCACGAGTCTCTATCAGCAATAATACATAATGGTAAAACTAAAAATACATAAGCTTCTTACAATATAATTTAAAACAGGGAATACTACTAGATACGATTTAAAATAAATGCTGCTCTTCCTGGAGATCGTGCTTTTTTGGGGAACTGCTAGTGTAGCAAATACTCTTTTAGTTTTCTTTTAAACGTGAAAATTGTGGAGCTATTCCTTATTTGAAGGGTATCTTGTTCCACAATTTAGCCGCAGAATAATGAAAACTTCTTTTGGAAAATTCAAGATTATGCTTTGGGATACTTGATATCATGACAGTTTCTTGTCTCATATGCAGATATCTGAGATCTCATGGTGAATTTTCCCTGAAGACTGCCAGGACATAAGTTATTCAATATCTTATATGTCATTACAGCCTTATCATATTAAATACAGTTAGTAACTGATAGCCACTGAAGAGCGATGATGATGATGATGATGATGATGATGATGATGATGATGATGATGATGATGATGATGATGATGATGATGATGATGATGATGATGATGATGATGATGATGATGATGATGATGATGATGATGATGATGATGATGATGATGATGATGATGATGATGATGATGATGATGATGATGATGATGATGATGATGATGATGATGATGATGATGATGATGATGATGATGATGATGATGATGATGATGATGATGATGATGATGATGATGATGATGATGATGATGATGATGATGATGATGATGATGATGATGATGATGATGATGATGATGATGATGATGATGATGATGATGATGATGATGATGATGATGATGATGATGATGATGATGATGATGATGATGATGATGATGATGATGATGATGATGATGATGATGATGATGATGATGATGATGATGATGATGATGATGATGATGATGAGATAGCTAGCCCATGGTTGGAGACCTCCTCGTGGTGTTGGGCGGGCACAAGAGACACTGCCCTTTAAGTTGATAGCATGTCATTTTGCAAAGATTCAGAATTGGGGCAGTTGTTGATGACTTGTGGCAAACTGTCCAACCAGGCCCTGGCGGTGAACAACAGGCTCAGCGTACCAGACTGCAGTTCTGCCAAGTAACTGTTGGGGTAGCAGAGTGGATCAAGTGTAGCCGATTCAATCACCTCTTTTAGACAATTGATGGGCGGTCCACTGACCCCAGGGTCAGTCTCAAGCCCCGTGAGGGGCGTAACGAGAAGAAGAAGAAGAGGATGATGATGATGATGATGATGATGATGATAATGATGATGATGATGATGATGATGATGATGATGATGATGATGATGATGATAATGATGATGATGATGGCGATAGTGATGGTGATGACGATGATGATGACGTTAATGGTGATAGGAACGCACATACCTAGGACTAAGAAAACTTTGCATTTTACGTAATTTGTAACTAGCTGCTAAATTTACTATAGAATACAATAAGAAATATATGAGAATTAATGCAGAAATGAAATTAATTTAGCTTCTCCTTCTAAAGTTGTTCTTTGAAGATTCTCAGCGATGGTTCAGATTTTCTCTCTTAGCTGTTTCAGAGTTTTCAACGACGATAATAAAAACGTTTTGGGCCTTTAGTGTTTAAGTAACGGTGGCTCGGTCTCTCTTGATTTCTGATGCTCTCACTGAACAGGAGAATTTGCTAATAGTCAGCATTTCGTGTTTCTGATACTGCCTGAAAACTGAATAATTACCAACTGCAAAGTACTGCTATTCAGGAAAAAGCAAAATTCGCCCTTAAGCAGAAGTTATACGTTGGTACAATCTCATTTTATTGGGAATTGAAGTTCTAACTTCCGTTCTGACAGGATCTAGAGGACTATCTTGAATTCTATCCCAAACTCATAACATTTTAGTCTGGAAACCTGGAGGAGATACCACTAATTTCTTTGCAGATGGTATAAATTTTTGATTAGGTATAAGACTTCACACAACAGAATTAAGTTTATGGTTTTATTTGAGTTACAATTCAACAGCTACGTCTGCTTCCCAGCCTCTTGAATTGTCGGCTAATTAGAGGTGTTGGTTACTCTTAATGAAATAGAATTTCCTACACACTGACGGCCAGCTTTGAAGATCCGAGGAAATAATACTGATATTGAATTTTGAACCTGTAACTTATAAATTGGTATTCGCGTTAGCATGGGAATCGTTAAGTAGAAATGGGCTTCGTGTGGCCAAAAACAGCATAGTTCAGATATCACTCTCATATAGCGTGTTCTACTTCTTAGAAGCTTCCCAGGTAGATTTGATAGAATCCCACAATCACAATGAAGCTTTAAGGATTAGAAACGAGCTTCGTTTCCAATGTACAAATGTTCATTTGGACTGACTTGAAAAGCGTGAAATCTATATAATTCTAACACATAAGTGCTACAGTCAAATGCCTGCTCTCGTTTTACCACTAACAATTGGATACCCTTTAGATGGTCGCCGTCAAAATCAATATATGCCTCTACCCTCTCTTCATCTGGAGCAACTTAATCAGCAATAGAATAAACCTTCCTTCAATTTTGGTTCAGGTTATTTTGTATGACTGCGATGCTTTGTGCTGTTTTTTCAATTTTTTACCTGCCGGAATGATTTCAAATGTTAGATTTTTAGGAAGTTGTGATGCTAGAAATGCTAAATATGTTGATAGTGTCTGTAAGAGATTTTGATTTCTGGTGGGTAGTAATGCAGTGTTGGTATCTTGCTTCGTTACCTGTATGAGATTATTTAACCATGGAAGTTGAGCTTATGCCTTGTTTTTCAGGCTCTGTTTGTCCGCAAAGGACTGGGAGAAAGATGGAGCGCAAAGGCAACCAGTTACATCCGAAATAGAATTAACACTTTTCATTACACCTATAACCACTGCTTTGCAGAATTTGCAGTTCACTGAGTTGACAGGTTCGATTTCTCTTCTGTTGGTCTATTCAATTAGTATGGTTTACGGTTTAGTACAGTTGCTAAGCGTTGTAGTTGCATTTGAAGGGGGACTACTAGCTGCTTTTATGGCTGAGGCTTAGTTTTATGTTTGGCTATGATTGAAATAATTAGGTAATGATCACTTTGAAAGCCTCAAGTCTATTTTCAAACGCATTCTTCTGAACTATACATTACCATACCATACTACATTGTACTATACTGCACTGTACTATACTGTACTATTACAGTGAATATCACAAGCCGAAAATTGTTTACCCATTTGATGGGACCAATGTTTCTAGCTAGTTTTGATATGCTAAATTCTAATATTGCATTAGATTTAAGCTATCACGTCAGCCATTTTTGATACAATGCAATCCATATTTTGTATTTACTCTGATCTAATAAGATGTTAGAAAGTGATCCTGTCTCAAGAAGGAAGCAGTGTTTTGTCTGTTATGCTTCTAGAATTTATAGTGTTTGCTTGTACCCGTAAATCATTTGTCCAACCAGTTGGAAGATTCATTTGAGGTTAGGTGAGGACACAATTAAAGCAGGGATTTGAGATCATAATTACTTTCCGTTTTGAGAAAATCAAGTTTTATAAAAAATTAAAGTATCGTATACTAAGATATTCTCAGGCTAGAAATGTACAGCATATTGCAGAAAACCCTTGGCTTCAACTTGAGGAAAGTTTTTAAATTATGCTAACCAGTCTGTTATATATGGGCATCGTCTACAGTACAAAAGCAGAGACGAAACTTCAGTGTCCTTGTAGAGAGGTTCTACCGTGCTTATTTTTTAATGAGAAAATGAGACTAAAATAAGTATTGGGTGTCTCATATTGTTTGTGAAACATGTGTGGCAAATCTAAAGCCCTGGCCACACGATTCGATTTTCCCTCGACATTTGATCTCAAAGTCGAGCTTAGTAGAGTATGTGTGGCCAAACGAGTCGATTTTTCGTTCCATTTTTCATTCAACTAGACCTAGATTCATCGCAACTGCTGCTATAACCTTTCATTGTTTTCCGAAGCTTGCTACGATTAAAAATTTCAGCACTTTCACACTCACCAACTGGAGTTTTTTTCCGTTGCTTTGCTCATATTGCTGTGATGTATATCAGCTAAAGAATATTTAACTTCACAAATATTTTCCGCCCGAGGAGATGCTTTCACTCGACTAGCTCGACAAGACCATACGATTATATTTTCACTCGACAACACGTTCTCTCGACAACACGCTACCTCGACAACACGTTCACTCGACAACACGTTCACTCGACCTTTTTGATAATGATCAAACTTCACTCGGCACCACTCGGCTCAACCCAACTCGCACGACAAGGTGGCTAAACGATTCGATTTGCCACTCGCTTTTTTATCGAGTGAAAAATCGAATGAAAAATCTCATCGTTTGGCCGGGTCCTAAAAGGCTGATTGAAAGGTAGACGGTATGGAAATAGCCTTGGAATCGTATAACCGATTTCTATTTTTGCGTTGTTGAAATGAAAGGGTTCATTGGGATTTTAAGTTTGAAACCAGCCATCAGGCCATCACTGTGGTATCAATGTATCAAAAGATGGGATCAATACATAATGGCAGATTACTTTTCCAAAGAGATTGCCTTGATGTTTGTATCGCAGGAGTTCTATAAAGAGAAAGTTTGTTCCCCAATGCAACTTATTTTGCATCAATTTTTCATGGTTTTATTTAGTTTAACATATTTTTAATGCTCTTGAGCTATTTGAAGTCTCTTATGTCAAAACTGATAATAATTCTTATCTATCCTTTAATTCATATTACATTTTAAGAAATCCTTGTGTTGCAATATTTAAGAAACTTGATGTGATAGAACAAATCTGATTTTATTTGTCGATCCAGTTTGCTGGAAGTAGGTTGAAGCATATAGTACCAAAGGGCCATGCAAAATATTTTCTTGTTGGCCTGTGTAGTTTAATCATTTCATGTCCAACTTCAGGTTATAGTAACCTCGTATCGGTTATGCAATTTTCTTATGACTGTGAAGAAAGAACTTCAAGATGAAAGAAGTTGAAATGTGCGTTTGGCACCCATGTTTTCTTGTAAACTAAGTACAAACCTATAGCTGAGAGCTGTGGATTGTTAAGGCCTGATTACATGGAAGTTTTCAACCCCGGGGCTGAGTTTCATCCCACTCGACCGAGGTGAAGTGACTTTGCTATTACATGTGTATTTCAACGTCTGGTGTGAATAAGCACGCTTTCACTTTTTCAGCCCCGAATATGAAAAAGCGCGCCAGCTTATGAATCACTTTCATGGCAATAGAAAAATGACTGCTCAATGCAAGCTTGCAGCTTACGTTTTTATGTAAACTCAATGCAGGCATGAAGCTACCTGAATAGAAAGAACATAGCCGCTTTCAGGACTTATCGACTGTTCATTGCGCATGTGCCAACAGCGTTTCATCCCCCGGGTTGAAATGAGTTTGTGAGTTTATGAGCATTCACCTTTCCAGAACGATAGCAATCAACGCCTTGAAGATTTAATCTCAGTTAGCTGAAGATGGGATGAAGTTTCAACCCCGGGTGTTGTTTCAAGCCCGGGTTGAAATTTGTCCTTATAATTGAAAACTGAAATCAACAGAGGATTGATTGGCGAGTTGGGATGGAGTTTCACCTTTGTCAGATGTGTTGAAATTCAGCCCCGGGCTTGAAAACTCCCATGTAATCAGGCGTTTAGAAGTTATGTAGTTCATAAAGAGTGGCATAGAAAGGAATGGCTTGTCATGTACTTAACCCTCTCTGACTCTTCCTTGACAGTCATGATATTGTTGCAGAGAAATTTTGAAAAAATAAAGTTATTTCATCTTGCGCATTTGACCTTGCATACCTTATATAGATAGTTTCTTTGTCTACCGAGAAGATTAAGGATAGAGATTCAGAACATTTACTGCCAACTTCAAGGATTTTTTGTAAGGGAGCATGTTTTGCCGAGTTGTAGTAGACAACTGTACTGAATTCTTTATAAGATTTAGCAGTGCATAATCTCACCCTTCTTTATTGTAGGCCCTGGAGTTCCAGAGATTGTGCCTGATGAATGCTCAGTAACAAACAATAACATTGTTCTCTCGTGGCGGATGATTGACAAAAGTTGTCCAGATGGATATCTCGTTGAGATTGACGACGGTATTGGTGGTGCTTTTCAGGTTGTTTATGAAACAGAAAAGTCCTTTTGTAGTCTTGGAGGATTACAATTTCATTCTACTTATCGTGCGCGTGTGCGTGCTTATAATAGAGTTGGTGAAGGGGTTCCAAGTGAGGTTGTATATCTCACCACACCAGAAGGTATGTTAATATCACAGATAGTTGAAGACAATTTGTTGTGCTTGCCAAGTTTATGACACTTAGTGTTTGTTGAAGCTGCCAAATACCTTTAACTCTTAGGGCCTAATCACATGAGCTCAGTTATCCGTGCCGGCCCGCTTTGCCGAAATCTCGGCGTTGTTATCAAAGTCTGCTAGAACCCAACCTGCTATCATATGATCAACGGGCTGGCCTGGTAAAACGGGACCTCTCTTTCTTCAAATGAGATCCCGGCAAAGCTGGCTGAGAATTTCTCGTTATTATTTTTGAGCCCCGTTTACCAGGTTACCGTCTATTGTGTTCTATTGCGCGATTTCTTTTTGAAACCATGAAACAATGCGTCACGTGAGCAGACGACATAAACGAAGCGGGCTGAAAGGTCCCATATGACAGCGAGGTGTCCCCTGCACAATCAAGGGGGCTAGTTCAGTTTACGGAGGTCTTGTGATTAGGCCCTTACTTTATAAGTATTTGCCTTTTCCATCAGCGTTGATACAGAATATCACCAAGGTAATTGTGTCCTTGCATTGCCACACAAATTATTCCATTTGGGTAATACATCAATGGATCACTTCCATTCGATGCTAGCATCGAAGTTAAAAAAAAAAGTTTCAGCTGTAGCGTTTCTATGTGAAATACTTCGTTCTCATATTTGATATATTTTGACATATAGTTGCTGTATTCAGCCTTGATGCTGCGACCGCTCACTCAGACATTGTAGTCTCGAATGAAAATATGTCAATGACATGTAACAGTTTTGAAAATCGTGTTGTGCTTGGTGACGTTGGTTTCAGTAGAGGTCAACATTTTTGGGAAGTCACTGTTGAGAGATACGACGGAAATCCGGATCCTGCATTTGGCGTTGCCCAAGAAGATGTTACAAAGGATGCTATCCTCGGTCGGGACGACAAGGCCTGGTCTGTTTACATCGATAGCACTAGGAGCTGGTTTCAACATAACAATGAGCACTTATTTCGCTCAGAAGGAGGAATCGATGCTGGATCAACAGTTGGCCTCCTTCTCGACCTCGATGAAAATAAATTGACATTTTATTGCAATGGGGAAAAGCGAGGCCCAGTTTTCTTCCCTAGCCTTTGCAAGGCTGATGTGGTATACCCTGCCTTTAGTTTAAACCGTAATGTGTCAATGGTGCTTCATACTGGTCTTGAATTACCTAGCAGTGCATAAGAATGGCTTGTGGATTATTCTTGTGGTTTATCCTGCAGAGAGATGTGAATTTTTATTTTGTTATATGTAGGTCTCATTTCATTCGACACGAGAGCATCCATAGAACTGATATACGCACATTCTGTGGTAATAATGAACCCTTGTGTGGAAGGAGAGTGTATTTATGTAGATGACAAGTTTTATTTACTTTTAGTCAGATATATCAGATTCAAAGCTTTTATTTTGGTACAGTGTCCCAAGAGTGTTTAATACCAATTTTTGTAGAATTGCGACCTTAAGAGTAGTCTTCAAGAAGACTGCATTTGTGTAGTCAACCACTGGGCTTTGCATGGCTATTAGAGCTTATTATTGCTCTGAAAGTCAAAATTATGAATGTTAAGTGCACCTTACGGTTTTAGAATATAACAATAAAAGTGCTGAAACATAGGTTGAACTTCCTTAGTTTTGAGAAATGCATTGAAACGAAGGAAAGATGTGGATCTTCACATCTTTCAAGGGCCAACCTTAGGTTCTTCCTTCAATTAGTGGTATCTTTTAGATGGCGGTCTTGTGAACACGTCGA
Source organism: Mastigias papua (assembly GCA_964019165.1). Classification (NCBI taxonomy): domain Eukaryota; kingdom Metazoa; phylum Cnidaria; class Scyphozoa; order Rhizostomeae; family Mastigiidae; genus Mastigias; species Mastigias papua. The sequence goes on from OZ025269.1 coordinate 11,023,120, forward strand.
TTAGTTCTGTGAAGATTTGCAGTACCAGAAACTATTAGATTATGCCTGTTTAGAAATTTTAAGTTTGATAATTTGAAATTGGAGTTAGAACCTTTGGCACAGGTCTTGGCCATGAAAAGTACGAAAGGATAGGTACCATGTAGTCTCATCGATTCGACAATAACGTTTCAATACTTCATACCTTCCGTCACTTACCTTAGCATTACCTCATCATTGACCTCTTTTGTTATAAGAGTCCTTTTGTATTGAAGGTATTCAGCTTCATTACTTGTTTTGTACTTTGCTTCCGTTAAACATGCCTATTAATCCCTTAAAAGTAATGGTCTATGCCTTGAATTGAAGATGCCATTGTATTGATTATAAAAAGAATTTTGCCAGAGAAAAGTATCTTTTTATTGGCATTTAGCCCCTTGCGACATAGCACTCGTACAAAGAGCGTGCTTTAGCAGTGGGATGTATCCTTATTTATTGATTCCTTAATTATGCTATTTAAATGGTTCGTAAACTCAAGGGCACATTTCATGAATCTTGACATTGTTTATTTCGTATTTTCGGAAGTTTTTTGTTCACTGACATTTGGTTCATATTTTGAGTGCTTTTGTATAAATTATTATTGAAAGAACGAGAGACAAAGTGTCAGTTTGAATCTTTTCCTGTTTTGCTGAATTGGTGGTTAGTGCGGTAGGCTTCATATTCCACAGCATCCAGTAGGGATTCTCATCCTGTAATGCTACTCGCATGAAATGTGTTGCTTTTTCTACCGGTGCCAGATCTGGTATCTTGTATTTCCTATTTTCTTCTCTTGAGATTATTGGATCAGTTCCTAGTATATTTGTGAGGTTTAATTTTTGTAAATCAACATATATGATTTTTGGCTTATCCATATTAACTTGGTAAATTAGTATGCCTTGAACAGACACTCAGAATCTCAGATCACCTACATTTTCTCAGAAAGGCACAGAAAGAAGTCGTTATTTTATTGTATGATGTTTTATCCTTAAGATATTTAATAATTATGGATTGAGTTTGAAGCGAGTAGTATGTATAATAGATTGATATTTATTTATTAACAGTCTGAAATATAGTTATTTATATGTTGATGGAGAATTAAGCATTGTAAGCTAAGAATATGCCGTGAGGTCCGTGTCATATCCAACTAGCCTTCTATTGAGTTGCACCACAATGCTTTATAATGATCGTATTATCAATTGCCCCATTTCCCAACCTTGGCCTCGATGTCCCCCCTTTTACGAAATACAATGAATGACGCCCCCTCACTTTCAACTGACTTTGGATCGACACAAGCTGACGTCATAAGACGTTTATTTGGGATCAAGAAATAATCCCATTATATCACCTGAAGAAATAATTCCATTATATCACCTGTTGTAAACATACCTGATTTTGTGATGGATGATAGCAGTTTTCCATCACCCATGTAGAAGTTGAATTCCACAAGGCTGGGTAGCGTGGGTCTTCGTATTTATTGGGGTCGGTTTCAACTTTGTACCATATTCATCTTTTCAACAAACTTGGTAAGAATGAGCACTGTTGTGTTGTAAATATCCCGTCTATGACAACCAGAATAGCTGATGATTCAGTAGCGTAGATTCCCGGCATTATTGAATTTGAAGATCACACGTAGTTTAAGATTATAAACATGTTGCTTGTTAAATGCGGCCCTTTATATTGAAATAAGCATTAATGCCACTTGCAAAAATAAGTGCTATTTCTCCCTGAAATTGCTTTTCAAAGATATTACAAGCAGGAGTTCTTACAGGTACTCTAAATTTATTGTTATTATATGGAAATTTCTATTTTCAGTACCAATTTGAAGATTGTGATAGGTTATAATGGATATGCCTCGTTTGTATTACGGTTCGTTTTGAGTTCTTGTAAAGATGACTCATATATAGGAGAAACTATGTATAGACGAAAAAGTAGAGTATTTACAAATGACTTATTATTGTTTCGCATTACTTCATGCTGTTTGAAGAATCTTCCATTTGTAGTGTTCTGCCTGTTGATTCACTTTCTTTTGGCCTACCATTTGTAGAAGGAAAGGACTATAGCTCATATACTTTCGAGCTACACGAAAATTTCTTTCCTTCATTTTCGGTATGAATTCCAGACCTTTCATACCTTACATACTGGCATGTGGTAGGGCTAAGTTATTGATAGTTTGCTTGAAGGATTTCATTTTTATCAAAATTGCATCCTTATGAATCACCTGAAACTGCTTTATGAACTAGACCCTTTTTCTTCCAGATGGCAACGGCTGGTTAACCAAAAAATTCACTGCCAGTTTAAGCCTGCTGGCCTTGAAACGCTAAAATATCATACCTTTGCTTTCAACTACTCCTACATGTTGTTATGTTGATTACTTCTACGACCTTCCTAAAATCATTGCCCAATGACACTGCTTCAACACTTCGTTAATTTTTCTGTCAATGATTCTCAATAGTGTTAATTCTAATTACTTCGTAATTGAGTGAATAACGAATATTCTCCAGCTTAAATTAAGATGGTAGAAGCCCGTCAAGTGTGATATTTTTTATATGGATTTTCAAAGGCCATTGACCTCCTAAAGCTGCCATTTGTAGCAGGGTGTTACAATACTTTTTGCCTCGTAGTATATTCTCTCAGGGCTCTTCCTAATCTATACTTTTGTATTCAAGTCCTTGGCGATGCTTGACTCTGGTCTTATACATAGTCAAATTTACCAAAAATTAATGAGACTCAACATTTAAACACATCGATAGAATACATGCTCTTTGTTGCCCGAAAATTCGATTATTAAATATGTGGGTCATTCAAAAAGTATGTACCGGTAGGGGGTGGATGGGTATGTGCCAATTTTGTGACAAACTGCTATGAAAAATATAGGGGGTGGTGGTATCAAATTACTTTTGCTACGTAACACTAACTTCAGTGCAATGTTTTCACTTTTTGATGAAAGCTTTCTAAAAATACTCTAATGGAGAAAGAGTTGATGACCTTATAGAGCTTGAGTCGTGCATTATCCCCAATCGTTCTGAAATGTCAGCGATTTTGAGAATTTTTGATGTTCTTATAGAATATGTTCTTTTGAAATGTTTGAGGATGGTGTTGTGGAGGAAGAGTTTTATGCCAGAATGTTACGTAGTAAGGAGGGGGTATCAGTTCGCGTGTGACAAGTCGTTACATAGGGGGGTATAGGCCACAATGATGACTTTTCCGTTACGTAGTTTTTGAATGATCCCTATGTGAACTTAGCTATAGACTTTCTTAGGTCTCACAAACCCGGTACTGAACTTTCTTAACGTTTTGAACAACCGAGTACTGCTTATTATGATCCAATTTTTTGCAAACAAACATGTACGTTGTGTTTATAAGTCTTGCCTTACACGTCAGAGTGAAGATACTTTTTTTAGACAATTGAAAGCGAGGCATAGTTCGACCCTGGAGTTGACTGTTTTCTTCTGTAAAGTCTCACTTTCTTCTATCTTTATTGCAATTGATTCGATACAAGTAAAGCAAGACACATAAATCAAAGAAACTCCAGCCTTAGCTTGTTTTCTTTTATATGAACAATTTTGAGAACACGAGCAAAAACAAATTAGAACAAGCTGAGACTGAAGCACTGTCATAAAATGTATTTTTGGACAACGATACAGACCCTTTCCAATAACATAGTGAAGTGAAATGCCATTTCTTTGTTAACTTGAGGAGAAGTGACCACTTTGTCACTTCTCCTCCTTAATTTATGTGAATTAGTTGTTCTTTGCGAGACATTGAATGATGTCTTGTGTATTATTTAATGTCTAAATTGCCTACACCCCAATAATGTAAGAACAAATTAAGAACGATTCAGTCTCGAATTGTTGGAAAAAATAGGAACAGCCAGCCCACATCAATTTCGCTGTTTCTTTTAAAAAAGCGTAACACGACACAAATGTTCTGTTAGGTGTGTGCATTCTGTAGTTTCAACCTGCGTAGGAGCATTTTGCTCAACACAACCCTTGGATCCAGGTCTCAAAAAATTTATTGTAAGTAAGGAATTTTTCTTAGTTGCCGAGGTGGCCTGCGAATACAGGATGATTCATCTGTCGAAAAAATTGATTGCTTTATCAGTTTCTCTTCTGCTGTAGGTAAACGTTGTACTTAAGTGTAATTTAGATTAAGTCTGACGTGAAATGAGTAGAGGGGAGGCAATTGAAATCGATAATACTCGTATACAAGGATTGTTACGCAAAGCGAACCCAGTTGTAAACAAAGACGGGGCTTTGTGTCCAAACTCAGTATACTTGGCAAGAGACAAACCGTGTATCTTTGGCCGAGCTAGTACTGGAGTAACCGTACAGTTAGTATCAAGGACAACTCCGCTAATGATATCACGGAAGCATGCAACACTTGGGTTCAGGGATGGGAGCTTTTCGATAACAGATCACAACGTAAGCATCGAACCGCGGTTTCTTTCTTTTTTGTTATCGCATACATTTTCATTACCTGCTAAATATTTAATACTGTAGTAAAAGTAGCATTTATCGTGTATGGTATAGTTGCATACCAAGTTTCAACGCCGCAGTTATAGGGAACAACTTGTTAGCCATACTTTGTTCAAAATATAGAGCAATACTTAAATACCTTGCAGAAGCAACACAATGGCTTAGTTGCTCCCGTGCAAAAAGTTTGGAAACGAGTATTCTTTTGGCCTAATAAGTAAGTAGTTTTGGCGCGAAGTACAAAATGCGGTGTTCGTGTACGTGTCACTCGAGATCTTCCTCTTGTGACCTTGCTTAGTTTCAAATGTGGTATACAGTTTAGCATGGAAAGTATGTCAACTTTCAATTGAAATCAAGAAACATGAAGGAGATTTTAAGTAGCAGCTCTGCGCTGCTTACAGCTCCACTCTGGTGGAATTGTAGGGGGCTGCACTCCATGCATCAGCGTATAGTAAATGCACTGCATGCGCGAAGTAATTTACATAGTGGCAGGGATGCGTGCACAAAAATAGACTTTGCACTGTTACTCTTGCATGGTAAAAGAAACTCCAGTGTTTTGATCCTTTACAGCAGGAATAAAGCTTGCTCTACAGATTTGTGGGGGAAGCTGAGGAAGGCCCAAAATCCGAAATTTTTTATGCCCCCTTGCTATCAACCACACCAAGTGCAATATTATCTGAAGGTGCTTACTGGCACATGCTATGCTACTGGTTGGCTCATTTACAGGCAATGAGGTGCAGCACCTTTTTGGTTAGGTGTGCAATGCCCACTTCCCCCTTGTAAAGCTGTAAAGTGCATGGTGTGCCTGCTGAAGATTTCTTCTTGCATTTGTGAGATCTAGTTCAGTGTCTTGGTGTTCAGTGTGTGAGATTACCAATTCTTTACTTCAAGTGTCAACTTAATTAGGCTGGTACAGGTCACACCCTTCCATTTTGTTCAAAAGCTACCATTTTGTACTTGCTTATTTTGTAGTGTTAGGGATGCTAAACTACTTTGACTTTATAATGGACCTTACCCATTGACATAGGAAGACTGAAAACTTAGGGGACTACAAGCAGTCTATGTAAATGAACAATTTGGATGTTCAGGATGCATGACTGTTTTCCATGTCAGTTGTTAGCTAGCCATATTGAACTGAAACTATGAGGTGATGCTATTGTATTTCCTAAAATTTGCCCATATGAAAGGGATTTCTGCCAGGTTGGGAGGAGGGAGTTACTTGTGCCTTAGCATGGGGTCTGAGATCCCTTGACATATCTTGGGGTGAACAGCTGCCTTGGGGCTACCCTGGGGCTGCCTTGATACTTTCCATAAAGGGTAAGATATAAACTGATTTATTTTGAAGACAGGGTGGCTCTCTCAACAAGAAAAATGACAGTTAGGTACAGAAAGTTTGCAAAATACCTTTGGAATAACAGCCAAAGGTGTCATCAAATAAAATTTCAGTAAAAATACTATGACAAAAAGACTGTCAAGCATATTTTTGAAATTTGAAATAGGAATCTCTAAGAATTTCTTGTGAACCAAAATCAATTTCATCTCATTAGGTGTTGATTCCAATCACCCACCTTTTTGTACCTCTTGGTCTGTTGGCTTTATTTGAATTTCTACAATGCAGTAACTATTATTGCAGTATAATCCAGTTCAAGCATACTTCAAGGGACCAGCCGAGTTGGTATATTATATCTGAAGTATGCTATTAACAGGGGTAGACAGTTGTAGACCAGAATTGCTAAGGCATAGAATCATTGATACATGCCTTTCAGCCACTTCTACCACCTCTTGAGCCTAAAATATGTGAAGTAGAGATGCTCATAAGACTCTTATCTTTATAAACTTGAGGACTTTAGAAAATTAAGCAATATCTTTATGAATTGCACACTTTTAGTTGCAATGTTCATGAATAGGTATTGCAAGTTTAAAAGAGTCCTTAACATGCTTTGAAATAGTTTTCCCAATTAAAGCATTTTTTTGATAGTGCATCAATGTTGATTGAATAGACAAGGGGAACAATATAAAGCCATGGCTATCATTTATAGAGAAAACCCCTCAAGTTTTCAACCACCAGAGATCACTCTAATCACATAGGAGCCAATTAAAGCTTTAAAATTCATGCTAATCTATTTCTGCCAGGACTGTATACAGAATACGCTGGCGCAAACTTTAATTCTCAGCCCAGGCTGGAAAAAATTTGCGATTACATTACAAATTTCATCACCTTCAACCGGGCTGGAAGTCCCAGCCCGCCTAGCTGAAGGAGGGCTGAAATCCTAGCCCAGGCTGGACTTTTCTCATGTAATTGCAAATTTAGTTTTGCAAAGAGATGACTGGAGAAGAGGGCTGGGTTTTCAGCCCGGGTTGCTGGACTGAGATTCCAGCCTGGGCTGGAAACTCTCATATAATCAGCACCTTAGAGAGCAAATAACAATATTTCATTTCATAAATGGAAGATAGCACTTTAGCTGAAATAAAGTTTAGCACCAGTATACTATAAGTGGGGTAATTTTATAAATGTTCATATGAACTTTTTAGGAATTGGCCACTACAGTATGTTATATTGAAAACTATGTTATGAAAAGATTATACTTTATTAGTATAGAATGTTTTTGTAGACCTTTATTGTTAGCATTTAGTAGTATTGAATCACGTTGCTATTTATCTATTTGTTCTAGAGTCTTAATGGAGTGTTTGTGAATGGAGTAAGAATTGAATCAAATGAACCATATCCAATTTTATCAGGGGACAAAATTGCCTTTGGTATTGCAGTTGGGACCAATAAAGACCCAGAATTTGAATATATTTTCCACCAGGTACCACAAGAGTACAACTTAAAGCGGAGGACTAGTGATGGAGAAGGGAGTTGTATTCCGAAGAGAAGAAAGTGTGAGACTAATGAGTGTTTGCAGGAAGGGTCTCCTCCTGGAGGGAGCTACATCAATCCAACATTTGAGGGCCTAATAGAAATTCAAGAAAAAAGGATCAAGGAATTAACTGAACAGTTACTCTCAGAGGAGCAGGCTCATTCAGACTTGGCATTGACTCTTGAAAAAAAGGAGCAGGATTTAGCAACAAAGCTGAAAATTCAGAGAGAAGAACTAGAAGCTGAAAAACTTGTAGCTGAGAGGAAGCTGCAAAGTCTACTTGAACAGCAGTTAAAAGAAAAAGAAAATATTTTGAAAGCAAATTTCGAAGAGAGAATTAAGGCTGTTGAGGATGAGAGGGATCTTGTTGAGAAAAATTTGCAAAAAGAGCTTTCCATTAAGCTTACAGAGAAGGATGAAACATACAGGGTAGAGTTAGAAAAACAGAAGGAGGCATTGAATGAAATATTGAGTGAAATGAAAAGTGAGAGGGAGAATCGGGAGTTTGAGATGTCAAAAAATCATGAATTATTGAATAATCTAAAGAGCATGAAAGAGAATGAGATGCATTTAGGATCCTGTTTGGAAGAACTAAAGAGGCAGATACAAAGTAAAGACGAGGAGCTTTCAAAACAAGAGGAAATCACAAGAAAGGCTGAAGAAGATGGTAAAAAAGCAGTCCTATCACAGATGGAAGATGAGTTTACATGTATGATTTGTCATGAGCTGTTTGTTGATTCAGTTACATTATCATGTGCACACTCATTCTGCGAAATGTGTTTGAGATCATGGATGAAGAAGAAAAAGGAATGTCCAGTTTGTAGAGGAAGGATAGTAGGTAGAGCAGTTAAATCAGTTGTTTTGGATAGTGCAATATGTAGAATGATTGAAAATGCAGATAATGAGACAAAACAGAACAGAGAACAACTTGTACTGCAAAGGCGTGCACTTAGAGAAGCAGAACAAGGTATACCTTACATTATTATTGTTGATAAATAGAATCTATAGATCTTTGTAGTTATAGGCTTTCCTTTGGGAAGTATGTGCTCAAGCTCTCTGAATTGGGCTGGATATAGTATGTACATATCTACTTACTTTTTATTTTTTTATAATAAAAGCAATTCAATATACCTAGCTGTACTTCTAGAAGATAATCTGAGATCTCTTAGAACCCTATGTTTATATGTTTCCATTTCTATGAATTTGATATCCATTTCTGGAGCCACCCTGGCACCTTGCTAAGCTATTGTTGAGGATTGATTCTCCATTGTATGTATGAATTTGCATTTGAATGTTTTGGCATGTCAGATTCAAACTGCATCTTACAAGTTCTTGAATGGATGCTCAATGGAAACAATTGTTTTTCAATTAGTAGCACAGCAAGTGCTGGTCAAAGGAGCTATATCTGCACTAACACCTAATGCCAATAGTATTCTCGTTTTCCCCTTAAGTCGGTTTTTGATTTTGTTATTTGTTGAAAAGGACTCTTGCAAAGTTCCCCAGAGTTAGCTATCTTATTAGCATAGGGAGTTTCATTGACTGGGCCTTTTGCTTTGTGTCGTGAAGGTGTGGTCAAGGTCATTAAATTGTTGTGTAGTCCTTGTACACATCGATGCAATGAGTTGAAGTACAAAAGTGCACAGAGAGCTGTTTGTGTTACCCATTTCATCCCTATTGAATTTATGGTGCTTGTTCTAATTGCTTGAAGCAAGTTGTATAGTTGCAGAAATGTATGAAAGTTATTAAAGGAAAATGAGTAGGTGATCATGCGTTATTGTGTAAGAATGTGAATAGGTGTTTTGTAGTTTAATTATTGTAAATGCAAGCAGATCTGGTTTTCATCCTTAATGCCCTTGGAAAGTTAGATCATTTTAACAATACAACGCTACAAGTGCTGTTCAAATTTCTTTGCTTCTGGTCTTGTAAAAGTAGTACCAATTCCTTGGAGTCTAGTCCTTTTATTGATTTAAAACTATGGCCTTTGACAAAGGCTGTGATTCCATGTTTCGTTTATGTTTTTTGGAAAGTTGTGTAACCAGAAGGTAATTTGAGAGTTATCAATGTGGATATTGACGTATGCTCTGAATTACCTCAGTTTGTATTATGTGTCACTTCCCACATCAGCGGTCGTGTTAAGTTGCAAAGCGCAGAGATCGTGCTGATTTGTCTCGCATTACTTACTAGTGTCTCTGCAACACAGTACCTCCGACCGAAGTTCGTCCGCTAACCACATTTGCCATTTTGATTTAAGTTACTGTATGATTGGAAGGTAAGCTTTAGGACAAATGGGAGAGAGCTTGATACGTCTTGAACCATTCCTTTGTTAACAGCCGTCCGGAGTAATGGAAGTTTGGTAGTTGAGCTTTACTTACCGTGCTGTCCCTTAGATGACGTAATCACAAGGCGTCTAGACTTTGTATGCTAGCATTTATAATGCCAGAAGGAAAAAAGAATGGAAAGTTGTCAGACTTATGCTTCTGGATGAAATTTCACTACAGAAGTATATCCCGTGTTGACATTCTCAGTCGTGATGTCGGATCAATTAGTGAAGTATACAGTAACAAATGGTGTCATTCTCTTTGGAGAATATTATGCCCGGTGTTGCTTCAAGATCGGGTTTAGATGGCATATGAGATGGGATATTCATATAACGGCACAACAGATTTTGTATGCATTTATAGTATGACTTATTTATGAAATATTCTCAAATTTAGCAAGGGTTCTTGATATGCCCATTACCGTTCGGCATGCCTTCCTAGTGAATGCAGATTTGGTCTGATTTAAAGTGTCTTCGGATATCGAGGTTTGAGACGGTTTTTAGCAGCAATGTTTGTGAAACTGTATAACAACTTTTATGCCCTTGCAGCCTATTACATCGAATATGATATTTTTGTTGCTAACACGATACATCTTTTATCAAAAGAGGCATTTTCGAAGACAGTAAGGAACGGTCACCAGGCAAGTTGCTTTGGTCCTTATTTTTGCACCTACCTTTTAAGTTAGAAATGAAGCATTAGATGTGAAGCCTTGTACTTGGTGATGCCGAGCTTTGATTGTTGTATGTTTCGGTTGTTTGTCTCCAAGTCTGTCTTCAGTGTCCTTTTCGAGTCAGTTGATTGAATGAGCCATGGAAGGTAGAAGCAATTATCCGCAGATGTTCTGTTGTCTTTCTTACACCACACTTCATTGTGCCATATCTGTAAGAGACTATTTGTTTGTATTCACCACTACCTAGGGAAATGAAGGATTCTTTAAGCCTGGGGTACTCTGTCGGCTTTTGATGATCGTCGGTAAATGATAATGTATCCGAGAGAGCAAACTTTTATTTCATCATTCTCATTGATCACTGAAAAATGAAAAGCTGCATAGGTTTAACTTTCATCACTGTAAATTATTAGATTTCTTTTGTTTTTACGAGTAACGTTTGTTCACGACATCGGTGTCACACTATCTCATATAGTTGCGCTTTGATCTTGGAAATAATCTCATAGTTGTGATTCAATCTGGCTGAAAGCAAACAGAACTGTGATGAATATTAAAAAACAATAACTCGTAGAAAATTTATGGAATTATGGGGAGAAGAATGTGACGTTTGCAATGCATAGAGAAAAAGTGGCGAAAAAAATTTACATTTTGTTTCTTCGAATGCTTTCGTCTTTCCAATTCATACAGAAACGTAAAAAACTAAAGTAGCCTCGTATTACGCAGAGCCCATGACGTGAGAGTTTAAAAATTGAATTTTGTGAGTAAATAAATTATACTTGTTATGGTTCTTCACATTTTTCAGTGATTATTGAAGAATGGAGGTGTACTCTAGGCTGTAGTTTGAAGGTTTAGTGTTCTTTGTGAGGTGACCAACTTTCGTCATACTGTACTGTTTATTTGATGTGGTTGTCTTGGCAGATATGACTACTTCCATTTGTCTTCACTACCTGAGTAGCACATTGATATTTTTTATGAGAATTTTTTATGATAGTTGGTGATTATGAGTTTAGCTAGCCTTGCATTGCTCTTCTGGACTTTGAGTCGAGTAGGTAAACTCTGGCGGAGAGCCCATTTCACAGACACTCTTCACTTTTCATTTGTTGGGACGCATTAGCTTTTGTTGAAATGCCCTTTGCTCAAGAAAACGTCCACATTGTTGATCCAGTAGTTTACCGTCCGCCTTTTGTACGAAATTGTACAGCAGATTTTGTCTTTGAGTTGCAGTTACATCAACGCTCTGGATAAGCAAATTCCAAATCAAGGCAATATCCAGAGAAACCATGTGTAGATACCGTTTGAATATACCGTAGGCGAATTTTACTGCTTTTCAGGTTATAGCAAGAGCAAGACTTAAAGATGTTTAACCCTTGTAGAAAGTGATATGAGAATCTTGTCCGATTCTTATTCAGAGAGGTACAAATAACTTTCCGAAAGGTATCTATTAGAAATTTTATAGTAGGATGTGCGATATATTGCCTGCTGATACCAGCTAATGGAACCCCAAACAGCTAGATGATCCTGTCTCTGAATTGTTTTATCAGGTCTATATGGTTCACTGGCGAGCCAATTGGGTTTGCTGGCCAATTTTGATTGACTGCTTGGGATTCAGTAATGCTAAGCTTTTCTCCGTTTAGTGCACCTGTTAGCCTGGGCACGCGTTTTGATAAATGTTCCTATTTTACCAGTCTTTTTCGTTCTGTATTGCGCTTCCATGAATGGTAGTGCTTGGGACAATAGGGGTGTAGGCTCACCTGTAAGTAAAAATGTAATAGAATTTAGGATTGCCAACTTTTGCTGATGTCCTAATCACTCGCTTACACTAGTGTATAAATAAATCCGATTGGTTGTTATGCCATCTAGGTAAGCGAGGACCTCTAATCGATCTCCCGTAAATTATGATAAAAAGCTAAGGTATTGATTTTCTTCTTGCATAACAATTTAAAATCCAGAAGACCTGTGATGCCTATTTGTCGCTTTTGTACCTAGACTGTATTGTATTTTTAACAGTACTACTAGTAAACGTACGATTTCTGCTCATTCTAGCTAATGGTTTTCAGCCGCTGTTAGTTTCAGATGAACAAGGCCAGTATAATAGAGGCCGTCTTAATACCCAGAGCAATGTAGCTCCGAGACTTCAAGGTCATTTTACCCAAACGGAAATGGCTACTACACCACGTTACAGTAACGCATCTGGAAGTAACCGCAATGGCGAAGGGTACTTCCAAGGCAGAGAGAGATCGCGTGGTAGAGGCCATAGTACAGCAACTACAAACCGAAGTGTAGACAGAAGGCCACTTTCAAGGGAAAATCGTAGAAATTGGGGATACTCACCCCAGTCAAGACAATTCCGTGGCAGCTGCTATATATGTGGTAAGGTCTCCATCGAGTAGATACCTATTTCATCAAATAATGCTATTTGATGTTAACATAGCTCTTTGGTTTTCGATAGTACTTCAGCATACAGTAGTTTAAAGAATCGGTCATCGGGTTCAAATTTTTCCTAGTCATTTGGCAGTTCTGCGATGCACGTTTTATGAGGAGCCTACATGTAGAAAGACAAAAGACCCAGAGAACTTTTGCTACTAGCTAGAAAATCCCAAAACAACATTTCAGTTCGGAATATTTTCATCACCACAAACAATCGAGAATTAGGAAGCTCAAATCGCATAACTTGTGTGTAGTACTTGTAGCAAGTCGTTCACAGGCAAGTTGCCAATATTAAAACTGGCAGTGTCCATAGTCCTTTGTTTCACTCATGCAGTACAATGGTCATATCTGGTTTCATATATATTTCATCTTGTCTTGCATTTGCCTATATAGCAAGTTTTGTAAGTAAAAACCTTCGAAAGCTTCGACAGTTCTCTACTCAATAGTTGCCTTCGAGTTCGCGACGTTGAACATTTTGCGTTGTATGTTCGTCGAAGCATTCTTTAGTTGCTCTACTATCATACTGAACCGTTGTGCGAAACATGCAATGGTAGTGAATTATATATACATTTTGTGAAGAAAATTCTTCCAACACATTGGATTCTTCACATCTCAAAGAAGTTTGTCAACATAGAGAAGATTGTTCTTCCTTATTTTCTCCCTTTACATTCTAGCCCTTTCTTACATATACCACTTTTTGACGACGACCATGGCAAGAACTCTTTAGCAATGAGCCTTTTCTTGTTTTATAGTCAGATTATTTGTCTTGATCTCTTTTGTTGAATTTCTAGACGATACCATTCCTTTACACAACAAGATCTGATGCCAATTTTCCCATTTCAGGTAATCAAGGTCATTATGCAAGAAACTGTTTCTTTAGTCAACATTGATAAGGCATCATCACCTGAAGGGGATAGGCAGAGATGTCACTATGTTTATGTACTATGTGTATAATCTTGCTGCAGGCTGCTTTTTGATTCTCCTTCAAATAGTCACTGTAACTATTTATATATCCTAAGTAGTTTATATTAAAAAATTTGTTGGAATTTGTCTATATTATCGTTACTCGAGTTTATGGTGCATTGTTGTTTGAAAATGCATATATCATTGCAATTATTCCCAATGATATCCTCCACTTGTGTGTATTTCTTCATATTATTTTGAGACTGAGAATAAGTTATGCCCACCCAGGACAATGCAAAGGGATTGCATACTATGTAGTACACTTGGAAAAATGCAAAAATGCTCATCACGAAAAGCTGTTGTTGTACACTCGCTGTTTTTATAGTAAGAACATGTGTTATAAGAACACTGAGGCTCAATTTTGTCAGAAAATAAGAACACTGCTAGAACATGCTTAGCCTCAGACGAGAATTTTCATAATTTTCTAATCCTCATACTTGTTGGGAAGTAAATTCGGATATAATTAACTTTTGGCAATACTCATAAGTGGCCGTGGCTTTAATGTAAAAATTAGCCGTGCGAAGTGTTTCGGAAAGTATATACCACATACAGTTTCAAAGATTTGCCAAAATCACCGTTCAATAAGAACAGTTTAGAGAGCATTCAAGTCTAGAAATTGTGAAAAAGTAAGAATATCGAGCATCGGTAAGAATTGTTTGTTTCTCCTATGACTGTTCATGGTATGTTAAAGATATAATGAAGTTAATGACTGGGTATGCTTTGGTTGTTCGAATGAGTATAGCGGAATAGTTATTTACTAAGTGAAGGAAGAGAATTGTTAGTCTCACACCACACACATCCCCTACAGTATATCTGCCTTTGCATAGACGCAAACTTCGAAACGTTTTAAGTGTCTCCAATTCCATAATTGAACGGCGCCAAACGAATCAAACGATAGCCACTAATACTTTCGTTGTTTCTGATTGTGTTGCATTAAACTCTATATTTTCTACGTTTCTAGATAACGTCGTATTTTAATTTGAAAGGTCTTGGGCGTGCAAAGAGAGACAAAATCTTTTAGCTGGATAGGCAATGCATGCCTTTGCCTACCCCTAGCTTCATGCCTGATGTACATCTGTTGCTTTATTACCTGCATAAATGTCTACAAGCTATAATTGACAATAAATATAGCAACTAGATAAGATGGTTAGGACAGAAGTGAATTATCATGATGTAGAAGCTTCTTTGCAAAACGAAGAAAAGTTTCAGTTTTACTCAATGAGTCTTGTGTGGTTTATGAGAAAGACCTGTGGGTGTGGTTTATGAGAAAGACCTGTGGCTGCCATTATCTATTCAGCAGGTTAAGTGTAACCAGCTTCTAGTAGTGATATGTCTCACACAGACTGAATTCGAACATTGCTTCAACAATGTTTAGATACAAGGAATCAAATGTGCTCATTGAAACTCAAATAAACACACTATCAATCTACATACTTGTTATTAATTCTGCTTTGGATATGACTTACAGGTCTTTCCCAATAGTCCCATGTTTAAATAGTCAAATTGAATAAGCTTGCAAGATGGTTTTTAACCAGATATAATGTAAGAGAAATAAATAAATAAGTTGAGGAAACAAAAAAGTATATAGGCTTATCTCATGAATTATAGAAGTGGAAGGTAGCAGCTACTATTTTCAAGGCACATTCTACCATGGTTTTGGCCAAACTTTGTGGTCTAGTAAAATAGAAATGTGATCTAGTAAAAATTTAGAAGTAGAGTAAATTCAAGATAATAGCTAAACTTTGAAGCTTCAATGATCTTGAAGAAGCTCCTTACTTTTGCTAACCTTTGGCAACACTTCATGGTATGTCAGAATGAATGGCCAGCACCACTTAACAAAGCTTCAAATAATAGCAGGTAATACATGCCATTCTGGAGGATCACAAACTGTGGTCACCAAAAATTCATGCAGGGCATGGCTAGGATTCATTCTGGCATAGTATGACCTTTCAAATTGTTATAATAAAAGGCAATGTGCTATCTGCAAATGAGATGGAGCTGGCCAAACATATAAGAAAAATAGTACATAGCATTGCTAGTCTTTACATTATAACACCCAATAAGCAAGGCTGCCATGCTGGTGTGGCATCAAGAAACGTATATTGTACATTCATGGCCTGAGTACAAATTCAGAGAAATATAGGTGTTCTTGAGTTGTAATACAAATATTCTCAATGTTGTCTACTACAATTGTTATATTATATGGTAGTTATAGTAAACATTGAAACACTCTTTATAAAAAGAAAACTGTACACTATTCAAGTGGTCAATTTATTTTTGATGCATTATTTCTTGAGGCATTCATTTTGTCACTTTTCCTATATGCACATCTGTTCTTCAAATGTCAATCAGGAATTGAATCAGATTCCTCTGATTCATTTGCTCCAATAAAGTGCTGGAAAAGTCAAAAGATATTAACAGATGAAAAACTTCCTCAGAAACAAACATCTGGATTGGCAAAGAATGAAAATCTGCAGATGCATGAAGCCTTTTCATGTAAAATCAAATATGGAATTTACTGACATAATCCATTCCCTATAAAAGTATCATATACACTTAATATGAACTGTTGTGTTATACAATGCTATAATTCAGAAAGCTCTCTCTTCTTTTCTGCAGTTGGATAGATGCCTTTTATTAAACAAATGGCTTCACTGCTGTCCAGCAAGGTAGAGACTCACATTCAATGATCTGACTTCGAATGATCAATACACAATATTTGCAAGCACTAAATACTGTATAATGCAGATAACAAGGAGCTACATGCTATTTATGAGAAATCTGGCTCAAGGCATAGTAGTAAAAGTCTCTTCATTTCTGGCCACATTTTAACTCTAAAAGTTGCTAAAAAGTTTCTCAAATTACTGAAAAACATTATCTTTTATAGTTTCCAGAAGGTTTAGCAGTCTCTAATCACATAAAACATGCTGTAGTAGAAAATTAATAAATCTGTGGAGGAAAATGGGGTTCAAAAACTCTGACAGATGGCACAGAAATTTCTAAAGTTTCTTAACTCTTTGCTTGTAGTTCTAAATGTTTCTTAAACTTTAGGCTGTCTAGTAGCAGGTTTCTTACAAACTGGTTTCTTATTTAAAAATTGCACATGCTGATGGGCCTGGTCAATTCTACTCAGACTAATTGCACACATGAAATAAAAAATCAATTTCACAGCAAGTAAAAAAGGCAAGAGACATAAAAGGAACAAGAAAATGAACTGATGAACTAATACCACATAAAAACTTATACAAATACTCTACTTGCATTGTGCGCTCATCTCCCAGACTGCAGAGTTTGGCCTATTCTGACAAGATCTCAAGTGCATGGGCACAATTTCAGGTGTGCAAGCATGCACTTGGCCACAAGTGTGCAATTTAAGAGTGCACTTGACTTTGTGCCTTACAAAGTAAAGTAAGCTGGGTTATTTTCTGTATTTTATGTCGAGGAATAAGAAGGTAAAAAAATGCTTCATTGTCATCAGTATGATAGCTGGAGAAACATTTGTTATGAAATCAAATTAAGCCCTTAAATCACACCCTATAAATCCTTTCAACATCTTCCCATGCCCATTTCAGTATGTGCAGCGCAATTTGCATATAAAACTGTGGAGTGTGCACTTGCCAAACTCTGCAGTCTGTCTCATCTCTTCAACGTATTACACTATATCTCTTTTTTGTAGTCACTCGTATTTCCTTTACACTTAAGCAGCAAAAAGATTCTTTTATGCTTAACACACGTGCTTGGCAATTTTAATATACCTTGAACTTATTAAAAGTCTCTTTTACGGTGTTGACCATCTGGGCTAATTCCTCTTTCTCTTTCTTAATTTCTTCATCTATTTCACCTAAAAATAACACACGGATGTCAAGCAATAAGAGCAGAAACGGTCATCAGAAAAGTGATAAGGAGATCCAATCACACTTGCATATGTACCAAACAGTCAGTGAATGGATGGTTTGTACGTATAAAGTTGATACAGTATTAACATTTTAAGTTAGAGAATATGAAGCGCTTACTTTCACTCAGTTTTTGCACCTGTCCAGTCAACATTTTATAAATCAGATCAACTTGAGCAACTGCCATTACTCCACAGAATACCCAAACTATAGGATTATTATATCTTGCCAATAGTTTTCTAAACCGGCCTGCATTTTTTGCTTTCTCCATTGGCAAAGCATAATCTCAATCGTAATATCATACTTTCTTACAAAAAGGACCTATTACTTCAGCCTCGCTATGGAATTAGTGTTTGTTTGGCTGGAGAGGTGGCTGGGACAATAAGGGACAATCACAGTGTTCCGAATGCAAAGAATATATTTCGACAGAGTAGGTGGCTGAACAAGGAAAGCCCAATGCAGGTATCTCTTACTGCATAAATACCATTTGTTTTGATGTATGGCAGACCTGTGGCAAAGCTATCACAATTATAGTAAAGAAGCATTTGTTTTACAGTCATTGCTCAAAAACAAAATACAGAATGGTCTATAGCCAGACTTGTTTTACTCTGTGAGCCACAAGGTCAAGTACACATTTTAAGTGCACTCTTGAGACCAAGTGCTCACTTGCACACCTGGCATTTTACTTGTGCACACTCAAAACCTCATCGAAATAGGCCATACCCTGTAGACAGGAGAATATGGCCTTTTTCGAGCAATAAACCAGCAATAAATAGTCAAGTGAAGTTCTTAGGTCATTCCGGAAGTTTACCGTAAACTGTCCGCAAACTGACCGTAAACTGAAGGTCGATCGGTGCCAAAGGTCAGGAATGCAAGTGTGCACTTATTCTCAGGTGCGCACTTGCAGTGCCTGTTTGATTCTTGGCTTAGAAAGTATAACCAGTTTATTTATTTTCTGTTGTTTCTTACCTGGAAAGGTTCTGTACCAAGCAGCATGCACGTCAGCAGAGTAATTTCAACTTCATTATTATCGTATAAATGATAGTTTGAAGCTATTCACCCTGTTCACATAAGTCAAATAAACGTCGCCCTGTCATCTTCAACACCCTGCCACACCAATTTATGGTATACATTATCATTTGCTACAAGAAATCTTGATTAAATTTCAATTCAATTCGATTCAAAATTTAACTAAGTAGCTAAAGCAATAAATAATTACAACAACAACTAGATATTAGATATAGATAAACATAAAAGTAAAAGTAATAAATTTCTCTGTTGAATTTCTTTGGGAGGAGCTCAATCAATAGGCAAACTAATCGAGGAGAGAGCCCCCCTCCCTCTTTTGGTTGTTTTAGATTTAGAGACATGATTGAAAAGAAACATGCTTCATGCTGTAGGCTTTGCAGATACATTTTTAGTTTGAATTTAAAGCAGTTTTTCCAGAACATTAAATCACAAAACACAAGATATTCAAATTGTGGTATGAAGGTGCTTTTGTAAGTTTTTCTAAATAGAAATTTGGAAGATGAATTTCTTATTTCCCTTGGTAACTCATTCCCTAGCTTTGCCCCCATATGTGTATAGTTGCCAAACTCTGCAGTATGGTCATCTGGGATTCATGGCTATGACTTGCATCATGCTCTGTGAATACTTACTCTTATTTTAAACATTGATGTACACCTGAGGAGCTACTGGGATTCCTCAGTTGTGGGTTTTACACATAATGCACCATGGGCAGGACTGCAGAATATGGCAAAGTGACCTTTAGTGTGCAGAAACAAAAAGTCAGGTGTGCAAGTTTGCACAAGAATGTCTATGTGTGCCTAAGGCAGGGGCAAGGCTTCTACTGAGGGCTCATCATGGAAGGTTTCTATTAAATTACTTTAGCCCTCAAGATGTATAAAATGTTGCTTGTACAGGAATATATGCTCACCACAAAGGTAGATTTTAGCCTTCTAGTTCCTTGGTTGCCAGGTTTGGTTATCAAAATGCTGGAGAAATGGGCATGGCAGTATTGTGGAGTTAAGGGGTGGGTTGGGGCTGATGTTGTCACTTCCAGGTAGTTATGGGAACCATCAATATATAGTAATGTGAAAAAAACCACATATTACATCAGAATCATGAAAAGCAATAGTTCTATGAATTCATATTAAATGATTGTCTGATGCAGATCATACAGTGTGACTTGCCAAGTTTCAGATAGACAAATTTAGAATGTTTTTTCTAAATGACATAAATGCTGGAGATTTTCCAACATTTTGCAATTGCTAGAGGTTAGCTGGAGATAACATTGGAATGCTGAAGTCTCCAGTGGAATGCAGGAGACTTGGCAATGATGGGTTCTCTTCAGTAGGTAACATTTTGTACCATGACTGATATGTATGAAAGTAGCAAATTATTTCATCATATGTATGGATTTTATAAAAGTTAAAGCTTTTCCATCTGTTATTGAAACAGTTTTTTGTCTACATAAAAATAACTCAAATTTCTCTCAAAATTTCCTGTCAGATAGGGGGCACTCTCTCAGCATAGGTCAGTGTGAAATTGAATACTCTTGTATGCCACAGATCTGCACCAAATATTCAAAATGTTTATGCCACATGTCTGTGGCATTACCCCCCTCAGTTCCAGATTGGATTATTGTTCCTGTGAGTGGATAATTGGTTTCAGGTGTGTAGCTTTAAGCTTCACTTGACATTTTTGCTTGCAACCAGTCTAGTTATTTTCTGTTATTTTCTCACCTTGAAACATTCTGTATCAAATGTCAGAGTAAATTTACTTCATTATTTTCATCATGATAGCTGCAAAAATATTTGCTTTGATGCTTGGGTTATATAATATACCATGCCCTACCATGTCCAAAAATGCTTGTTGACACTGTCTTGCCCATTTCTGGGTTTACAATGTTATCTGAGAAAAATTTATTTCATCCTTCAGCAGGTGTGCTCCCCTTTTTCAATAAACGAAGATAGAATATTTTCATTTTCTCTATATAATTACTTGTGTATGCTTTGGTGCATTACATTTGCATTTGTGCATTATATTCACTATTCATTTTTAGGGGTGTTGTGAAGGGAACTTGGGGGCTCTTCTCCCCATATTGGAATAAAGTAGTTTTTTGTGGGGGGGGGGCTCACCCCCCTTTAAATGAGCATATGCTTGTTTGGTGAATGCCTAGCTTGGTAGTATCAGCCAACCCATTACTATTGTTTTATGTATCTTTACAGCATTTAAATATAACTTTTACATAATCTTGAATGTAAATTTGCATTTGTACAGTTTAGAATAAAATACTGGGTGTGGTCATGGATGTGGTCCGTACAATGATCGATAGCACAAGCCCCCGTGTTAACTTTTAGGATGGCACCACTGTTCATTAGTATCATAAGTAAACCCTTTCTTGGAGCTTTCCTTTAGTCTGATCAAGAAACTTTACTCTTTTTTGTAAGATCCAGTAGACTGAGGTTCAGGCTGGCTGTTCTAAATTTTTCCAGAATTTTGAGACTGAATTGTTCATAGTTTGTTCTTAGATTGTTGCGGTGTAGGCATTATTTAGACATTAGACAGTATACAAGACAACATTGGATATTTATGAGACAGGTATTATATTCAATAACAGCTGAAGATGAAAGGTATATGTCTTTACAGATGTATAACCCTTGCCAAAAGTCTTGATACACCATGTTAGCACAGTGACTGGTTTCACCAAGGGCAACTAATTCACAAAAATCAAAGAGGAGAAGTGACAAAGCTGACAATTCTCCTCAAGCTAAGAAGGAAATGACATGTCATGTCAATAGATTGTTGGAATGCAACATTGTCCAGAAATACACTTTATAGCAGTGCTTCAGCCTCAGCGTGTTCTTAATTTGTTTCTAATTTCCCATCAATGTTGAGGATTGTGTTCTTATAAAATTTTTCTTGGTAGAAAGAGTGTATTGCAAACATTGAAGGGACAGAGTATCTTTCAAAAACCAGTATAAGCTTTTCTCCTTGTCAAGGTATCAGTCGTTGTGGCCTTATATTCAACAGAACCTTGAGATAGTCTTGCTAAGGTGGTCAAATTGCAATTTGCTTGCATTCTTCAGTATGAAATATCATTACATGCCTCTGTCTACAAAGCATATGCTATAAAGTGAAAGCATGCAAAATAACAAGATTAGGTTGAGAATTGCACAATATATTATACTTCAACTCTATGTACAAAACTTTGTTGGACCTAGAAAGTAAATTGGCAACAATAAGAGACTGAACATCAACAAAACTATTGTTTTGTGGAAATAGACAGCATTTTGAAAATTTTAATGGATTGGGGAGCAGGCAGTGTTATTTGTAGGACATTTACTACATATTGATTTCCATTCAGAGCATTTGTTGCTGACAGGATATTTCCATTTCACTCAAGCTAGATTTACACAAAAGTGAGTATTTTATCGTGGGTACTCTCCATATTTTAGGAAGAAGAAGAAAGGCATGGATTAGCTCTCAAAAAAGGGCTGGGAATCTCTCTCAGTGACCCCCCCCCCCAATTTTCTGAAATGAATTGTACTTCCTCTTTCTATGGGCTACATTACTATTTTGCAATTTGGTTGCAGTGCTGTGGAATTGCCAGACTTTCTCAACAGTATTCAAAAACAGTATTGAAACAGGCTTTAACACATGAATGCCTGTTGCTGTATTGGGGCACAGAGGTTGCGAGCCATTTTGGATTACCCTGTATCATACTTTCTAAAGTAGAGTAGGTTTCATCCACCAAACACTTCATGTTTGCGGGCTTTCAAGGGATATATTGTGACAGATAAAAGAGTCCACATTCTTAAAGCACCAACTGAACATACTTGTAACCGATTGAACCTTATTTGAAATTTCTACCTCTCTGCTATAGCCCCACCCCACTACCAGATAGATTGCCTTTTCATGTGTCAAGACCAGTTCCGTCTGGCAGAAAAGTTTGATCTATCTGGCAGAAAGGTTTGGGTTTTTTGAGGATGAAACAGTCTGACTCATTTTATCATCTTTAGCACTTGTCATGACGAAGTCCTCCCTATGTTTTGGTTTAAAATTATTTTTTCAGCTTATCAGCAAGCAGTGTATTGGAGAATGGTTTGAGTCATCAAAATGCTTTGAGTCCTCCACCTGGGCTCCAAGTGATTTATGCATTTTTCTTTAGGGAGCAAAGTTTTAAGAGTAATTTTGTGGATTTGCCTTCACCTCTCTTCCCCTAATACTTAATTGCTGCTCCCTTATTTTATTGGTAAACAATGGTCTGAATACTTTTTCTGTATAATTGCTTGCTACATTCTATTGAACACTCATATATCACGCACAGGCCCTGTTTGCATTGTACCGGACGAATATTTAGCCGCTGGTGCATTTGTTCGTATGGGCAAGCGTTACCACTGCACCTTTCGATCGGCACAAATATTCTTTCTTAATGCCGAACAAATGATTGTACGTTTTGCCGTGGAAATTTTGTCCAACAAATTCTACTGTTTGAAATTTTTTCGGACGTAAGCTTACGCGTTGCAAATGTAAACGTTGCCTATTTGTATGAAAACTTATCCGCTTAAATTTACCCGACGCATTGAAAACAGAACTGCAAGTGCATGGATTTTAGCACTCTATAAGATTATGGACTTTACATGATTTTTATTTCATTGATGGCTGTTTGTTGTAGGTTCGGGAAATGTAGCATCGGCGATTCAATTATGGAGAATCTCAGTGATTGTATTCAAAATCTGCATTCAAAGATAAAGTCTACTTTAGATAGAGCGAGAGAAGCAAGGACCGTTGATAGCGAAAGATTCTTTTCTAAGGATTATTCGATTCTTGGGAAAACTATTGGCCATTATGCAGATTGTTTTAAATCTCTGGGTATAAAAACTAAAGCAGAATTTATGAAAGTTATTGGTAAGAACTTTAACTCCCCGAAAGTTAAGGATGCGGTTCTGGAATTAGAAACTGTCGAAGAGGAATGGGCAGAATTTTTGGGAGACAGCGAAGAGATGCTGGGGTTGGCCAGTGAATCTTCCAAATTGCTAAAAATTGGTGACAAAATCAATTTGGATTATCAATTAATGAACGCAAGAACTCATGAGTGAGTATTTCGAGTACTTTATGAATTCACGAGTTTCGCCATTGCATTGGATTTGAACGTTCACAGTCCTCCAATGAGCTATATCAACAATTTTTACTTAATGTGAATCATAACAGTCTTCTGCTGCAGCATGACTACAAAGTAACGACATATCAATTTTTAACTGTGCACTGTTTATATCTTATACGTGGTATCACTCGTATGTTTTAAGTGCTGAGTTTGATTTCTTTGCACTCATTTAAATTATAGTAGTAAAGTATAAGCCTGACGGGTTGATGAATATTAGATTCTTGTTCATAAATTTAAGCGTTATTTGTCTGATTTGAAATGGGCAATCTTCAAGTATTTTCGCAATGGGCACTCTTTTACATATTGCACTGAGAAATGGTATGTGGAAAGTTCCGCTGTTAAGGTTTATTCATCTTGAACAACCTGCGAAATCTTGCCCTACGTTTTATGCTACTTAGAATGTTAGAATATCATCTAGAAGCACTATCCTTCATTGAAGAAGTTCTGTTTTATGTATTAATCTATTTGAACCGGTCGTACAACATAGGGACTTGCGTTAGTCAACATAGGGATATGCAAAAAAACTGGCCAAAAACTTCATGCTCTTGCACGAGTTGCAAAATTCATGGACCAAGGAAAGTTACTAACAGTAATGAATGCTTTTATAATATCTCAATTCAGCTATTGTCCTGTAATTTGGATGTTTCATGATAGAAACGTAAACATCAAAATAAATAAAACCACGAAAGAGCATTGAGAATTGCATTCAAGGATACGTCATCAAAATTTGAAGATTTATTGAAGAAAGCAGCCTCAGTCACCTTTCACCAAAGAAATCTACAGTGGCTAGCTACAGAAATTTATAAGACCAAACATTATCTTAATCCCAAATTCATGGATGAAATCTTTGTCGAGAAGAACATCC
The DNA here is from genome assembly GCA_964019165.1 of Mastigias papua. NCBI lineage: Eukaryota > Metazoa > Cnidaria > Scyphozoa > Rhizostomeae > Mastigiidae > Mastigias > Mastigias papua. The sequence goes on from OZ025269.1 coordinate 11,047,767, forward strand.
CATATAACCTGAGGGGTAAAAATCCCCTATCAGTATCAGTTCCACGTACAGATGCATATGGTATTATGATAATAAGGTACACTGCGCACAAACTCTGGCGGTCGTTGCCGTTAGAAATAAAAGAGTCTCATACCTTGACAGAATTTAAGAGGAATATAAAAAAACATCAATTCAGTGATTGCAACTGTAGACTATGTAAGATTTTTGTAAACAATTTAGGATTTTTATAAGTTAAGTAATCAGGTTTTTATGATATAATTAAGTAGTCACTATTGTAAGTAGTTTTTTCTTTTCATTTTAGTTTTTGTTAAATGGTTGGCATTAATTAGTTTTTTTTACTACCTTTATCACGCCAACCTTAAATAAATAAATTATTATTATTATTATTAGTCTTCGGTTGAAAGCTGAAGAGATCATTTGAAATGATATATATATATATATTGTTTTTAAGGGTTCAGACTATTGAAAGTGTATTGAAACAAATGAAAGTCAAGCACTTGGTTTTGGTTTTGCTGCGTCATTTTGCTTGACTGCCTTGACGAGATCATGTGGCTGAACTTCAGGACAAACTTGCTGAATTTGAGGCTGCATGTTCTTCAGTTGTCATCATCAGTTTTGGTAACAAGGTATGCACGTGTTGATTTATTTCGATCGCTGACAGTAAATGCTGGTAATCCATAAATTTTACTCGTTAGAACATTATGGGCATATCGCGTTTATTTTTACTGATAGCTACTGTATGATAGGGGGCATATAGCTGTACGAGAGTTATTTTCTGTTTGCTTACTGTACTCTTGCAAGTGTTGAAATTAGTGTTTATTTGTACAAAAGGAAATATTGGAAAGCCACATGATGTTACTTTCAAACATTTTGAAGTTAATCCGGATAAATTTATGAGTTGCATTTCTGATCCGAACAAGCTATCAGTGATTTGTCAGCACCATTTAAAGAGAGATACTCATGTCAAATTTTTATATAATAGCGATACTAGACTTTCTTCTTGCAAGTTTCTAAACTGTCATTATCACAAATCTAAGTTGCAGATTATGACATCGTTAATCGTTTAGTTGTATCGGTAGAGTCATATAAATATGAAATAGAGAAATCGAAGCTTGCTAGGGCCGCAAGGCTCTTTCGAGCGATCTAGAGAACATCCCTACTGTTGATCACCGCTTTATCATGATCACTTGTTACTTGATCAATTTTTATCGCGTGATCACCTTTTATAGCGTGAATATTTTATCGCTTAATGAGTTTTATCATTCCATCACTGTTTATTACATAGCCACATGTATAACACGAATACTGAGTATTATATGTTCTTTTCTAAAAGGATGGCGCAAACAGATGGTTGCAAACGAGTGGTTGTTCTCTACCGATGTTTCTAGATGAACAGCGTAATTTTTACAGGATGTTTAACCTGCCCTGCACAATGAAGCTCGTATGGGGCATAGATTCATTGGTCAAGTATGCTGAGTTTATTTGTAGTGATAGAGAACTGTATAGTCTTGAAGAAGAAGATGATCCTCATCAACTTGGGGGAAACTTTATCATAGACTGCGATGGTACTGTAGAATTCCTTCATCGTAGCAGAACACCGGTTGATCGACCATTCTTAAGCGTATTACTGAACAAAGTGAATGGCTCTGCTGAGGTGTAAGGAGAAAGTTCAGCAATACTACTGACGAAGAAGGGGAAGTCTGTTTTTGGTCATTCCGAAAGTTTCGCTCATTTACATGAAGAAGCTATAGCATATGGTCATTATAGAAAAGTAACATGTTTGCTTAGAACATCTATTGGAAGCTTTGTTTTTCAGTGTGATCAACATGATCATCATTGGTAAAATTCCTTGTTTGTTGGCTGCTAAAATGCCTGCATTGGATTGTGTAAATTTAGAATCTTTCATGCAGAGTCCAGAAAAATGTCCAACCTTCCTCCGGCTGCAATTCCTCATAAGAAACCTTCCTCGTGTGTTATATTAGAAACTAGCCCTAAGAATTTTTATATATGTCTAGAAGTAAGAAACTAGTTCCCTCTTTCGTGTCAATGGAAATATCCTATGCATGCTCTCTCAAATATGATGGAAAACCATTAGTGAAAGTCACATGGTAACTAAACTGAAATTACTTTGCTGAAGTGACTTCGTTCTATAGTAATATTGTAAAGCAAGTTGCTAGGCCTTCACCTAAGAACTTTGCTTTAGAGTAGTAATTTAGAAGGAATATTCCTTTCACAATCAATCAATTGTGCATGAATAACACAATCTTCCTCCGGCTCACAGTCGTAGAGGGGTGACTTTCTGGAATCTGCTCGCATGCACTTTACTCGGCACTTCTGGTAGATATTAGAATATATTTACCTTGCTAATCCATGATTTTAGTGGTGTACAGTTTTTTCCGCAATTTGTATCGAAGCAGCTATTATGATGACGTATTGCAAAATCATGTGTATGATGCTTGAGTCGGATAAGTGTTTGGCTGTATTAGATTTAGTTCTTCACGTAGCATCAGTAATCTCTGGCTACCGTCGCGTTGCTTATCGTCTGTCCTGCTTCTAACATTCATGCATTGCAATGCTCACTCCTTTTAGTATTAACCTCAAGTTGAAAATGATGTTGTAAAGCCTATGAGTGATGTACATTTTCCAATTTCGAACATTCAAGTTCCTAAATAATGAAATCCGTTGACTGCGAGGGAGTTTCTATTCAATATGTTGTCTCGCTTACATTCTTCTATCCAGGTGTGGATTAGCTATCAAAAAGGGGCCGGGAATCCCTCTCAGGGTCCCCATTTTACCGAAGTCAATCGTGTTTCCTCTTTTTAGGGGTCACATTTCTATTATGAGAATTGCGTGCAGTGCCTCTGAGTTGTCAGACTTCCTCAACTGTATTGAACCAAATTTAGTTTGCTTTGGTACGTTACGCCTGATGCTTTACTGTGACCCTTTTATGAGAGCCCACAGACAGGCATTGCTACACATACACGCAGTGCTACACAGAGAAGCAGTGCTACACAGACAAGGAGTGCTACACAGACAAGGAGTGCTACACAGACAGGCAGTGCTACACAGACAAGCAGTGCTACACAGACAAGGAGTGCTACACAGACAGGCAGTGCTACACAGACAGGCAGTGCTACACAGACAGGCAGTGCTACACAGACAGGCAGTGCTACACAGACAGGCAGTGCTACACAGACAGGCAGTGCTACACAGACAGGCAGTGCTACACAGACAGGCAGTGCTACACAGACAGGCAGTGCTACACAGACAGGCAGTGCTACACAGACAGGCAGTGCTACACAGACAGGCAGTGCTACACAGACAGGCAGTGCTACACAGACAGGCAGTGCTACACAGACAAGCAGTGCTACACAGACAGGCAGTGCTACACAGACAGGCAGTGCTACACAGACAGGCACTGAATCTTGACTCGCACAGAACCTGGTAAACCCGGAAAACCTGGAAAATTGACCAATCGTGGCATAAATCGAGGGAACCTGGAATATTCTGGGAAGTTCTGAGTTTTGATATTTAAGTTTTCTGAAAGTAAAGCAGTCTGAAGTGTGTTATTCTCAGTGTTCATCCAAAATCATAATTGAATTCCCTGCTGACAATCCAGTCAAACTTATGTTACACATAACTGAGTTTCAAAAGTTTTATCCATGGCATTTTTGGCAGTTATTTTTGGAGTTGGTTTCTATAAACATTCAGGGCCATAAAGAATCAAGGAAAATAATCTGATTTTAACGAAGATTCGGAGAAAAGTTAGGGAATTTTATCCGGGTAATTTTGTACGAGCCCTGTTATAACCCACTTATTTGTAAAAAAATGTGCATAGTACATGGGTCTATAAGAATTCTTGATGGCCGGTTTCTCACTGGGAGGACATGGAATTCCAAATATTGTAGAGCTTAGTCTCAACGAACAATGCTCCAATTATCACTTACGACCACCAAATGCAAAGCAACTTGTTGACATCTTTGCTTTTGGATTGGTTGAGCACGCTACCGTCTCTGAAATTCCTATATGCTAATATATTCCAGTCTTCTCCAAAGGGGCGAAGAACGTCGATGTAAGAGTGGGGAGTCATCCATAGGGGCTAACTTTACTTACGCACCATCTACTCTCTATATAGATATAGTAAGATCTTCATCTGTTCATTTATCCTTTATTTCATTATACTGAATTGGTGCTTCATCATATGGCTACAATGGAACAATTCATTATGATAGCTTCCTCTGTACCTGACTTTTAGCGAATTGGTCGCACTAGGGAACTTTTTGAAATATACTTTTGACAAAACATGTCTTCATTCCATGTCAGAAGCATTTATCATACCAGTCTGAACAATATTTATCAGTATCAGACAGCCTTGTGAGTTTAATTTCTTGTTTTGAATGGAATATATGCAGTCTACTTCCTGGTAAATAAAAAAGCCTTTATATATCAGCAACTTCAGTAGATTTACCTTCCATCTGCAACAGGTGAAGTTTGAGCTTATGAAGCCCAACACAAACTGGGGATAAATCCTGATTAGTGGAGAGGTTGAGCGTCTTAAAGCGAAGCGAAAAATGTGAATTAGCAGCATGGGGTGTTGAATAGTAAACCAAACACTTGATAAGAACATTTGGTTTGTCAAAGGTAGGAGGGAATGTAGAGAGCATGGACACCACCCTTGTTGTATGACGCAACATTCCACCATCACAGATGCTAACGTGTCAACTTGTAACTACGAGGGACTTTGTTGTTAGTAGACTTTTTTTGAACTATTTCGCACAGTACCCTTTTATTTTAACTTACTTCGCACTTCCCTTATATAGTAATTTTAGTCATTTAGAATTTTGCCTTTTAATATCTATATAAATAGAGCTGCACGGTATTCGAATAGTAGTACTGTGGTTGTTAGTAAAAGATACATCGAACCTGACATTTTTGAAGAAGTAGACGAAGTATTTTGACACATGTCGTTTGTAGTCGAAGAGAAAAGACTTGTTCTTGACGTTTACTACCCGTTGTCATCCAGGTCGTAAGCTTTATAGACACTTCAAGTAGTTGCTGCCGTTTGCCAGTCTAGTATTCCTTCTAGCTTACTTAGGCCACGCGAGACGGTGGTTAATAACAGGAAGCAGTGCAGGGTATAGCGTGGAGCATTGGGGTCAACTGGATACAATTACATATTGGCTCAAAAGTACATGTTAACTTCATCATGGCTTCTTATTGGATCCACCACTGGAGGGAGACAAAACATATACGTCTTTCATGCCCCCATGCTTCTTGCTAGATCTGCCACTGGTTGCATGTGCTTAAAATATACATGTGAGGGATGAGGGAAAGTGCTTCCCGTGGAACATTTCAAAGAAGTTTCGTAAGTTAACTTGCCCAATTTCAAAATAAAAGTGGAATTAAAGTGCAAGCGAAGCCTATGTTGCTCTATTGTTAGGAAATATCCGTTCCCTACTAGTTCTTTTCGTTGCTCAAACACAGGCTATTCCAAGAAAAACGCTAGTTTCATGTCCAATAATTTCTATAATCAATTCCGTCTTTACTATATAACCGCCAACTAAACTGATATACATGTAATATGTTCATTATATACCAAAAATCACGTGACTACAAAATGGTACGATAGGGGTACGGTACAAACGTGGCACGATACGCACATGGTACGATATATGTTCAAAAAATTTCTAAATAACTACAATACTGCGCATAACTATTGTGCGCATGTTGCGCGATGCTAAGGGTATTCCCCACACACCCCCCTCCTTGACTAGGCGTAGTCAAGCATAAGCTTTGTGCGCAAGCGTGCATCCTTTGCTGCTGCTCTGCATTGCGTGTTCCTCCCGGGGTTTTTAATCTCCACACTGTTCTTAGCTCTTCTTCTTTCCTCATTTTCATTCTTTCCCTTAACATGCTCAATATTCTTAACCTCCTCTCTTTTGTCATTCACATTCCCAACCGACAATTCCAATGGATATAACTTCTGTAAGGGCCTGTTCAAATATTCAGGCTTACCTGCACCTGTCACACGTACCTTTGCTCCTCGCGTGACTCCATCCAAACCAATTATTTTCTCTTCTATGATGCCTATCTTCCAGAATCCTCTTTTCCTGTTTTCGTCACCAATCAGGACAATGTCCCCTGATTTGATTTTCACTGGTTCTTGATCCCGCAGAGGATGCATTTCTCTCAAACCTGCAAGATATTCCCCTCTCCATCGTTTCCAGAAATGACTCAATTTTTGAGTCAAATATGAAAACCGTTTGGAGAGTTTGTCATGATTTTCAAAATCAGGTTCAAAATAAACATCTGTAGACAAATGTGAAAGTCTTCTACCATGTAGTAAATGAGATGGAGTAAGAGGTTCCTCACTAAAATCTTCATAAATGTATGTCAGAGGCCTAGAATTTAAAGTGTTTTCGACTTCAAACAAAACAACTTCTAACTCAAGGTAGGATAGTTTTGCACTGCCCAATACTTTCTTCAAACATCTCTTGACACTACCGATTAGCCTCTCAAAGTGTCCACCCCACCAAGAAGCACGCTCTAAATTGAACAGCCAACTTACCTGTTTACCCACAAGGAAATCCTGTACCTGTTGATGTTCATGTATCTTTCTTAAGACTTTTGCAGTAGACTTGAATGTCTTTGCATTGTCAGAAACTACTAACTTTGGTGTTCCTCTCCTGGCACAGAATTTTCTCAACACATGTATGAAGTTAAGAGCTGTAAGGTCATGAATCAGTTCAAGGTGCACTGCCCTTGTAATACAGCATGAAAACAGAACAATGTAGCATTTATTCATTATACCCTGATCTCCTTTTGCGTATAAGGGCCCAGCAAAATCAACCCCAACATGTGAAAAGGGAGGAGCCTCTGATACCCTAAAAGTAGGAAGTGGGGCAGATGGTGGATCATGGTAGGGTTTCCCATCATACCTCCTACAAATATGGCATTGCTTTAGCACCTTTTTCACATATTGCCTACCCTTAGTTACCCAGAACCTGCTTCTAAATTCTGTGAGGGTTGCTGCAGTCTTCAAATGCTTTACATTCTTGTGACAATCAAGGATAATGAGTTCAGTCAATCTGTGGTCCCTTGGCAAAATTATAGGAAACTTAGCTTCCAATGGGAGGTCTGAATTTCCTAACCTTCCTTTGCACACAAGAAATTGACCCTGTAAAACAATTCCTAAGCTTTCCTTTACCTTTGAAAAATCCTGTTGACTTTTATGAGTAAGCTGAGCATCAACTATCCACAACTTCTCAGCTTCAATGATATCACTAGCTTCCAGATTACCTGTACTCACTTTTTCATCTGCCCTTTTTCTTTTGATATTATTTATGAATCTCAACACTAAAGCTGTAACCCTCAATAACTTTAACAGAGAACTATACTTTCCAATTTCAATGACAGAAGAAATTGTTTGCACAGGTTCACTTTGTACTCTGAGGACTGTAACTTTTTTCCTTTCTTCATTTGCACTGTCATAGCCTTCTAGGACATTAAACCTGGGCCATTCAGAATCTCCTTTCTTTAACCAGGGAGGGCCTTCCCACCAAAGTTTGTTACCTTGAATCTGCGTAGCATTCAAGCCACGTGAACCAAGATCTGCAGGATTTTCTCCTCCACTAACATGGCCCCACTCACTTTTATTTGTCTCAAGTAAAATCTCATTCACCCTATGTTGGATGAATTGTTTCCATTCACCTCTGTTTAGAATCCAGAACAGAGATGTTTTGCTATCCAACCAGTACCTTGTTTTCTTGATTTCTATCTGTGAACTTAGGGCTGATTTTACTGTCTTCATTAGAGTGGTAAGTATTTTTGCAGACATCAATTCTAACCTGTTGATACTCAAAGATTTCAGAGGGGCTATTCTTGTCTTTGAAGTCAATAACCTTGTATAAATACCTATGTTAGTTTGAACAACTAAATAAACAACAGCAGAATATGCTTTCTTTGAAGCATCCCCAAATCCATGCAGTGAGAAACTTAAAACATCACCTTTCATTCCTTCATAGTAACACCTTGGGAATTCTATCTTACTTGTCTGTTGTAATGCATTCAGCCAAGCTTGCCAATTTAGGGCTATATCCTGTGGGAGAGGGTCATCCCATCCCAATTTCCTGGCACAAATCTCTTGAAATAGCACCTTACCAGGGACTGACACTGGACTAATAATACCTAATGGATCAAATATTGCAGCAAGTATGCTTAAAACCTGTCTCTTAGTAGGTGAACAACAATCACTTGTACTCACCATTGATAACTGAACTTCCATGGTATCTTTGTCCATATTCCATGTTAGCCCCAAAACCTTGCTTGTGCTACTTCTGCCTTCCTTTTGTCCCAAAGCTTCATTTGCAACAGTAACAGTCTCTTCTTTAGATGCCTCTTGCTTGTCTTTGCTCTCAGTGTGACATGTTCTTTCCTCATTGTTAATTTTCTCCATTAATGTTGGATCATTTGATTTCCACTTTCTTAGTGAAAAGGATGCCTCTTTAAGCCTGTCTCTTGCTTTCTCATACAGACAAAATGCTTCCTCTGTAGTGCTACAACCTGTAACTAAGTCATCTACATAGAAACTTTCTGTCAATTTCAACACAAATTCAGGATCGATTGCTTTGAATGATTCAATATGGTGTCTTAAGACTGCATTTAACAAAAATGGTGATGAATTGACACCAAAAACAACGGTATTGTAACGATACACCTGCACTTGTGGTTTGTCTGCATTAATGTCATTTACCCAAAGAAAACGAAGGCAATTTCGATCGGCTTCAGTGATTCCAATGTTTAGAAAGGCTTTTTCTATGTCACCTATCAAACAGATCTTGTTCTGTCTAAATCTCAATAATATACTAAATAGCAAAGGTGTTAATGGAGGCCCTACATGGAGGCAATCATTAAGTGAGATTCCATTTCTTGCCTCCTTACAAGATGCATCAAAAACAATTCTCACCTTTGTTGTTTCTGCATGTTCCCGAATAACAGCTCGATGTGCCAAATAGTGTACTTTACCAGGTGGTTCTGATTCCAAATCTGCTACCTTTTCTACAATGCCAGCCTTTTCCTGCTCCTTAATAATCTCGTCATATTTTGCTAAGACTTCTGGTTCCTTCTTTAATTTCTTTAGCAACCCTTGCAACCTTTGATGACAAACATTATAATTTGATGGCAAATCTTCATGTCCCACTTTCCATGGAAGGCCAACTGTGTACCTTTTCCCTGCATAAGAAATCTCATCTAGCAGTTTTTCATGTACTTCATTCTCTGGGCGAATGCCCAATGTATCTAAATCCCATAATGTACTTACCTTTTCCTCTAAAAGTAATTTGTCTTGTCTGGCTGAAGTAGAAATGAGATTATTGTTAGATACAGGAGATTCATTCAGAGAAACACTTCTCCCCTTTAGAGGGCCAGAGAGAACCCAACCTAGGGTTGTGTGTATGGCCACAGGATCATTTGGCCCCCCTCTGATTGTTTCCCCCCTTTGAAACTGCCATATGAAGTTTGCTCCTACTAGAATGTCAAACTTAAGTTCCTCCTTGTTCTTTGCAACATCTGAAAAATACAATCTTTTAAGATGAGGATACTCATGCTTCACAAATTCAACATGCTCGTTCACAATAGTTGTTATCTCAGGTACAACAAAGCATTCAACATTGATGCTTTTTCCCCCATTTATTGGTGAAACACTAAAACTAACAACATCCCTCATTGCATAACCAGTCTCATTTCCTCCAAATGCTCTTATTCCCAAGTTCTCCTTTCTTACAACATTTAAACCCAGCATGCAAACAGCTTCAGATGTGACGAAGGACTTTTGACTCCCTGAGTCAAACAACACTCTTACCTTTCTCGCTCTTTTATCGTCAATAAATGCCAAAGCTGTCTGCAATGCCACCTTACTCCCCGAGGTCGTGCTTCCCACCCAGGAAGCTGCATTGGGATCTAAGGTCGCATTTGTAGCTACGCTAGAAGTTGCTTTAGGCGCCGCTGGCAAAGCACTTGACTTGCAACTGCCATTGCTATTACATATAGAAACATGGTGTTTGCCGTTACAAATTCTACAATTAGCCTTCAACCTACAGTTTGCAGCTTTATGTCCTGAATTCAAACAAATAAAGCATTTTGAAAACTTCTTGGCAATGTCCTTTCTTTCTTGAACTTCTTTCACCTTCGTGCATTCCTCTGCTTGGTGTGTATCGTCAAGGCAAAATGGGCATCTCCTCTTCCTGTTGACATTTAACATGGCGCTCGCTGTTGCAATGCCGACCCCGTGTTGCTGCTGCTGTTGTCGTTTCACTGGAGGAATTGGCTGATGACGCAATAACATATGACTCTCTCGTACTTTTAGCTCTTTCTCTAGTGCCGCAATAAAGTCCTCAATTGTCCATTCCAGTTGATCTTTAGTGGTCGCACGAATCATGCTGAGTAGGATCGACTCTGGGACTTTTTCCATCAAAAATGGCACCACAAAATTTGAATATGTCTTCGGATCAACCCCAAGTACCTTTAGACCGCGGTGGTGAATTTCTATCTGATCCAGTAATTGACGAAGCCTGGAAACATTTCTCTGTCCAAAGACTGGCGCTAGGGAAATTAAATTATTCGTATGGGATCTCTCAATAACGTGTGGATTGTCAAATCTTTTCTTCAGCAAATCTACAGCAGTGGCGTAAGATGAATCTGTTGTAGGTACTCCTGCAATCACAGATCTCGCAGAACCGTCAAGATAACCACGCAAATATTTTAGCTTGTCGACGTCCGCTAAGTCATCGTTGTCGTGAACGGCACTGCTGAACGCGTCCCAAAATTCTTTCCATTCATAAATTTGCCCCGAGAATTTCCTTATCTCCAGCTTCGGCAACTTAACTTTTACCCGAGTGCCTGAGACTATGCTGGAGGATGCTGCAGCGCTTCCTTGAGAATCACTTCTAATCAATGATGGAGTATTCACGGTCAGTTTCGCCAGTTGATCGTCGATATTTGATACAGCGATTAAAATATTTTGTTTATAGGTACTTGCCTCGTCTATTTCTTTGTCAATTACTGACTCTTCTTCTTTTTCGTACATGGTGTCCAACACATCTTCGTCCATCTTTTTCAAGGACTCCCGCATTTCGATCAATTCCGTTTTGTAAGCTTCCAACTGTCCTTTTTTCGATGCATTAGCACTGTCTTTCACGAAATCTTCCACCTTTTTGATGAGCAGCGTTGCATTTCGTCTATGAGTACTGCGTTTTTTCTTCAATTTCTCCATTTCAAAATTCCGTTTGCCTGTATATAGAACAATCCGACTCTAGGTTGGACCAAGTTTGTTAGGAAATATCCGTTCCCTACTAGTTCTTTTCGTTGCTCAAACACAGGCTATTCCAAGAAAAACGCTAGTTTCATGTCCAATAATTTCTATAATCAATTCCGTCTTTACTATATAACCGCCAACTAAACTGATATACATGTAATATGTTCATTATATACCAAAAATCACGTGACTACAAAATGGTACGATAGGGGTACGGTACAAACGTGGCACGATACGCACATGGTACGATATATGTTCAAAAAATTTCTAAATAACTACAATACTGCGCATAACTATTGTGCGCATGTTGCGCGATGCTAAGGGTATTCCCCACATCTATCAGTGTATAACATGCCTGTATGCTTCTTTTGCATACTTCGCTTGACGCAGCATTTCAGGAAGTCCCACACGTGTGTAACGATTGAAACAATGATGTGTTGGAAAGCAGAACATGGCAGATTGTACCTCAGAAATTCAGTCTCTCTACCAAAGTGAGCTCGGGGCACTACCTGCAAGTCTTTTCAAGGAAAAAGCTACTTTGGAGTCAACCGATGTGTCGGAAATCGCCATTCTTAGCGAGTGTGGCTTTCAATCACCAAAACAGGTTTAACTAGCCCTATGATTGGCCACTTGGCACCTATTCACCATTGTTTACTTGAAGAGTCCAAGTGAGAAAATGAACTCTGTTTGTTTACACATGACTGGGTTTTGAGTCTTAATGTAAACTGATTCCAAACACCTAAATGAACGGACGATCTTGCTAGCCCAATTGTAACGTCCGTGGGTTCTTTGATATGGATACATGTAAAGGCATTTGTGAGGCAAGGCCCGAGGGCCTAGCCCCTAAAGAAACACAACAACTTATTATGACCAGTTCTATTCATTCAATCGACGAACTCTTTCGCTTATAGTATACTGCTTCTTTTGTACTACGCTATGACGCTAACACAGCAGGTCTGGCAACTAACACATGACACAAACTTAACAACCAATAGCACGACACACCCAACTGACACTGAGAGTTACATTCACATCTTCTTAACACAAATATCCACAAGCTATTTTCGTTACACAATGATCAGAAAATTATCTTCTGTATATTTTTTGGTTCAATCTGGATTTGTAATGAGATGTTGTCCTATAGCCAAATCACAAGTCATTATAGGGTTATTGTTTTTGCATATACGAGGTGGCTGTTCTCTTACTATATTGCTTTTTTTCCTGATGCTCATGGGAATATGTTGTTTTATTCTGTCTGCTAGACTCTGCTTAGTGCGTCCTACGCACCAAGCTTTACATCGACACGAAAATTCATTAGCTACGCAAATCTTATGAGTGGTATGAACGCTATCTTCTTTAGCAGATGGTAGTATGACCTTAGTATTACAAACAGCACGGAGCTTCAAAGCATAGAAACAGGACGTAATTGCTCTCTTAATCTGGTTTTCAAATTTTGGTGAAACATTTCCAATTCAGGGCAATTTTAGGTAAACCGGGCATTTTTTAGGATCAAACTGTTTTTCTGATGAAATATTGGCTAGTTTTCCTTAATGCAAGAAATAAGGTCATCTTCTGGATATCCATTCTCAATTGAAAGTTGTTTTATTGTATCCAGCTCAGAATCTAACTTAGTTTTAGAGCAAATCATAAGTGCCCTATGAACTAAAGTTTTTATAAGGTTGATTTTCCTGGCTTTTGGGCTGAATGAATTCCAACGGATGTATTGACCAGTGTCGGGGATTTTCCATACGCTTCGACGCCTTCGCAGCGCTCTTTCTTCTTTAACCATTCATTTACTTTCTCACGCAGCTGACGTAGATTATGTATGACTAGTTGTTGCGAAATGCAATAATACCATTTTCACTATATGCATAGCTTAAGTATAACCTTAACATTAGTCATGATTACGTTACAGAGTTGTTTTTGCAAGTTGTTTACTAACCATATTTACGTAAATCTTGTATCCTGTTATTCTTAATTTTGATTGGTAGCAATTTATAGATTCGTGTAATTTGTCTACAAAAAGAGAGTTGGAGAGCTAGACAGAGAGAGACAAAGATAGTTGGATAGTTGGACAGAGTTCAAGAGAGAGATGGAAGTAGAGAGAGAGAGTAGGATAGATTTGAAGTATTGAAGTTTGAGTTAAATTGATTTGAATGAAGAGTAACAAGATATGAAACTTGGTGTCTCTCTGGTTGTTCTCTTGGCACTTTAACACTATATCCCTGAACCAGCAGATAGTCGGCGTTGGTACGCTGAATAATTTCTACAACCAGTAAACGTTGGTTTCCTATAAATGGTGATGAGAAATCCAGCGCCTCCTTTCTCCACCAAAACATCTAGAAAATTCAAGGAGCTGTTTTACTCCTTCTCTACTGTAAAAGGTTAGGGCTGGATGTAGCTGGTTGAGGTTGACATGAAAACGATCACATTCCAGCTCAGAATCGAAAAAGACAAAAGTATCGTCAACATAGCGAAAGCAGACATCTGGTTTCACGGTGTTATCGAAAAGTCTACTTTCAGGAAAAACCACGTACTTGTTCATACATCTAGTTGCTAAAACTAAATTCCACTCCTCGCGTAATAATTAGCATCAATTCTTTGAAGGTGTCCTCGTGGAATAGAGGGCAGTCCAGGTGACCTCGATACAGAGCATCAGTACTTTTTCGTGCTATAGTGAAGTTCTTTAGTACCAGCAGACTTTTCACGTAAAATAGGTTAACTTTGGGTTGTTTCTCATTTTCACTAATCCGGAGAAGGGCTGCAGTAGACCTCTGTATCACGCCCAAAGTTATTGCTGATTGTACATTGATCCTACTTTACATCTTTCCAATAGCTTCTATGCCCTGCAAGTACCACGGGTTTGTATAAGTTGTATAAGTGGTTAAAAAATACCCTGCAATAATTGAAACTGTGGCAACTTAGATTTGTCCAAAATTGCGATGAACGCTATTGAAGTTTCTTATATGCATACCAATGAATTCATCGGCTGCTTTTTATCTAATATGGGTGCATCTCTATGCTCAAACAGGGGGTTTTCCTATTACTGAAAGAGTGTGATCCCAACGATTTTCCTGGGCGCAAAGGACCCACACCCCATTCTTCTACCCCAAGTAATGAGGCATCTGAGTGGGGCCCTGTAAATGCGCCTTCTTTAGGGGAACGGTTTAGGGGCCATTCACAAAGGACGTCCGAGCACAAGGGAGGGAGGGGGGTCTGGTGAAATAGGACAAACTCGGACATAGGGGGAGGGGGTGTTTGCGCAGTGCGGACGTCCAGGTGTTCAGAATGTTGCAACAAGACATTTTTACTATGGTCCTATTTTGGATTGATCCTATCATCCAAGTATATGTTATTGCATCGGCGATTTATTGCTTTCTGGATAGCCAACATTCATGCTAAGCGATGGCCAATGATTTATGAAGCAGTCATTCACAGAGAGTGACGTCCTAGACGACGAGTGAAGTACCGCACGACTTGTTCCGTTCTTTGCATGTTCTGTTTAGCTGGACATTACCATATGACAAAAATCTATATTTTTACATATAAATATATATATATATATATATATATGTATATATATGTATATATATGTATATATATATATATATATATATATATATATATATATATATATATATATATATATATATATATATATATATATATATATATATATATATATATATATATATATATATATATATATATATAAGAACGAGAGCCGATACCTCAACTGCATCTTTTACAACACTAAAGTGCTCGACAATTGAATGGAGCGTTATAAGAATAATAATAAAAGTTATACCATACTGTCATATTCGCCTGAAGAATGGAAACATGAAACCGACGGTCGCGTATGACAGTATGGTATAACTTTTATTATTATTCTTATATATATATATATATATATATATATATATATATATATATATATATATATATATATATATATATATATATATATATATATATATCTATATATATATATATATATATATATATATATATATATATATATATATATATATATATATATATATATATATATATATATATATATATATATATATATATATATATATATATATATATATATATATATATATATATATATATATATATATATATATATATATATATATATATATATATATATATATATATATATATATATATATATATATATATATATATATATATATATATATATATATATATATATATATATATATATATATATATATATATATAGTGTGTTTGGCATGAAATAGACGGACGTCCAAGGGGGGAGGGGGGTCGTTGGAAACGGACAATATCGGACAATAGGGGGGAGGGGGGTCTAAAAATTGAACTTTTTAACGGACGTCCTTTGTGAATGACCCCTTAGTTATTGCATTTGATTTTCCTTAGGTTGCAAACGAGGCCAACTGAGGAGGATTCCTCCAGTTCGTTTTTGGCGGGAGCACAAGTAACACGGTAAATTCATCAGAATCTGTAGACGTCTGCTTCGACTTTACTTTCAAATTATGTTGACTTTGACTGATATTGAGGTGGACCAGGAAGTTTTAGCATGTCTGAGGAAAAGTAAGTTCATTAATTTAGCGCTTGGCAGGTAGTTTGAGATAGACCGCTTTCGTTATTCATGAAAGCGAGTATATTTTTTATTGCGAGTGTCCTCTACTCACAGGAAGGAAATCAGGCCAACATTACACTCTTTCTTTATAACAACGATTTGATAAGAACATGAGCCTCAAAATGTATGGAAAATTAAGAACAAATTAAGAGCAAGCTAACGCTGAAGCACGGTCGTCAAATGATTTGGGACTGATGTAAACCGTTTTAAGCTCAACAATGTTTGCTAAAAGTCCTCGAAACACCCAAATCTTCAGTGTGTAAAATAAGGTGTAAGTGTACCAAGACTTTTAACAAAGATTATACAGCTGTAAGAATGTATATCTTTTGTTTTCTGCTAATGTTACAGAAAATAATACCTGTTTCATAAACATCCAATATTCTCTTGTATATTGTCTAATGTCTACATTGCTTACACCCCGATAATTTAAGAGCAAATCAAGAACAATTCAGCCTCAAAAATTTTGGAAAAATTAAGAACAGCCAGCCTGAACTTCAATTTTACTGGTTCTTATAAAAAAGGGGTGTAGTGGAGGGAGCAAGCAACATTTATGATTTCTAGAAGGAATGATTCTTCGACATGTGAAATGATTTTTGTTACATAAAGCATGTCAAGTTTTGACATAATGAAGTTATAACATAGCCAGAACTAGAAGACTGAAATTCTTCAAGAGAATTATCGTCAAGGTGACTGCCAGTAAGGATAAAGACATCCAGCCCACTGGCTGAGATTTGAAAAATATATATTACTTTATATGTATGTGTATGCTTAACAGCTTAAATTAAGCAATTTACACTTACAAATGAAAGGCCATTTGCTAGAATCTCAGAGCTTTCCTGTACCAATTGTCACGGGGGTTGGAAAATATCCCTGGCCTTAGTTAAACTGAACTGGGTACCTTGAACATCAACTGAACTTTATTCAGAAATGTATTTATGGAACAGCTCCAGCCTATTTGAGTGACTGCTCATTGCTCAGGTGTAAACCAATATAGAAATATTATAAGAACATATCTGTAGCATGCTGCCACCACAATTAATTGCTGCTTGGATTAGTGAGTTCCATGCTTCATAGATTTCTTATTAACTTAAGATTGATTTAAATTTTTTTGTATATGTGTTTGATATATATATGAGCCCAGGAAGTCACAATTATCACACGAGTCTGTATTTAAGTCTTTAGAAAGACATATGTTTTATCTTCTATAAATACTTGCTGTAGTAAATTGTCTGATATCCACAGGTAGAATTATCACTATTCCCAATATACTGGCACTCCCAAGAGAAGAACTGGCAGCTAGAGCCCATCTTTCTGATGACAAAGTTGCACAGCTGTATTCTGCAATATCTAAAAAGTTGACTAAATTTGAGCCATGTTCTGTATATGCAATCTTGAACAACACAGCCTTACCTTGTTTTCAGGTGAAAATGAAAAATTCATCATGAGTTACTGGCTCTTTGATTAATTAGCTTTGTGTTTATTCTTTATGATGTTCTTCAGGTTACATATCTACCTAGCAGCCATTGTATGTATTCTGCTAATTTGTTGGTGATTATGATATAGAAGGTTGACCAAATTATGACTATTACAGCATAATTTTTCATAAAAGAAACCAGAATGTTCTTACTGCTAAGATTGCTCTTATAAAGTGTATATTGAGGTGTACCATGATGCAAATGTGATATCTTGTACAGCAATTTTCTCTGAATTTTGTACATTATTTCTTCATATCATAATTCTATGGTAGAATATTGTCCTTAGTGTCAATTAATCATGGCAATCCATTGTAATTGTGCATAGTTTAGCTGAGCATTTTCAAGTCACCAAATTGAATTATAATTGTATAATGGTGAAGACATACATGTTATTCTTAGCATTCAAAGATGTCATTTGGATGTCAAATTCTTGATGGAGCATTACAAGGTGGTTTATTGCTACCAGGAATAAATGAGATTTCTGGAGAGAGTGGAAGTGGTAAAACACAAATTGCACTTCAACTATGTCTTATTGCACAACTTAAAGAGGGAGATGGTGATCTTCAGGGAGGTACTAATTGAAATTTTGTTGATTTGTATCATAAATTCTCTATTAAGCCCCCTTGGGGCATATTGTTTTTAAGCACTTCAGAGAGGGGACTTATTTGAGAGGGGAGCTTAATTGAGAGGGGCTTAATGATTTTTGAAATATGAACATATTTTCTATGGTGATATAATATGTATATTTTAGGAATCTTCATCGATAACATTGTCATCTTCATCAGTTATTATTATTTCTGTTTCCAGCACACAGATGTTTGAGCTTGATTTTGATTTGCTTTGCTGCCATACTAATGAATGTCTTCAATGCCACAAAGTCTTTGCTCATTATGAAGAAGAATTATGTCTGAAATTATTCACACTGTTGAGGGGGCTTGATAGGGATGTGGGCTTTATAATTTTTCCCTCTGCAAAGGGGGGAATAATTGAGAGGGGGCTTAATAGATAAATTATGATAATATACTCTTTAGGTATGCATGCTTGTATTTTATATCACTGCAAGGGACATAAATTGAGGGGGGGGGGTGAAGGACTCATGATCTCTGACTGACAAACAGGAATTGTGCTGGCTACTGTAGACTTGCGGATTTTGAAGCACCACACCCTTTTGGGACCATGCCCCATAGCACAGTGTATGATAAAAATATGTGACTAAAAGGTGATAAACTGCTTTGCAAATGTAATGATATGATGTAACAATGAATTATGCCTTGCTAGGACTCTCCCATCTCCTCAAGCCTTTTCTACTCAAATTTTGATTGTTAGCAAAATTGATCCTGGAGAAAACTGGGGAAATATGTCCCCCTTACTCTAGCTGTGATGACGCCTCTGCTGACAAGGGTCAATACACAATTTTTTTATAAGAATGTGGTCTATCAAAATATCAATGCACAGCATCCCTGAGATTTACGAATAATTTACAAATAGTACAAGTGTCAAGCTTCATGAAGTCTCTGGAGTATCTGTTGCACATTCTTATGATGGAAATTCAGTCCATACGAATACTAATGCTCAAAAATCAGTGAGGTTTAGGAGTAAGTTACGAATAATCTTAGGTTCAAAGTCGAAAAATTTTAAGAATATGTAGGCTTAGCAAGAAATTAGGTATTCTTATAGAAAAGTGCGTATTCATTTTATATGAAGAGCTAAACGTTTATGAACGTCTACTAGTTTAACCTTTCCCAGTGCCTCGTAAATAATTTCTATTTTAAGAATTCTTTCCAATTACCCAGCTGTATGGTAAAGTAAAGTTTGTACCTTTCTTAAATTCAGAAGATTGAGCATAAGGACTATTTCACGAATGATCCAGAGTTTACCGATTGACGTAGCTTTTTGCGAACAGTCGTTACTTTCTGGTTGCTCTTGAATTTTCCAACTAGACAACAATCAGTATCAGCTTGCAATAACTTGTACATTTATTCCCTATTAGCTGCACTATATATTTCAACAGAAGATGCCTTTCCAACCAAGCGGCTTCATCAATTAGCTATGCATCTGCAAAAGAAACTAAAATGTGATAAGCTAAACCTTATGGATTCCTTGTTTATAGAGCATGCTGCCGATGTGGTGAGACTCTCTTGTCAACTTTACGTGCTTTTTACTTGTTACTTTACTTGCTTGCTTGCTTTTCCCATCTTTCTTTTTAATATTCTGTTAGGTCTTTTTATTGTTCTTTAGTTTTTCGGAGTTTTCTCTCTGTATTGGCAATGGGGTAATCAGGGTGCTCTTGTTCTCCATAGTATCATTTTGGAAGTGCTTGCACAGTAAAACAGGAAACGTGTACTAGGTTGTAGCATGTATTGTAATACTTACACGCGTAAAAATTGACTCCATTAATAGTACATTTCAATAGGAAGTTAATGGCACTTATTAATTCTGTCCGGAGTACATCAAAATCTGGATAAACGCAGTCCGAACTATGCGAGCTTGACTGTACCTACTAATAAAGAATGAAATTTCAATTATTGGGAAACTTGTGCTCAAAGAGACAAGGATAGTTATGCCTATAGGTCGTAGAGACAGGACAATTTAGATTGCAGATGAAGGACACCCAGGGATCGTAATTATGAAAAGTTTATTGTGAACAAAAGTATGATGGTCAAGATTAGATATGAATGTACAGGAAGTTTGCAAAACCTGTTATTCATGCCTAATTGTCAGAGGCCCCACTTTGCCAAAACCTGTTAAATTGACAACACTGCCAAAAGGGCGTTGGCAGCACATTATTGTGGATAGTATGACACCATGCCTACCCTCAGGAGATCATATATTTGCTATGTTGATCACATTACGGCTGATGTGTTGATGATACTTTCAATATGTTGACGATACTTGTCACCTTTGCTTCTGAGCTGGAATGTGATCGTTTTCATGTAAACCTCAACTTGCTACATCCAGCTGTAAATGTTACAGTAGAGAAGGATCAAAGCAATTCCTTGAATTTTCTAGACTTAGTTTTGTTGGAGAAAATGGGCACTGGATTTCTCACCAGTGTTTACAGGAAACCAACGTTATTGGTCAATAAATCCGTTAGAATTCCGTCAGCCCATGAGCAAGAGCAACTAGCCTTACCAAAACTTTAGTTCACTGGGTACTTATGATTTGTTCTAGAACGAAATTAGGCTCTGAGCTAGACACCATAGAACAACTGTTGATTGACAACAGATATCCGGAAGATTGACTGCCGTACATTAAGGAAAAAATTAACGAGCATTTCATTAGAAGAAAAGATTGTTCCTAAAAAGTGACCAGTTTACCTAAAATTGTCCAGGATTGGAAATGTTCCGTCAAAATTTGAATGCCAAATTAATAAAACCATTACATCTTCTTTCTATATTGTGAAGCTCCGTTTCGTCTGGACAACAATGGTCGTGCTGTCACCTGCTAAAAGGTATAGCATTCCTACCACTCAAAAAATCTGCATAGCTTATGAATTTTCGTGCCGATGTGAAGCCCGGTACGAAGGGCGCACTAAGCAGAGACTAGCAGGCAGAATAAAACATATATATATATATATATATATATATATATATATATATATATATATATATATATATATATATATATATATATATATATATATATATATATATATATATATATATATATATATATATATATATATATATATATATATATATATATATTTAGTTGATGGAAAACGCAGCTTTAAAATAAACTTCAGTACAAAGACCGCAACCAAAAAAAGAGACATTTCTTCGTCTTGATTTTATAACGACAAATCCAGTGGTACTATTGCGACTTTAAAATTAATCTACGACATATCCAAGAAATAAACGTTTCGACTCACACGAGAGTCATCATCAGTATTAAAAGGATGAATGAGGAAAATATATCTATATATGAAGTGGGTACAAAGGGAGGATCAATTGGACGGAAGTGTGTACCAATAAACGTGAATCAAGTCACGTACGATTAAGTAAACAACCTAGGAATAAATTTCAGGGGAATAACAAAGACAATAAACAAAAAAGTACCTAAAAGCAAGAAAGCAGAGGAAAGAACACTGAAGAGATAAGAGGAAACTAACAGCTAGAAAAGGACTAAGGGGATGGAAGACTGTTGGGAGTTAAGGCTAGGTCTATCCTTTTGAATAAGAAGGCTTTCGTAAATAAGAAGGTCGAGAGCATTGTTACATTTGGCAATGATCTTAAAGTCTTCCATTGTGGCATTATGACCTGTTTTACCAATATGCTCCCCTATAGATGATGGATTAGAGGAGTTTGCCTTTTGTCCGCTTCTGTTTCTACCCAAATGCTCCAAACAACGAACCTTAAGATTCCGTATGGTTGTCCCATAGTAAGTAGCATTACAGCTACTACACGTATATTTGTAAATGACATTGGAGCATAAAAGGTACGGAAAGCGGTTCTTAATTCTAAAGAATGATGACAATCGCGCAGGAGATCTAAATACAACCTGCAATTTAATATCTGGGTAATTATCCTTAAATAGTTTGATAACATTCTTCTTAATTCTAGTACTATACGAACCTAAAAACGGAAGACAGAAGGCAATAGATGTTTTTTTGCCTTCATCTATAACACGTTTATTGCCAAGGATATACTGTTTATCAAGGAAAGATCTAATAACATTATCAACCATCGATCGAGGAAAGCAATTCTTAGCCAAAATACATTTAATTCTAACAATTTCATTGTGAAAGTTGGCATACGAGGAGCAGATATTAAACGCACGATATAATATAGAGTTTATTAAGTTAGTTTTAAACCAGTTAGGTGACAAAGAAGCAAAATCAGTATATAGGCCTGTAAATGTTTTCTTCCTAAAGAGACTAGTATTAAAGCAATCATTAGATTTCTCTACAAGAATGTCGAGAAATGGAAGAGAAGAGCAGTTTTCAACTTCAACTGTGAAGTTGATATTAGGGTGAATACCATTAATATAATTAAGAAAGAGATCAATATCGTTCTTATCTTTAAATAGGCAAAAAGTATCATCGACATAACGACGATATAGTAGAGGTTTAAATTGTAAAGGACAATTACTAAGATAACGTTGCTCAAGTGAGCACATAAAAATATTCGCTAGCGTAGGGCCTAAAGGGGAACCCATAGCAACGCCATCGATTTGATCGTAAAGGACCCCATTAAACAAGAAGTGATTATCCTTCACAGCAAATGAAAGAAGTTTCTTAAAATTACTACGGTCAAACTTACATCCATTATAGTTAACAATGTTGTCATCAGCAAACATAACATTAGTGCAAATATCAATAACTTCATCAAGAGGAACGTTAGTAAATAAACTGGTAACATCGAAACTAGCCATATAGAAGGAATTATTTGGAAAAGAGGAGATTTCTTTAACAAATGAG
Source organism: Mastigias papua (assembly GCA_964019165.1). Classification (NCBI taxonomy): domain Eukaryota; kingdom Metazoa; phylum Cnidaria; class Scyphozoa; order Rhizostomeae; family Mastigiidae; genus Mastigias; species Mastigias papua. Next base: position 11,070,608 of record OZ025269.1, read on the forward strand.
AAAGAATCAGTGACAGTGTAAAGGATAGTGGTGAGAGGTTTAAGAAGAGGAACAAAAAACTTAGCAAGCTTATAATTATAAGTCCCTATGGCAGAAAGAATAGGTCTAGCTGGACAATTGTCCTTATGAACTTTAGGTAAACCATAGAGCACGCCAGGGGTACTTAGAGAGGGGAAAAGTTCACGATATACCTCGTCAGAGATAAGCTTCTTTTTTGAAGGGTATCTCTAAGGAAGCGGACGAGTTTGCCTTCCCTCTTGAGGCAGACATCTAGCGTGTCGGAGTCAAGGCGAGTGAACTTGGACGAATCATCAAGAATAGAGTTAACCTTACAGATATAATCATCACGATTAAGAATGACAACACCATTACCCTTATCAGGTCGAGAAATAACAATATTTTTATCGTACGTGACTTGATTCACGTTTATTGGTACACACTTCCGTCCAATTGATCCTCCCTTTGTACCCACTTCATATATAGATATATTTTCCTCATTCATCCTTTTAATACTGATGATGACTCTCGTGTGAGTCGAAACGTTTATTTCTTGGATATGTCGTAGATTAATTTTAAAGTCGCAATAGTACCACTGGATTTGTCGTTATAAAATCAAGACGAAGAAATGTCTCTTTTATTGGTTGCGGTCTTTGTACTGAAGTTTATATATATATATATATATATATATATATATATATATATATATATATATATATATATATATATATATATATATATATATATATATATTACATGTAGTAATACAGATAACCTAGGCCTGTATAAAGTGCTCAATACTTACGTAGAGCTTTGAATAAGAATAAAATAGTGATCAAAAAGGCGCTGTAGCAACTTTAAGTTTCGTGTTTCCAATCGTCAGGCTAAAGTTGCTACAGCGCGTTTTTGATCACTATTTTATTCTTATATATATATTATATATATATATATATATATATATATATATGTATATATATATATATATAATATATATATATATATATATATATATATATATATATATATATATACATATATATGTTATGTATATATATATATATATATATATATATATTATATATATATATATATATATATATATATATATATATATATATATATATATATATATATATATATATATATATAGCACATTATTTATTATGTCTATTTCTAAGTCTGCTTCTATTTTTTATTTATTATGTATTTTCTTTCACATTGCCACAGTCTTGTAGTCTGTGTATTAAGTAAGCCTTTGTTATTTTTAGGAAGATTTGCGTGTACTGGTTGATCAGAGAATTCCAATTTTGTTAAAAAAGTCAAATGTACGGCTGATTGTTATTGATTCCATTGCTGCGATATTTCGTGTCGAATACACTATTAATGAGGGCATTGAAAGATCCAGAGCTTTAGCAGAACTTGGCCAAAAGCTGCACAGAATAAGCTTTGAATACAACACTGGCATTGTCTGCATTAATCAGGTATGAAGCAAGGTTGTTTTTACTGTGTTTAGAATAGCGTACAACTCATGCTGTAGCTTTTTTGTCTGATGTTCCTTTACCATCATGCAGAAGTATGAAAATAGCTTTTCTGATGTGTCATGTGCATCTACAAATGTCAGATGAACGCATATTATTGTACGAAATCTTTACTACATTTTTATTTTATGCTTTGTGCTGCTAGAATTTGCCTGGAATCCATGATAGACCAATTTGTGCACGACTGGTTCTACTGAATGATTTCTAGTTTGATGTTTTTGATTTTAAATCTGAGATTTATTGATAACTGCTGGTTTTGAGTGTTCCCTTTAGTCAAGATTGTAGCTGGCCGGTAGTTGTGCATTTGAAAGGTATTTGATGTGTCATAAAAAGTATGAAAAGATATTTAAAGAATCAAATCCGTAGACTAAGAAAATAATGAAAAGTTTTCCTCAATATGACACTGAAGCTTGTTATAAATAGCAAGAACTTTTTTGCAGTTTGCTTTGTTACAGTGCGGCGATTGTAGTTGTTTGATTTTTTGTAAGGAAGAGCAAGACTTTGCTTCTATGATGTCTGTCATTCTGTCCGTTCATTTTTTAGTATTATTTCGTGGCCCTTTGATTTCCTGTCCTATATAGAAGGATGCAGTCAGAGACATTGCCCGACCTCTTTGGGCTTCTGTCACTTGTGACTGCTTTTATCAAATTGTGGCATTCAGATATGTATAGAAGTCTAGCCATACGCAAAAAGAATATTTGCTGCTTGACAAGCGTCTTTGTCTGCAACACCTCGGAATATAGTTTTTGGCATAATGAACAGCAGTAAACGTATCTCATTGATAGGTACTTATGATGTTTGAAAATTATCATGTAAAAGTGCTTTGAATTCATTTTTCTCACATAGATATCAGATGTGATTTCTAGCGATGGGAAAGGCGAAGATATTGGGTTGGTTGAAGAGTTAACTATATTTAGCATTTGGGCGTTGTTTCGATTCTGTATGTGCTACACACTCTTCAATGATATTTGTGTTGGCTGTATCAAAAGTACGTTTATTTGTGCTGCACACATGACAACAAATCTCGTTTTAGTTATGGTTATGTTACGTATCACAGGTGAAATAGGATGATTGTTTGCTTAGATATTTCATCAAAAAGAGAAGTAATCAGATTATAGCTGCATATCTTGCAGCTGCTGTCGCTAGGTTCAACTTGAAATTCAATGTAATCAAAGAATTTTCTGGCTAAAACTGGAAAACATTGATGGTCACACAGAATGGTAGCAAAACTCCTAAAATTAATGGCACTACGGGCAAACGACCATGGGCTGTACCTTGTCTAGTTTGATTGATAGTTTTGGGAGGAGTTTCGGAATAGGTGAATTTCATCTTCTCTTTGGGATATTGATGATTGCTACTTTCATTTTTGTATTGGCATAAGTCATGTGGATGCAGTAGAGCAGGCATTTCCTTTCCTAAGTTTTGAAGGAAGATTTTCATCATCTAGTGGAAGAAGAGTCGTACCTGCTCTGGGATTGGCTTGGTCAAATGTTGTTACTGTACGGGTACTCGTAATGCGAACTCCTTATACACTGTCTCAAGTGGAAAGCACTAAGAAGGTTCATAGCAGCCCAGAGGTAATTATTTGTCCGTTTATGCTTTATCGATTTTATATAGCATTTGTCTTGCTAGGTTCAGGAGATGTCCAACAAAACATCTGCGATAATTTACTTAATATTGGCATTAAGTCCGTTGCGAATTGACGGGCTCTTTTCATTAAGAATAATTCATTTCCATAGCGACTGACAATTTTTGCAACACCATTAGGATTTCAATAGTGTCCAAATCCTGTCTTATTTTTGTGCGATTTGCATCGGCAGAATTCAGACGGTCTCAATGATTTTTGAAAAGTTTGCCTGAAACAGCGAGAAGGAGATGTCACCACAGAACTGTTGTAATTGTTACTTCATGAACTTTGCTTACCTGATAGAAGCCGTTTGTGCAAAATTGAAAATGTTTGGGAAATCTGATTTGTTTTCTTGTATTATGCAATCTGACTAGTACCATCAGAGCTATTTGGATAGAGAGGTTTATGCTTAATCAATACAATGTATTAATGATTTTAGCCACGCACTATTGAATAACTGCTTTCCTATAAGGTAATTGTGTCAAGTGAAGATTTAGATCCAAAGAGGTCAAAAGTGTTGTTTGATTTTTGACTTTAGGACACATCCCTCTTTTCCATTTGCTATTTTATACTTATCATATTGTCTGTCAAATGCTAGAGCATCATGGATAAAAACATGTAGCAATATAATTTTATCCCTCCTATTGAATTGGTCCTTTTTCTTGATAGTTGTACATAGTTAGATTAGACGAGAATCCGTTGCGTTACGTTGTCTTGTTATGCACGGATCTTTTCTGAAGGCCAATTCAAGTGCAACAGACCCCATCGTTCGAAAGCTTAAAGTGCTGTTTGCACCGCATATTCCAAAGAATCATTGTCATTACGTGGTTGAAGAAGATGGTGTTCGTGGAATTCACTGTGGATCCATTTATTAAACGGTAAGGACGTCAGTTACTCATCATCTGATAAAGCCTAGCGCACATTGCAGATTTTTACCAGCCATGCATGCGATTTCATCTTTTTCCTGACAGATCGTGCTATGTGTGACGGCTAGGAATTTTAATAAATCTTTTTCGTGAAATACAGATTTCTGGATCACAGGTTTATGTACTTTTTCGTGGTTGACAATTGTTTTTACTTAGGAATATGTAAACTGGTCTCTTAAAAATCTTGTGGTGAAATGTATTTTGGGACCAAAGTGCAATATTACATGTTCGTGCTAACTTTTATCGGCTTTGCTTCAAAGCATCACTAATTTTGAAGTTTCTTTCATTTGGACAAGTGCTTTGTCTATTGAGAGTGTAGTATGTAGAAGGGACTTGGCCCATACTGATGCAATCGTAATTGGCTTAAAAAGTGGTTTATTCCAAGCAGGCATTTTGTCGTTTTACTGCATTCTTCATCACAAAGTTGGTGCTTTCTGTCCCTTATTTGGTACAAAGACTTATCAAAAGTTAATACTAGTTTCTAAAATCATGACATCATTATCCGGTCATGGAAACTTTCAGTGAAGCCGTCAGATGTTCATATTAAAGGATACTAAATCGGTTCACTACGAATGATATGCAACATACAGTCCAATGCTCCTTCCTGTACCAAAACGAATGCTTCAGATATATTGTATTGTACAGATCCTTGTATCATTGTTACGCTTACCGCATAATGGTTGGTGTTATTTTGGTTGGCTTCAAAGGCATTTGTATGATTTACCATTTCAAAATGGACTTTTCTAAGCTAATTTCCAGACGTTGTAAGGTGTATTTCATCATTAGTTTTACTACAGCTCGCGAAATTAGCGCAAAGTACCTCGTAGAAAGTTGATGCCACAGTTTCATTAATGGGCAGCAGTCCTGTAGCAAGCATCAATGTTTTCATATTTGTCCAATTTCTTCATAGATGTGACAGTCGACATTGACCTTGAGTGTTCTAAATTTCTTGAAGAGTTCTCTGTTGACGGGAGAATTCTGCGTTGATACCTGAAGATTGAATGGATAGACAGTATATTGGTACTTTTGTACAGTGAGTCTTGGGAACTTTGCAGCCGCACAAATCAAATGAGAATCATTTCAAAGTATTGGCGCATTATCAACCGACCTCAGAACTGTTCCTCATAGCCGCCAAATGTTTGAGAACACTGTCAGGTCCGTTTTCTCCCAGCCTAATTGACCAATCAGCATGCAAAATGGGCCTAGCCTTAGCATGTATGGTCATAATCCTGCATGATGATTGGTCAATTAGGTTAAGAGGAAATAGACTTGACAGGGTTCTTAAACATTTGGCGGCTATGCTTAGCGGACGAAAAATGTTGTTCCATACATCCGACGTAATAGACATAGAGAAGTGGTTCCCTCTATGGAAAATTCCGTTTATCAAGGGTTCTATCGAGGGAGTGTGCAATGTAATGCAAAAAGTTTGAGAAACAATTTGGTAGAGTCTCTCGACAGAAAATCGTAGTTAAAAAAGACGATGACAAGTAATAAAGCTAGTCGCATTTTCATGTGATTAAATCTTTTCGTCAGGTCGAATTACTGGAAAGAAAGTCCTAGCAGGCTTTATCCGACACAATAAGATCAGGAAAAGTAGTTGTCTTTATGGAAAGTTCCACTTGTCAAGGGTTCCATTCAGCGTGTGTACACACACTGTATTACAAAGATTTTGCTGACAAAAAACTCCTGGTCAAAAGATGATGACGAGCACACAGGCTAGCCATATTTTCATGTGACTAAATCTTTGCGTTCGATCGAGTTAGTGGAAAGATTGTCCTTGTAGGCTTTATCTTTTTTCCAGACATTATTACATGAGTTCAGCGGCAAGTTTCATTAGAGTTAGTCAAACGATAGTTTTCCTTGTATGACAAGGATATTTCCTATGAAAGCTAAATTCCTTGTTTCATATGCCCGAATAATGTTTTCTGATTAGGACTGCTCGCATAGTAGGGCTATCAGAACTAAGGGAGAAAATGGTGTGAAAGAGAAGGCTAGAAAAATTGACGAAAGAATAACATCAGGTTGGGAGAGATTTAAACAATACGACATTCCCTTGATAGACCAAAATGTGCCCAGGTACATGAAGAAGCTGATGAAAGTATTACATGACTAGCAACAACATCTGGATAAGAGAAGCGTTTGTTCTGAAAGCATCGGACGGAGCAAGTGGTTTTGACCCAGTGGAGCAAGGGTAGAGCAATGCTCGGCATCATGAAAAGAGACAAACCAGGAATGAAGATATGAACAAAAGCAAAGTGAAGGACATGATCTAGACAGCAGAAAAAAAATATACCAGATGGCTGGACATTAGCCCCATGTAGTCCGAATAAACATGAACAAGAAGGCCAAATAGCAGCAGAGTGGACATCTAGAGATGGAAAGAGAGCCATGACGACCTAACGGCAGATATTGATGACATCAAGCCGGTTGGCAATGGGTAGGCACAATGGGCACACAATAGTAGAGCGGAGAAATCTGTGGATGCCACCTACCAGCAGTAGTGTGACACTGGATGCAAGAAGATGACGATCCAGAGGCAGAAGAAGAAGCAGATGAAGACAAAACTGAACATGGAAAAACATTAACAGGATGTTGTTGAGAAAGATGGCGAAAATAGAAAAATGAAGAAGAAGATCAGGGTAGAACTAAAGATGATGATAAATATGAAGAAGGTGAAGGAGAAGGTAAAGCAGAAATGGAAGGAGGTGAAGAAGAAAGTTTAGTAGCATATGAAGAAACTACAGAAGAAGGTGTAGATGAAGAAGATGCAGATAAGGAAGTAGAGGTAAAGATGAAATTGAAGAGGGTGAAGGAGACAAATATAAAGAAGCTGTAGAAGCAGATAAAGACAAGGATAAAGACGAAGAAAGATGTAAATTAGTAATATGAATAAGAAGATGAAAGTGATTATTAAGATGAAAATGGCGAAGAATGAGATGAAGATGAGGAAGAGCCAAGTGAATAAATGATCATATAAGATGGTTTAGAATGAAATGAAGAAAACAGAAGCTGAAGAAGATGAAGAAAAACAAAGTATAACATAGAAGAAGTTACAGTTGAAGACTGTGAAGTTGAAGAAGGTGCATTTGAAGAAGGTGAAAAGATGAAGGCGAAAAGGAAGACGTTGAGAAAGAAGAGGGTGAAAAAAGAGAAGAGAAGAAGTTAGAGAAGAGTAAGGTGAAGACGAGAAAAAGCTGATATGCAACATCTTCAACTTTCTTGCTATAGAAAAGCGATGTTCGTCGGCATATCATACTTCAAAGTATGGTGTTGCCGAGAGAAGTATTAACACCATTAAGGAAAGTGAGAGGAGTTGTACTTACCGGCAAAATGCCTTTCCCAAAGGACATTGCAACCAGTTGCATCCCATATGTTGTTGTTTTCTGCAGAACAGCTATCTTGCCATAGGATATCGGATATGAGACAACAAAATGCAGAAAAGGTCCTGAGGGCAGCAAAGAAATGAAAAATTTAGCATCTCCCTTCCCTTTTCGAGAAATATGGAGTTGGGTTGGAGGTCTAATTGTGGACAACTGTTTGCAAGTATGAACAGGCAATGGATTTACCAATAGATATCTATTAGTAAGTAACTGTAGACAAAGTCTGTCTGCAGAAGTCTAAAGCGTTGACTTATCAGTACAGATCGAACCGTCATTCTGGATATAGACAGGTTGGATACTAAAGCCTTAAAGCCATAAGGCAACGAACTACGATAATTTTGCTACGAAGAACTGACGATTCTTCATCATCAGAAAGTTGTTATGAAGTAGGTGACAATAGTCATCCTGCTCTGATGATGATCAACAAGATGTTGGTATCGATGCCATGACGGCATTATGAAAGTTATATGCCACTACTGATACATGCCTTAGCTTTTGGAGGCACCTCTCAGGTTTGGGGCACGAGACAGTCTGCTCCCTACCTCGCTCGTAGGGCCTGATTACAGTATGTTGTATCATCCCTTCATTTGGTTGTAGTCGTAAGCAAGAAACCTCAAACTCATGAATTTCTCTGATTTATGAATAATAGAATTCTTTAAATCACGAACAATATTTTACATAATAGTAGGGATATCATTTATAATGTTCACCAGTTAGATGGTGACTTTCCTTTTCTTGCTTTGGTTTCATTTTTATTAAACTGTAAACATGGCATTCTTGAAACCTTGAAGAATACTATTCCAACTATCTTTGCTGCTTTTGCGTTTTCTCGTGGACAATTTAAACGATACTGAAACTTCATATCGCAATCACAATCATTGACGAGGAATGGTCTCCAGTTTCTATTTCCATGCTTCTTTGAAAATGAATATACTATGCGTACACATTGTTCATGCAACCTACAACACGAGTCGACATCAGCGTTACAGTGTAATACGTATAAATGGCTTCATGTACTGTTATTGGGCTGACAAATAGACAAGCAATCAATGTATTGACAAGTAAGTAATGGACAAATAGAAGGAAAGAATAGATAGACGGTCAGAATAAAATTTAAACATTGAGCATAGGATTTTATGAGAAGAAGAATGAAGAGTGATGTTCTTATTTGTTATTTTTGAAATCCATTGATAAAGATGGTTAGTTTATCAAAGTGTCCCCATACATTTATAGGAACGTATTTTGAGATGCTTCCTATAAACTGCTTGCTCGTTCTGACATCCTTCGTTGATCCATGTTGTTGCGTATCATAATTTAACGTGCAGAGAACACAGAGGCAGAGAGAGGAGACTGTGTTGTTGACTGTACTCAGACTCTACTCTGACTGACTTTACATTACAAATAACAGTGATATATACATAAAAAGAGAACAACCCAAAATAAACACGAATTACGTCGAGGAAGGGTTTGGTGCTTGTTAGTTGTTTACTGAATGGATTCGTGTGACGATGAATGCGTATAGAACAACAGAAGAGGAATGACCAGCTGTTTGATGACAGGAGTGACGTATGATGATGTCCAAGGTGTGCGATATTGGGAACGCGAATGAATGAGAGAAGAAAATCGGCATTGAGTAAGAAATGGCCTTTACTACAATGTTTACGTTTCACTACACATTCATACACCATCATATGTCAAAGTGCCTTCAAAAGGTAGAGTATTAAGCTCACAGACAGACTATTAATACACTAATGATGGATTGATGGCAATCTGTTAGATCAGTTTTCTTCTGCTGGTAATTTATGAATAGCTGTGTAGTTCATTTGTGCCTTACTGGACCAGTTATGTAGTCGGGGCACAAAGTTGTTTTGAGTAATTAGTTTTCAATTTGTGTTGAATGAGTTTGAACAGATACATTTATATGATTTCAAATCAGTTGAAAACTTTACTCTCATCTATTATGATGCACTATTTTCGAATTGAAATTGTTTCTTGATATCCTCTCTACTAAAGTAGCTATCCGCATATAAGAACCCAGAATTTTGAAATGAGCCTGTTCATGTTCTTATGCTGCCACGTAATTCCATTATTAATGGTGCAGGCTTTTTATCTAGTCCTGCCTATCATTGATATGTATGCAATTTCTTTTGGAATATCAATGAAAGGGATTTATTGGCTAACAGGCTGGATTTATTTCTCAGTGGATAAAGAATGAAACCGTTTGTAATAAGTTAGTTAAAATATCAAACTAAAAAATTGCAATTAATTGATATTAGAGTACACACCGTAAATTCTCTATTAAGCCCCCCGGGGGGCTTATTGATGTCAAGCACTCTAGAGGGGGGCTTAATGGAGAGGGAGGGCTTATAAGAGAGGGGGGCTAAATAAATTTTTTGAAAATTTTTAATAGTATACTGCACATTTGCTGTTTGAAAATAGAGAACAATATTCAAATTGATTGGTTCCCAGCAGAACAAACAAAATTGAAAGATTATGTGGTAACCGTTGATATAGAGCGTTTTTGTCTGCAGAAAGTCAATGAACGACTTTGATTCTTTGAAGTTTGGGAACTATTGTTAACTTAGCGTGATCACGCTTAGTGTACTTACTCCTATGAAGCTTAGTTACGCTTGGTACTATTCAATATTTTGTAAGGGGGGGCTTAATAAATTTTTAGTCCAGAAAGGGGGGCTTATTGGAGAGAGGGGGCTTAATTGAGAGGGGGCTAAAAAGAGAATTTACGGCAAATTCAGACTGTGTTTTCTTAGTAAATGAAGGCTCCTATCTGTGGAAGTAGAAGCAAGTTTTGTAATAGTCAATCAAAGCCATTCGCAACAACCAGTCAGACACCTGAATGGTGAGGTCACTTTGTTTACATTTTGCCTGCCACTTATCTATTTTTTGGAAATGAGGAGAGACAAAGTTGAAATTGAAAAAGGAAATGAACTTCATATTGAAGAGGCTTTATAGCTAGTAGATTAATACTGGAGGTAACAATGTCACTTATTTGGTTCACTCAACTGGTGGAGGGAGCTTGTTGAACTACTAACAGCGTACGACCTATTTTATTTTTTCCTTTCGTCGCTTTATTTGACTAATAGTTCTAGAAAATTCATCTCATGTTAGCTGTCAAGAAATACTGGTCATGTGTAATTATTCATTCTATAGATTTAACATTATTCGTTGCACTTCCTGTCTAATGCTTTATCTTTCTATTTACTGTGCAAAAACTCGAGATCTACCTTCGGAGATGAACTTTCCTTATCTTGTTGTACATATGTTGATTTGCAAGTACCATATTCAGTTGTGACCATATTACTCAGTGTCTTTTCTTGCTGTATGTGGTCACATTGTAAAGAAAGTAAGCTGTAGTTGCCAAAATTTTTTTGGGATATAAATGAAAAGACGAGGCAATTCAGTAAGGGTTCCCTTGAGGAGTTTTGCGGTATTGAAAGTGACGTTACAATTCAAGGTTCTGATTGGTTCCTGAGAATCCTTTTTGATTGGCTAATTACAAAATTTGCCTCTGTTATGTGAGATTTTTACTGCACTGTAGCAAAGGGGAAAATGTTTTGACCCAATCAGCTCATTTGTTTTCATCCTCATTCGCCAATCAAAGCGCGTAAAAACAATAGAAAGCGAAGAGAAGATATTGCTCTTTTCCAGGCAGATTTTTATATTGTCATGTAGCAGAAAGATTTTCCTAAAACTTTACCGCTTCCCTTTTCAAAATACTCCCGCAAACAGGAGATGTGAGGTGCTATAGTTAAAGGAATTTCCCCCAGTATCTTCAGCATATGCCCTCCTGTGAAAGAACTTTTAAGTGGGGCCTTCCCAAGCACATGTCACGTATACTGTTTTAAATTTTGCAGACATAATCCTAAAATATTTCTACTCTCAAGTTTTATTTTGTCTTACCTTTTTTGTTGCTAGTTGAATTGCATATGGGAATCATATATTTGACTCATAACTTCAAATATGGGACCTCATATCTCCTGTTTGCAGTAATATTTTGAAAAGGGAAGCGACAGAGTTTTAGAAAAATTTTTCTGCTACATGAAAATGTAAAAATCTGCCCTGAAAAGAGAAATATCGAGTGCAAAACCCGCTTTTACCATGAGGTGCTTTTATACCGAAGAGAGCCTATGACGCCACCTTTCTTTCTGAAACTGATTAAAAATTATTTTCTCTTCACTGTCCATTGTCTATTACGCGTTTTGATTGGCAAGTGAAGATGTAAACAAATGAACTGATTGGCTCAAAATATTTCCCCTCCTTGCTGCATTCTATGTTTTAGCCCTGATTTCGATGTGAAAGATGCATGGACTTGTTGGGAAGCTCTAACTATTCCCCATTTCAAAGTTGACTTTAAACTGAAAAGTTTTATCGCAGTTCTGGCTGGCCTTGACCTTTGAAGATTTTTGAAAGATTAAACTCATTTTCCTACGAGAATTAGATCAAGGTAAGTTGTTTTAAGATTTTGGGGTCGTTTTTGCACCTGAAAGGTTCTTTAGCCTCCGATCGTTTTACGCACACAGTTATGAAAGAAAAATCTATCCGAAGGACGGTTCCAAGTTTCCTAAAATAAATTCAAATTATGAAAGCACCTAAATATCCACGTTCTGGTAGCAGAAAGGACCGTTCTAATCATACGGGTGCTGTCTGTTTTGGCTTTCTCCCTGATTTTGTAGTGGCAAAACGGAGGAATCAGCCTTCATCCGAAACGAATATGTACTCCCAAATGAGACGACGGGACAGCGGTTGAAACAAGACTTCGGGCTCATAATTTGCAAACAAATTCAGTAAATACAATGAAGACGTTTTTGCTTCGGTAATTTGCAAATCTAAAAGCACTGTAAACGTGGCTCTAATGCCTTACTTCATAGCATCAAAATGTGTGCAACTATATCAAGCATCCTAAAACACCTGGAAATATCAAGCATTCGAGACGAGAGGGCAAGAAATTAAGAGCCTGAGAACATTGTAATCCCTTCAGCACATTGTTTCGCATGTCTCGAGGAGAGGTGACAACACCGGAAGTAATTGATTATGCTATTGTATCAGAAGGCCTTCATATGCTACTCTCTAAAGCCATACGCATCGAACGAAGCGCAAAGCAGATTACAGTGTTTTAAAAGGTAACGTGAAGCCTTGAAGTAAATAAATTTTTGTGATGGAGATTTTCGATCAACCATCCCTGGGTTGAACTGTTGCTGCTGGGATGTGGGTAGTTAATATTCTCCGTCCTGGACTTTGATTAGCGGCATGTGGAAGTTACAAGGTATCCTGTAGTTCCTACTTTTCTTGGTCATTAAGGTTGCAGTCACACACTATGTACTGTCGACGAATGGAAGTAAAAATATGAGATATGACTCTTCGGAACAAAGAGGAAAAAAGGATGGGAAGTTACATTTACATGATCTATCACTTGTTACGATATGATATGTAGGTTGACTGAAAGTCTATGGAATAGGAATTACCGCTGTTTTGTATTATCCGTAGTTATATGTGAACTTCTTTGCTCCATGATAGGCAGATAATGGAGAGAGCGTCTTATCATGAATTGTTGACTGCGGTCTGCAATAATTGGTCTACTATTTGTAAGGTAATGTGAAAATTGTTTGAAATTCTTTATTAACACATACCTTTGTATCGCCTCCTGAGAGCTCTGATATGTGGGAATTGGATTCTCTCATCGTGTTCTTCACGGATAGTATCATCGTTGGAATCAGCTGAAAAGTATTGGAATTATCGATTTATTATTGATAGTTAGAATAGAGACTGTGAGATATACTTTCTAACCTCTATATGGAATCCACTTGAGAGCTTCACCCACATGTATTGAATGGATCATAAGGCATATTGAAGTATTGTAGAAGGTGCCACGAAGACGAAATTGAAGTGAATATTTGGGATGGAGGTTTTCGATTTTTGATCAATCATCCCTGGGCTGAACTAATGGTGCGATGATGTGGGTAATTAGTAGTATCCACTCTGATGTTTAATGAGGGGCAAGTCAAAGTGAATAGTTTTATAGCAGATCTGGCTGGCCTTGGCCGTTGAAGTTGCATCCAAACATCATTAACTTTCCATGACAAGAAGTAAGAATGCGAGATGTGACTTTTCAGAACCGAAAACAAGCAACAGAAGTCTTGGCAGTTAGTTTTGCATGATATATACTTCTTGGAACTACCTGATGTTTAGGTTGGAGGGGTATGTACGAATTAAAAGTAGCCATCTTTTTGTATTGTAAGTAGGTATACTTGACCCGTCCTTGCTCTATGATGCGGGGATAATGGAGAAAATACCAGAAAATCAATAATTGGAGACCCTTCGTATACGGAATGCTTGACTACGGTCTTCAAACTGTGACCTACGTATTATAGGATACATGACAAAATGACAAATGATTGAACTGCTCTGTTATAACATCGTCCATGATATGCGGATAACGGAGACAGCACCAGAGCGTCAACAATTGGTAACCCACCGTATACCCTATGTTTAACTACGGTCTTCAAACTGTTATCTACGTCTTAAAGGATACACTGAAGAATGGTTGAACTGCTCTATTACAACATACCTTTGTCAGACCTTCTGGGAATCATGATATTTGGGAAATACACTCTCTCTTCTGTTTCCTTATTAATGCTATCATCGTTCGAATCAGCTGAAAAGTATTGACATCACGGATGTATGATTGATAGTTAGAATGGAGACATTGAGATATGGTTTTCTAACTTCTAGAGGGAATTGATTTGACAGTTTTGCCCCCATCTATCGATTGGCCCGTAAGGCATATTGGAGTGTTGTAAAAGGTACTATGAAGTGAATATTTGGGAAAGAGGGTTCCAATTTTTCGATCATGCATCCTTGGATTTAACTGTTGGTGCAGGGATGTGGGTACTTAGTATTGTCCTTCCTGACCTTTGATTAGCGGCATGTGGAAGTTACAGGATTTCTCGAAGTTCCTACCTGTTTTGGTCATTTAGGTTGCTGTCTCACACTATGTACTGTCGACGAATGGAAGTAAACATCTGAGATATGACTTTTGGGAACAGAACAGAAAGAAAGATAGGAAGTTACTTTTACATGATCTACCACTTGTTCAGAAATGATATGTAGGTTGGATGAATGTGTTTGGAATAGGAATTACCGCTGTTTTGTATTATCCGTAGTTATATGTGAGCTTCTTTGCTCCATGATAGGCAGATAATGGAGAGAGCGTCTTATCATGAATTGTTGACTGCGATCTGCAATAATTGGTCTACGTTTTGTAGGATAATGTACAAAATTGTTTGAAATTCTCTATTAAACCATACCTTTGTATCTCCTCCTGAGAGCTCTGATGTGTGGGAATTGGATTCTCTCATTGTGTTCTTCACGGATAGTATCATCGTTGGAATCAGCTGAAAAGTATTGGAATCACCGATGTATGATTGGTAATTGGGTGATAAGGTGAGGCACTGTTAATCTGGTATTTTTAGTCAATGAGAGCTATAATAGTTATTGTTGTGTAAACCTCTTGATCATGTTTTCGAATAAATGATACAAATGCTAAACTCTCTCTGGTAAAGATTGTGTCGGATGTCCCGAGGAACGGCGACAACACCGGAAGTAATTGACTATTCTGTTGTACCGGAATGTCTTCATATGCTACTCTCTAAAGCCAAATGCATCGAATGAACCTTAAGGCAAATTTCAGCGTTTTAGAAGGTAACGACCATGAAGCCTTGGGGGAAGCGACTATATGGGATGGAGATTTTCGATTTGCGATCAATCGTTCCTGGATTGAACTGTTGTTGCAGGGAAGAGTAATTATTATTATCTGCCCTGATCTTTCATATCTTTGATTAGCGACATGTCGAAATGGTTGGTTTTATCGCAGATCTGGCTAACTTGGGCCGTTGAAGTTGCAGCCAAACATCATTAAATGTCTATGAAAGTAAGTAAGCATGCAAGATGTGACTGTTCAGAACTGAAAAGAACAACGAAAATCTTAGCAGTTAGTTTTGCATGATATATACCACTTGGAACTATCTGCTGTTTAGGTCTGAGGGATATGTACGAATTAAAAGTAGCCAGCATTTTGTATTATTGGTGGTTTTACTTGACCGTCCTTGCTCCATGATACGGAGAAAGTGGAGAAAGCACCAGATCATCAATAATTGGAGACCCACCTTATACGGAATGTTTGACTACGGTCGTCAAAGTTTGATCTACGTTGTATAGGACACTAACAAATGGTTGAACTGTTCTATTACTGCCTATTTTTGTCAGCCCTTCTTGGAACCATGATATTTGGAAAATACGCTCTCTGATCTTTTTCGTCAACAATGCTATCATCGTTCGAATCAACTGAAAAGTATTGGAATCAAGGATTGACAATTGATAGTTAGAATAGAGACTTTGAGACATGGTTTTCTAACCTCTAGAGGCAATTCATTTGATAGTTTTGCCCCCATGTATCTAATGGATCTTAAGCTACATTCCAAGGTTGTAGAAGGTTCCATGAAGCTTAAGGGGATGTAAATATTTGGGATGGAGAATGTCGATTTTCGATCAATCATCCCTGAATTGAACTATTGGGGTAGGGATGTGAGTACTTAGTAGTACGCACTCTGATGTTTAATGAGGGGCAAGCCGAAGTGAATAGTTTTATTGCAGATCTGGCTGGCCTTGGCCGTTGAAGTTGCATCCAAACATCATTAACCTTCCATGAAAACAGGGAAGAACGCGAGATGTGACTTTTCAGAACCGAAAGCAAAGAATGTTTGGCAGCTAGTTTTGCATGATATAAGCCACTTGTTGTTATCTCGTGGTTGGGTTGGAGGAATAAATACAGTGAAAAATAGTTGAACTATTCTGGTAAGAAAGTAAATAGATACTGAATGGTTGGGAAACCTATTGTTTTCAATCGGCGATGTTATTGTTCTCGATTTTCGACGTCATGTGACGTCGAGCCGGTATAGTGTCCGCACTGCTTGACTTGACTTTAGTACTGAAACACTCAAAATGCCTAGCAAAACTTGTCGAGGTTTTGGATATACTAATGATCGGATAACTTATTTAAATTGAATAAACAAATACTCATACAATGTTAACATTTTTAACTTCCGATTTTCATCCCAATTCAGAGCTTAACATTGAAAGTAATAGAGAAAACTTAGATGCACGTCTTGAAGTAATCTGTCTAGTATAACACGCGTTGGAAAGAATTCCAAATTTCATAGGGCAGTTATCAGAGCACTAAATTTATCTAAACCTAATAATATTTATAATTTTCCAACCAAACAAGGATTTGGTAGTGGATCATCTCCCTGCAACAGTCTACGAAAGAGGCCAATATGATGACAGCAAGTTGAAAGAATCATGGCGATTGCTTGTAAGACGTCATCAGAGTCAGAAAGTAGAAATCTTTGATTCAGGGAAAATACTACTATTTGTCTTTTTCAATCTTGGGTAGCTATTCCTGACAAAGGATGCTTGTTACAAATAAATCTAGGAATGATCTTAAAATATTTGTCAAATGGCCCTTCTTTCTTTTAACTCGTTAAAGTCTACTTCAGGAGCTCTACCTTACTTCTTAGTTGGTTTTGCACATTGTAATGGATTGCCTTGTCTTTGCCAGCTTATATACATTATTATCATTGTACCTACTGGAAATCTGCACCCCCTAACCAAAATTAATGGGAAGACATATCTGTTTAGATTATAAGAAATATCCTTTATGGGATGCCAATTAACATTTTGTATGAAGGCCTAAACTACAATAATCATTCTGTATGACAATTAATTCTTATGAATAACTACTTTCTTATGCCTCTCGTTGAGTTCGTTACAAGGTAATTTTGAGTCGTGATTTCAGTTTTCACCATTGATTCAACCTTTCCAAGTAAACTTTTTCCAAGGTTTATCAAACTTTCTGACTGCTGTTAGATAGTCTAATGTTAGATTTTCTAATTAGATGAAGGATTAGGGGATGTCACAACCCCACAGCCGCATAGGTATTTCGCTTAATCAAAAAGTGGAGAATTTTGGTATATTAGGCTGAGTATCCGGTATAGAATCTACTATATGTAATTATTTTTGCATGCGCAATGATAAGGTCGCTATATGGATATATATTAAGATGCTAGGAGCCGTATGAAATCGATCCAATGCAATGCATGGAGGTCCTTCTAGAACGTTCACTACAACGCCTGCCAAAAGTAGTTGGAAAAGCCACACAATTCTTTGAATTCCCGACTTCTGTCGCTTTTCCGTTGCACGATTTAAAATGTAAACGCCCTCCCCCTCCTTAAGCAATGCTGGTACGATAGCAAACTCCGTAGCTTTCGACATACACTTCACGTTTGCCCCTTAAGTTGCTCATATTTCGTTCATACGAAATTGCTGTAGCTCGTCTATAGGGTAAATCATAGCAAGTTTTCCAAAACTTTTGGCAGACATTGTAGGAATAAACTATCCGTACACAACTGTTCTATTATTTCTTTTTGGAAGCCATTGAAATCATCATTCGCTTATACCATGTCTTTCAGCCGAGAAAAGTGTTGATCTCGGTTTGTGATTTTAGGCCATCATTCCATGATTTAAGGTCCTCCAACAGTGACATTTTGAAGCTAACTGTGAGTTTAAGAACACCTTCTGCAACAAGTGAAAGGCGTTGAATAAGTTTGTCATCGAAAATGAATTCTGTGAAAGCAATAAGCGCATCTGAAACTGTAAAATATCGTGAAACATTTTGTCTGCTCCCAGTTGTGCACTGTTTTCCTTCCATGATGATCGACTTCATCACCGCTTCTTCATCACGTGACCATTTTTCAACATAATACAATAGCTGCTATTATTTCTATTGATATAGTGTCCCAACCAGTCCTATTCCATTTACTATGTCTAATATAACGTACCTTTGTCATCCCTTCTTGGAGGCATGGTATTTGGGAAATACGCTCTCTCATCTTTTTCTTCGTCAATGCTATCATCGTTCGAATCAACTTAAAAGTAATCGAATCACCAATTTATGATTGATAATTGGAATATAGACATTGAGGTGTGGTTTCTAACCTCTAGAGGCAATTCATTTGACAGTTTTGCCCCCATCTATCTAATGGACTGTAATGCAAATTGCGATGTTGTAAAATGTGCCATTAAGACTAGGGGAAAGTGAATATTTCGGAAGAGAGTTTCAATTTTCGACTATCCATCCCTGGATTGAACTGTTGGTGCAGGGATGTGGGTACTTAGTATTGTCCTTCCTGACCTTTGATTAGCGGCATGTGGAAGTTACAGGATTTCTCGAAGTTCCTACCTGTTTTGGTCATTTAGGTTGCTGTCTCACACTATGTACTGTCGACGAATGGAAGTAAACATCTGAGATATGACTTTTGGGAACAGAACAGAAAGAAAGATAGGAAGTTACTTTTACATGATCTACCACTTGTTCAGAAATGATATGTAGGTTGGATGAATGTGTTTGGAATAGGAATTACCGCTGTTTTGTATTATCCGTAGTTATATGTGAGCTTCTTTGCTCTATGATAGGCAGATAATGGAGAGAGCGTCTTATCATGAATTGTTGACTGCGATCTGCAATAATTGGTCTACGTTTTGTAGGATAATGTACAAAATTGTTTGAAATTCTCTATTAAACCATACCTTTGTATCTCCTCCTGAGAGCTCTGATGTGTGGGAATTGGATTCTCTCATTGTGTTCTTCACGGATAGTATCATCGTTGGAATCAGCTGAAAAGTATTGGAATCACCGATGTATGATTGGTAATTGGGTGATAAGGTGAGGCACTGTTAATCTGGTATTTTTAGTCAATGAGAGCTATAATAGTTATTGTTGTGTAAACCTCTTGATCATGTTTTCGAATAAATGATACAAATGCTAAACTCTCTCTGGTAAAGATTGTGTCGGATGTCCCGAGGAACGGCGACAACACCGGAAGTAATTGACTATTCTGTTGTACCGGAATGTCTTCATATGCTACTCTCTAAAGCCAAATGCATCGAATGAACCTTAAGGCAAATTTCAGCGTTTTAGAAGGTAACGACCATGAAGCCTTGGGGGAAGCGACTATATGGGATGGAGATTTTCGATTTGCGATCAATCGTTCCTGGATTGAACTGTTGTTGCAGGGAAGAGTAATTATTATTATCTGCCCTGATCTTTCATATCTTTGATTAGCGACATGTCGAAATGGTTGGTTTTATCGCAGATCTGGCTAACTTGGGCCGTTGAAGTTGCAGCCAAACATCATTAAATGTCTATGAAAGTAAGTAAGCATGCAAGATGTGACTGTTCAGAACTGAAAAGAACAACGAAAATCTTAGCAGTTAGTTTTGCATGATATATACCACTTGGAACTATCTGCTGTTTAGGTCTGAGGGATATGTACGAATTAAAAGTAGCCAGCATTTTGTATTATTGGTGGTTTTACTTGACCGTCCTTGCTCCATGATACGGAGAAAGTGGAGAAAGCACCAGATCATCAATAATTGGAGACCCACCTTATACGGAATGTTTGACTACGGTCGTCAAAGTTTGATCTACGTTGTATAGGACACTAACAAATGGTTGAACTGTTCTATTACTGCCTATTTTTGTCAGCCCTTCTTGGAACCATGATATTTGGAAAATACGCTCTCTGATCTTTTTCGTCAACAATGCTATCATCGTTCGAATCAACTGAAAAGTATTGGAATCAAGGATTGACAATTGATAGTTAGAATAGAGACTTTGAGACATGGTTTTCTAACCTCTAGAGGCAATTCATTTGATAGTTTTGCCCCCATGTATCTAATGGATCTTAAGCTACATTCCAAGGTTGTAGAAGGTTCCATGAAGCTTAAGGGGATGTAAATATTTGGGATGGAGAATGTCGATTTTCGATCAATCATCCCTGAATTGAACTATTGGGGTAGGGATGTGAGTACTTAGTAGTACGCACTCTGATGTTTAATGAGGGGCAAGCCGAAGTGAATAGTTTTATTGCAGATCTGGCTGGCCTTGGCCGTTGAAGTTGCATCCAAACATCATTAACCTTCCATGAAAACAGGGAAGAACGCGAGATGTGACTTTTCAGAACCGAAAGCAAAGAATGTTTGGCAGCTAGTTTTGCATGATATAAGCCACTTGTTGTTATCTCGTGGTTGGGTTGGAGGAATAAATACAGTGAAAAATAGTTGAACTATTCTGGTAAGAAAGTAAATAGATACTGAATGGTTGGGAAACCTATTGTTTTCAATCGGCGATGTTATTGTTCTCGATTTTCGACGTCATGTGACGTCGAGCCGGTATAGTGTCCGCACTGCTTGACTTGACTTTAGTACTGAAACACTCAAAATGCCTAGCAAAACTTGTCGAGGTTTTGGATATACTAATGATCGGATAACTTATTTAAATTGAATAAACAAATACTCATACAATGTTAACATTTTTAACTTCCGATTTTCATCCCAATTCAGAGCTTAACATTAAAAGTAATAGAGAAAACTTAGCTGTACGGCTTGAAACAATGTGTCTTGAAGTAATCTGTCTAGTATAACACGCGTTGGAAAGAATTCCAAACTTCATAGGGCAGTTAATAGAGTATTAAATTTATCTAAACCTAATAATATTTATAATTTCCCAACCAAACAAGGATTTTGTAGCGGATCATCTCCCGTCAACAGTCTAAGAAAGAGGCCAATATGATGACAGCAAGTTGAAAGAATCATGGCGATTGCTTGTAAGATATCATCAGAGTCAGAAAGTAGAAATCTTTGATTCAGGGAAAATACTACTATTTGTCTTTTTCAATCTTGGGTAGCTATTCCTGACAAAGGATGCTTGTTACAAATAAATCTAGGAATGATCTTAAAACATTTGTCAAATGGCCCTTCTTTCTTTTAACTCGTTAAAGCCTACTTCAGGAGCTCTACCTTACTTCTTAGTTGTTTTTGCACATTGCAATGGATTGCCTTGTCTTTGCCAGCTCATATACAATATATTATCATTGTAACTACTGGAAATCTGCACCCCCCAACCAAAATTAGTGGGAAGACATGTCTGTTTAGATTATTAAAAAATATGCTTTACGGGGATGCCAATTAACATTTTGTATGAAGGCCTAAACCACAGTAAGCATTTTGTATGACAATTAATGCTTGTGAATAAATACTTTCTTATGCCTCTCGTTGAGTTCGTTACAAGGTCATTTTGAGTCGGGATTTCAGTTTTCACCTTTGATTCAACCTTTCCGAGTCGACTTTTTTCCAAGGTTTTGCCAAAAAGACATAAACTTTCTGACTGTTGTTAGATTTTCTAATTAGATGAACGATTGGGGGATGTCAGAACCCCACAGTCGCATTTAATTACCTGCCTGTACCCTTTTGATCGTTAGCAAAGACCTCAGTGTCACAAGATAGGTATTTTCGCTTAATCAAAAAGTGGAGTATTTTGGTATATTAGGCTGAGTATCTGGTATAGAATCTACTATATGAAATTATGTTTTTGTGCACAATGATAAGGTCGCTATGTGGATATATATTAAGATGCTAGGAGCCGTTTGAAATCGATCCAATGCAGTGCATGAAAGTCCTTCAAGAATGTTCACTACAACGCCTGCCAAAATTAGTTGAATACGCCACATAATTCTTTGAATTCCCGACTTATGTCGCTTTTCCGATGCACCATTTAAAATTTAAACACCCTCCCCCTCCTTAAGCAATTCTGGTACCATAGCAAAACCCCGTAGTTTTCTACATACACGTCACTTTTGCTCCTTGAGTTGCTCAAAGTTTGTTCATACGAAATTGCTGTAGCTCGTCTATAGGGTAAATCATAGCAAGTTTTCCAAGACTTTTGACAGACATTGTAGGAATAAACTATCTGTACACAACTGTTCTATTATTTCTGTTGGTAAGCCACTGAAATCATCATTCGCTTATACCGTGTCTTTCAGCTGAGAAAAGTGTAGATCTCAGTTTGTGATTTTAGACCATCATTACATGATTTAAGGTCATTCAGCAAAGAAAGTTGGAAGCTAACTGTGAGTTTAAGAACACCTTCTGCAACACGTGACATGCGTTGAATAGCTCGTCATCGAAAATGAATTCTGTGAGAGCAATAAGCGCATCTGAAAATGTAAAATATCATGAAACATTTTGTCTGCGCCCAGTTGTGCACTCTTTTCCTTCCATGATGATCGACCTCATCACCGCTTCTTCATCACGTGACCATTTTTCAACATAATACAATAGCTGGTATTATTTCTATTGTTATAGTTTCCCAACCAGTCCTATTCCATTTACTATGTCTAATATAACGTACCTTTGTCATCCCTTCTTGGAGGCATGGTATTTGGGAAATACGCTCTCTCATCTTTTTCTTCGTCAATGCTATCATCGTTCGAATCATCTTAAAAGTAATCGAATCACCAATTTATGATTGATAATTGGAATATAGACATTGAGGTGTGGTTTCTAACTTCTAGAGGCAATTCATTTGACAGTTTTCCCCCATCTATCTAATGGACTGTAATGCAAATTGCAATGTTGTAAAACGTGCCATTAAGACTAGGGGGAAGTGAATATGTCGGATAGAGAGTTTCAATTTTCGACTATCCATCCCTGGATTGAACTGTTGATGCAGGGATGTGGGTACTTAGTATTGTCCGTTCTGACCTTTGATTAGCGGCATGTGGAAGTTACAGGATTTCTCGAAGTTCCTACCTGTTTTGGTCATTTAGGTTGCTGTCTCACACTATGTACTGTCGATGAATGGAAGTAAAAATTTGAGATATGACTTTTCGGAACAGAAAAGAGAGAAAGATAGGAAGTTAAATTTATATGATCTACCATTTGTTTGGAAATGATATGTAGGTTGGATGAATGTGTTCGGAATAGGAAGTACGCTGGTTTGTATTATCCGTAGTTGTATGCGAGCTTCTTTGCTCCATGATAGGCAGATAATGGAGATGGCGTCTTATCATGACTTGCTGAAAGAAAAGATAACTGGTGAAGCAACAAGCGGTGATGCTCAAGCCTTGACAGTAAAGTATCGTTTTGGGAGAAGAGGTCCTAGATACAATTGCTGCAGGTTGTATAGATATAAGGGAACAGTCGATATCTCAAGAAAACAGAAGCTACATCAAGTAAAGGGAAACGTCCAAATCAAAAGACGCATAAGACCTTCGAGAGAAAGTGACATGGTGACAGCAGCTCAGATAGTGCCATTGTGGGATTGTTAGCAAATCAATCCCCAGGATTTGAGCTCTATTAAATCGGAAAAG
Organism: Mastigias papua; assembly: GCA_964019165.1. NCBI lineage: Eukaryota > Metazoa > Cnidaria > Scyphozoa > Rhizostomeae > Mastigiidae > Mastigias > Mastigias papua. The sequence goes on from OZ025269.1 coordinate 11,094,356, forward strand.
AGTGGCTGGATCATAGGTTCTGGTGCGACATGTCACATGTCACATGATTTTGCTTCTTTTGTGGAGTACGAAGAATAATATCGTCCTGAAGAGGTTACACTTGGAGATGGACATTTCGTGGAAGCTACAGGAAAAGGCAATATTGTGTTAGACTTAAAAGTAAACAATTTGAAGACCCAAACATGCAAGCTGAGTTATGTGTTGTATGCACCAGAGCTTTCATATAATCTACTCAGTTTATCAAAAGTTATCAAGGCTGGAAAAGCACTGAAGTTTTCATCAGTTGGCTGTGAAATCTTAGACAAGGAGGAGAATATTGTTGCTATAGCTACAAAAGTTGGAAGTTTTTATTATCTTAGTTGTGACCAAAGGAACGAACGAGCTCATGCAGTTGCTGAAAACCCAAAAGGTGGGTTTGGCACCGAAGATATGGTCATCTTGGCTTAAAAAGCTTAGAGAAACTTGCGACGAGTAACTTATTGGATGGTTTTGACTATAAGCAGCCAACGGGTCAAATTTCTGTGAACCTTATGCAAAAGGAAAACACCATTGACGCAAGATCCCAAAACTTGATGGAGAAAGAGCTAAAGAATTTCTTGAAGTAGTACACAGCGATGTGTGTGGGAAGTTGGAAGTCCAGTCGCTTAGTGGGTATCAATACTATGCGACATTTATTGATGATACATCAAGATTTGTATGGATATACATGTTGAAGAACAAGCGAAGTTTTCAAAAAATTCCTGTAATGGATGGTAATGGCCGAGAAAGCTAGTGGCAGAGTAATAAAAACATTTTGCAGATAATGGCGGCGAACATATCTCCTAGGATTTTGAAGATTATCCAAAAAGTCAGGGATTACGTCATGAATACACAATCCGGAAAACAGCTCAGCAGAATAGCGTAGCTGAAAGAATAAATAGAACATTATTTGAAATGGTACGCTCAATGCTGTCAGATTTCAGTTTGTCGAAAAAGTTTTGTGCAGAAGCATTATCAACTGCTGGATATATACGAAATCGAAGCCCAACAGCAGCCGTAGAAGAAATGACACCATATGAAGCCTTTAATGGGGAAAGACGAACATTCAGCACTTTACAGTGTTTGCATGTGATGCATATGCTCACGTTCCAAAGGATGAGCGAGACAAATTTGATTCAAAGTCACAGAAGTACATTTGTCTTGGCTATGGCAGACTGACAAAGGGATATCGCCTGTACGATGAGAAAAATTGCCAAATAATGTACTGCAGAGATGTGCTATTCAATGAAGTAAAGCCTGCAAAAGAGTCAAAGTAAGATATCACTGCAGATAGCAGGCAAAGTGAAAAGTTAGAATGGAATTGGAATGTGTGGAAGATGAAAAAACAATCGAGAAGCAGATTGACGAGTCAGTAGGAAAACAACTGCGAAGTTCGAAAAGACCTCAAAATCCCCTGATTACTTTGGAGTGAGAGTCCACATGGCAGATGGTGAGCCAGTTGAACCAAGGACAGTCGGTGAAGCTGGAGCCAGCTCAGAGATAAGGAAATGGGAAAAAGCAATTGAATGTGAAATGGAATTGTTGAGACAGAACTATGTTTAAGATTTGGTAGAACTATCACACGGTATAAATGCAATAAGCAGCAAATGGGTCTTCAAACAGAAGTCTGATACTGATGGAAGAATTAACCGATATAAAGCACGACTTGTTGTCAAAGGTTTTACACAAAAGTGCGGACTTGATTATAACGAAATATTTAGTCCGGTTGTAAGATTTGAGTCAGCACGTACAAACATTGCCTTAGCTGCTAAGCATGGATTAAACCTACATCAAATGGGTGTAGCAACTGCAATTCTTCAAGATGAACTAAAAGAAGATATATATATATGAAACAGCTCGAAGGATTCGCTGAAAAGGGAAAGGAAAACCTTGTGTGTAAGTTGAAAATGAGTTTGTATGGCTTGAAGCAATCACCAAGATCCTGGAACGAAGAGCTGGACAAAAAGTTGAGGAGTTTGGGATTCAAACAAGCTACAAGTGACCCGTGCATTTATACTGCTGAACGTTTTCATTGCCGTTTACGTTCATGATATGATTTTAGCTAGACAAACAGATGAACATAGGGCAGAAGTAAAGAAATCCATTGTAGAAAAGTTCAAAGTCAAAGACGGGTGGAACCGCACCATTCTTTTTGTGTGAAAGTAGTTTAGAAGAAAAAGTCTGGCGAGATTTGGATTGGCCAAGAAGTATACATTAAGGAGCTAGCAAAAGAGTTTCAGATGGATCAATCAAAGCCTGTGGCAACACCTTTTGAATCTGAATCAAGACTAATAAAAGAAGAAAGTGAAAATGAGCTATTTGATCAAAAGAGTTACCAGTCTGCAGTTGGGAGCTTGTTTTATCTTACAAAAAGAACACGACCGGACGACGCTTGCAGTCAGTACCAAGCAAAATTTGTGACAAACCAACAAAACAGCACTGGACAGCTGTAAAGCGAATTCTATGATACCTAAATGGTAGTCTAAGTTTAGGGCTACTATACAGTAAAGATAAAGAATATGAATGGATAGGCTACAGTGATTTAGATTAGGCTGGAGATTTACAGGATAGAGAGTCAACATCAGGATATGTTTTCAGGATCTGTGGAGCAGCACTCGGCTGGAAAAGTAAGGAGCAGACCTGTATGGCTTTACCTACAGCTGGAGCCGAGTACATAGCATTTGCCAGTGTAATCCAAGAAGCTATATGGATACAAAGGCTTCTTTCTAATTTGAAAGAAATAACAAAGAAGTAAACCATTATTTATGAAGATAACCAATCCACTATATGTTTTGCGAAGAATCCACAATATCATGGCCGAGCAAAACATATTGATATTAAGTGTCATTTGGTTCGTGAGCATATCATAACTGGAAAGATAAAATTGAGGTTTTGCTAATGGTTGTGTATTTACCAAAGGGCTGAGCAGTCTTCAATTTCTCAAAGTAAGAAACATGCTTGGATCAAAGAAATTGCTGAACAGTCTGGTAGCGAGTGAGGAGGAGTGTTGGAAATACACGAACATTCCAAAGCAAACTAAGACCAAGTCACAATGACGTAGTCCGATATTTATATCTGCGATTGAACACAGCTAGTGTTCAAATAGCTTCTTGGTAGAAACGTCTAGACTGACATGTGTAAAGTATGTAAATGATCGTAACTTCATTCGACTTAGTATGGTTAATTTTGATTTTACTACTGCACGAAAAAGCGACACCATGTTTTAGACATACTGAAAAGCTGTTTTCGTCCGGCACTCGTCAGAGTATGAAGCGTCAGATGACGACCGAAAGGTGAACCGAAACATATAGCTAGATACGGATACACATGCTATGATGATGTGTCTGCATCTGGCTATATGTTTCGGTTCAGCTTTCGGTCGTTATCTGACGTTTCATACTCTGACGATGAAAAAAGCTTTTCAGTATGTCTACAACATGGTGCCGCTTTTACGTGCTAAAGTTCTGTATTACCAACAGACTTTTCACGTAATTTTGATTTGTTGATTGTGAACTGTGACTTGTTTACTCATCAGTTGATGATGATAAAAACGCAGACTTCTTTGTAGATACATTCAACAGGTAGTTATTATCATTATTATCCATCCTGATATTTGATTAGCGCCATGTGAAAGTTACAAGGTTTCTGGTAGTTCGTATGTTTCTTGGTCTTTAAAGTTGCAGCCAAACACTATTTTCTGTCCATGAATAGAGGTTAAAATGACATGTAGGTTGGAAGAATGTGTACGGAATAGGAATTTCCACTGTTTTTGTATTATCCGTAGTTGTACGTGAAATTCCTTTTCTCCATGATTGGGAGATAATGGAGAAGGCACATTGTCATGAATGGTTGACTGTTGTCTGCAATAATTGGTCTACTTTTTGTAGGATAATGTGTAAAATTGTTTGAAATTCTCTATTACAACATACCTTTGTATCGCCTTCTGAGAGCTCTGATACGTGGGAAATGCGCTCTCTCATCGCTTTCTTCACCGATATTATCATCCTTCAAATCAACTGAAAAGTATATCGGAATCACCAATTTATGATTGATAGTTAGCTTATGGTTTGAAGTACTGTCAATCTGGCATTGTTATTCTATGATAGCTGTAAAATGTAATGTTGTGTAAACCGCTTAATTATGTTTCCGAATATATGATGCAAATACTAAACTATCTCTGCTAATAGATTAATGTCATATGGCTTAAGAGGTTACATATTGTAAGCGTTTTGTGAATGTAGGATAGAAACATGACACAAACGAGAGAAGATATAAAATCAAACGGGAAATAAATATAAAGGAAGATTTTTTATATATATTTTATGAATTAGAGGATCATGTGAGTGGTAGTCAGCGAGCTGTGTCGTATGCAGAAAGTGTATAGCTACTGATGATGGAGATTCAACTGGATTTGTAGTTTATATGTTGTTCCTCGACATCAACATCTTTGCACATTGGAGCAAGAATTAGTGCCTTTCGAACATGGTCTGTGTAGCAAATGGAGCAGTCAATGACTGTGTTATAAAGGTAGTTGGAAGAGAGATCTTGAAATAACGGCAAGTATGTCTTCATGTGAGTTCGCTGATAAAGGTTGTAGCCCTGTTGATAGGAAGAGGCCTATCTGGACCGTTATTATCATCAGCTGCAATATTCAAATTCAAATAGATAAGGTAAATGCTACTATCACATCATGCTATAGAATAAGTTTCAAATTAATGTTATTCAGTAGTGGGATTCATAAAGAGGAGTCCTCAATGTAAAAAGACCTACGAGATGATACCCTCCCCCATTCCTTTTAGGAATCGCAAGGTTAATGTGAATTATAGGTATCTAGTATCTAAACAATTCATGTTGTGTTCAGAGTTTGATCAATATCCACAGTTCACGTGGCCTTTCTTGACTCTTCTTTAGATCTCTTTTAAATACAAACGTTGCGGTTAAGTCTCTAATTTCTAAAGGCAATTAATTCCACAGTTTTGCCCCAATGTATCGAATGTACCTTATGTTAAATTGCAATATTTTACAAGGTGCTCCGTAGCCTGGAAGGAGGTGAATATTTGAGATGGAGATTTTCGATATTCGATCAACTGTCCCTCAATTGAGCTGTTGCTGCATGGATATGAGCAATTATTATTATTATCCGCTCTGATCTTTACTTAGTGGCATGTAGAAGTGAAGAGTATTCTCCCTGTTCTGGCTGGCCGCGGCCGTTGAAGTTGCTGCCATACATTATTACATGTTCACGAAATCAAGCAAGAATTGGCAGTTATTTCTTGCATGATGTCCTTGCATGATGCAGGGATTCTTAAGAAATGATGCTTAGGTTGGAGGAATTTGTACAGATTAGAAATAGCCGCAGCTATAGTTTAAGACGCTGGCCCATTGTAGCCGGATAATCGCGGAAGCATCGTATAAAAATTATGTGATTACGTTCTGTCGTATTTGATGTACTTTTTGTTGGATACAGTGAACAATATTTGAACTGTTTTGCTACTATTATATACCTGGGATATACGCTCTTTCATCGCTTTCTTCACCAATGTCATCATCGTTGAAATAATCTGAAAAACATTGCAATCACCGATTTATGATTGATAGTTCATTGTTTTGAGCATTTTCAGCCGTTATAAGCAATGATAACAATGAAGAAAGTGTTGCTTAATGCTATTAAACATGTTCTTGAATGAATAATGCAAATACTAAAAAGTCTCTGATAATAGATAATTTGCATCTGGCTAAAGAGTTTGTATATTACAAGCAGTTCATTACCTAGTATGGAAATCCGACACAGACGAGAGAAGATGTAGTAGCAATAGGTATTATCTGACACCTGTTTCAAAGTAATATTGGCAGGAAAATACACTAGCACATTGTTGTGTACAATAGTAATATGGCTTTTAAAGTTTGATATCTATAACAGTAGGAACTCAAATTATAAAGCTGTGAAATATGTAGTTGATTGGAGTGATATTTATTTGGAAATTTGAGTTAAACCAGCTGATGTTTCCTATTTGGCAATGAGTAAAAACAACGGATGGCAATATGAAGCAAGTAATGCTCGCAAATAATATTAATATGTAGGAAGGAGGACAGCCAATTGATGTTACTATGATATATATATATAGTAGAATCAGATGATAATAATATAAAGCATGTAGCTCAACCAAATGGTGCTATGTATATGGAACAGATGAGAAATTGTTGAAACTTATAAATAAGTTAGGATGTAATGCTCAATGTTGATCAAGACTTTGATAATTTATTTTTTGGGCTTCAATGACATGAAAATACCTGAGACTTATTTAAATTTTGCACATAGTTGAAACAGTGCCACTTGATGCTGTTTTGTTCTTCTGTTCTGTCATGCTTTTGTTTGTTTTTGTCGTAAATTGACACATCGAAAAGAAGGGTGTAAACGTTGTATTCGAATTAAGACAAATCAATACTCCGATGATATGATATGATATGATATGATATGATATGATATGATATGATATGATATGATATGATATGATATGATATGATATGATATGATATGATATGATATGATATGATATGATATGATATGATATGATATGATATGATTGATATGATATGATATGATATGATATGATATGATTGATATGATATGATATGCTATACTATTGGATACATGTCTAATTAAATAATAATGATTATATAAAGATCGTCTAACGAAATATAAACAGCAGCTTGTTGTATTTACAGTAATGTTGTCTCTTTCTAATCTCAGTCGGCTGTTTGTTGAATTCATATGCGCCTTTGCAGAGAAATATTTGCTGTCTGCGATATGATGATACCCGTGGCATAGCTTAGTCAATAAATGATGGTTTCGTCATTCCTTCTAAAGCCTTTGCTTTGCTCTAATAGGCCGGAGCAACTCCATTTATGCATTTGGGCATTAAGTACAGTTGATGCTCAAGAGGTATACGCAATAGCTAGCCTATTTTTGAACTTACCAACTGATCTACCAAATACTTGAATGACAAGCAATAGGAGCAAAATGATCTTCATTATGTAGATGAAAAGTTGAAAGCTGCAAAAACGAATATCTTGTGTCACTTGTTGTATTGAGTTCTGGTAATACCAGTGTACCTTCTATGAATTGCCAACGATTTCAGTTCATTTGCAATTTATCTAAATCTTGTGTTGCTGCAGTCTAAGATGCGGCAGCACGAGACGTAGATTACTGGCAAATCAGCTTGACAAAGATGATAGCGTTATAAGAAAGCTGAAATAATGCCTACGTCATATATATACTATATATCATCTTCGTAGTACGTAGTAGATGAATTATACGTAGTGAACAATAAGACTCTACAACACGTCACATGACCATTACGTAATCTTAATTCCGATTGGCCAATTCTATCTGGTTGGCAAAACAACTCTCTGCATTGCAAGGAAAGCAGTGTTTGAACTGCAAGTTATTGGCTTTAGACAGCTGAACCGCTGGTAAGTTATTATGTCGTCAGTAATTTACAAATATCTCAGTTCAAGTGCTGTTTCATTCATGCTGTTGTAGCATTTTCTTAAACAAACAGGAAGACTTTACTTGCGTTCCACTACAGTTCCACTTATGACTAGGCAAATTCGTTCATACCTAGGAAGGCTTGATCGCAGTCGTGGTTAATAACGTAATAGTTTTAGTTGTTTACCTTCGTGAAATGTAACGACAGGTTTTAAGGCTGTATATTCCTTATGTAAGCATTCAGTTTGTAAACTTTGACTGTATTGTCGCCGATTTACAGGACTGTTGTCTTTGTAAACAGTCGGATAGTTATACAAACATTTTACAGTCCTTAGGCATCATCCTGTCCGAACGAACGCAATCGAAGGATGAGAGCTGCAAAATGCTTGCGTAAGTGTCTGACTGTTTATAGCGACAACTGTCCTGTAAATCGATAGCAATAGTCATTGCACAAGGAACATAAAACCTTTAATACCTTTCATTACGTTTCACGAAGTAAGTATTTAAAATTAATTAGTTATTGACCGCGACTTTCATCAAGCTTTCCTAGTTATGAACGAACTTGTATAATCCATTGTGGAACTTATGGACACAGGTAAAGTCCTGATATTTGTATAAGAAAATATTGCAATAGCATTAGTGAAATGGTACATGAACTGAGATATTTATAAATCACTGAAGACTTAATAAGTAACCAGCGGTTCAGCTTTCTAAAGCCAACAGCTTGCAGTTCAAACACTGCCTTCTTTGCAGTGCAGAGCGTATATTAAAGGGTAGTATTAATCTTTTATGTTGGGTAGCAAGCGTTCACCCTGGCTCTCTCTGTAGATTCGCAGATTCGCAAAATAGTTGTCGTACATAAAGAAAATATTTTAGAGAATATGTTACACCTTCGTCCAGGAATTCTTTACGTTTCCGATGAAAGTTTCTAGTAAATGTGGATTGATGACCCCAACGTTTTGTTTCTTACAAGACATTCTCGTACCAATTTTTGTCTTATTTTGGGAGAGGTTAATAATTCTGAAGGTGTGGTGGACTTTTATCCTTCAACCATTCAAGGGCATTTTTCATCTCTTTCCCAATTTTTGCTTGGAATACAGTAGAACCTTCAAAAGTAGAGTTTTCGTACGTTATATTTCAAGTTCACCGCTGATAGTGGGAAACGTGGACAGGTTTTCCAGGACCCAGAACCTTAGAGGACCCCCTAAAAGTTGTAAAATTATTCTTTCGTGATTGCAATAACTTTTCAAATTCACACTGCTATCGTCAGTGCCTCGGACTTTTTCGTATGCCATGGGCGTCACAAGAGCTCTTGGTGGGCCTGTGTGAATCTACTCACACGTCATTCACTGACCTTTCACTGCTATTTGTCTATAAATTTTGCTCCTGAACAGCACAACACAACTCAACATCAAGTTGTTGTAGGACAAGGATGATTTAGGTTATCATTACTTTTAGCTCAGTTTGCAACTTGTACCAAAATTGTATATGGGATAATTCCCTGTTTCTTTTTATGATTAAAATGGAATGTGTCTACAGACGTATTCTCGACAAGTATTGGCACTGAAAGCAATTAAGCTGTTTAACTGGCGTTTGCTTTCACTGTTACTTCACGTGTATTCGTTATGGATCGTGTTCATAACAGTCTCTGATTTCGTGTAACTTGAATGTTGCTTTGCGCTGGCTGTGAAACCTATTGCTTTAGTGAAACCTGTTGATTCTCGAAATGTGAATCCATGGGCGTCTGTTGTTGGATAGTATAGTACGTCAGACGCTTACGTACATTCTAAATGTTCATTCACATCCAAGAACTTATTGAGGGGCCAGGGAAATAGAGCGACATCGCGACAACAAAACATTGACCATCGTAGTTAGACGCTCTCTTCACAGTAACAGACAGAGTCAATAGTTATTAGGAATTTTTCCCAAGAATATCTTGCCTTTTTGAGTAGCTATACAGTTTGCCATTTGCTTTGGTAAAGGCGGATAAATAGACTACAATTTAGTCACACTTGACTTTATTAACTTTGCAGTGTTGCTAGTTCAATTGCGTGACCAAGACAAGTAAAGTGGGGGATAATTAGTGAAAGGAGTATGGGCAAAACGCTTGAGCCACGCCCAAGGCTGTGACTTACAGAGCATCTCTCAATTATTATGGTTAATGACAATCAGTTTTGATAATCTTGTGAGTTAGTCTAAGTAACTGAGCGCTTGGTGGGCACCAGTTTTAGGAGACTTCATTCATTTCGATATTGAAAGAACTGTGATGTCCATCTATATCCAGAAATGGAGTGGGGAGCAATTGTTCTCCCCACTTCCACATAGTGATGCCACTGGTTTGGCCCAACGAGAACTTGATAGTGTCCCGAGCAAGTAGAAGAATGGGACACCTAATTACGTCATTATGAAATTTACATGCCACCACTGATACATACCTTAACTGTTGGAGGAACCTCTCAGGTTTTGAACACGAGACAGTCTGCTCCCTACCTCGCTCGTTGGGGCCGATTGTGGTATGTTGTGCCATCCCTTCATTTGGTTGTAGTCGTAAACAAGAAACCTCAAACTCACGAATTTCTCTCATTTATGAATAATATAATTCTTTAAATCACGAACAATATTTTACATAATAGTAGGGATATCATTTATAGTGTTCATTAGTAAGATGGTGACTTTCCTTTTCTTGCTTTGGTTCCATTTTTATTAAACTGTAAACATGGCATTCTTAAAACATTGAAGAATACTGTTCCAACTATCTTTGCTGCTTTTGGGTTTTTTGGTGCATGTTTTAGGCAGTAATAGAGCTTCATATCACATTTACAATCACTGACAGAGAATGGTCTCCAGTTTCTGTATCCATAATTCTTTGAAAATGCATGTACTATGCGATCACATTTATCATGGGACCTACAACACAAGTCGACATCAGCATAGCTACCAAGCTGTTTATCATCTTTGGAAATGTCACCCATTCCACACCATAGTGTGCCTAAAAGGTCGCAAATGATATTTATTTTTGTCCATCAAGTTATTGACCTACACTATACTACAAATACAATTGTTACTATGCCGATCAAAATGGAAAAGAACACTAGGTCACCGAGTTTCCACTTTGACCGGCACGAGATGATGCAATGAGATTTATAAATTGTATCATGCACTATTAATGCAGACAAATAGAGGGCAAGACTAGATAGACGATCAGAGTAAGAATGTCATATTGAGCGTAGACTTTTATGAGAAGAAGAATGAAGAGTGGTGGTTTTCGTTTTATTTCATAACCCATTGATAAAGACAGCTAGCTTATCAAAATGTCGTCATACATTCACACGTCTTCATCCATGAAAGTGACCATTGGGTAGAATAGATAAGTAACCATGCAGACAAGCAATTAGTGCACTAATTACGAACAGATGGCAAACGGTTTGATCTGTTTTCCTTTGTAGGTAGTTTATACACGGTTGTATCGCTAATTTCGGCCTTACTGGCTCAGTTATTTAGTCAACACGCAAGGTTGCCTTGAGGAATCATTTGTCAACTTGTATACAGTGAGCTTCAACATATGCACTTGTATACTTTCAAATCGGTTTAAACTTTCACTCTCATCTATTATGTTACACTATCTTCAAAGTAAAACCACGACATTGTGAATTTCATGTGGTGGAGGGAGTGGAGATGTTATCAAAATGATGTGGCACTCGTTGCAGAGTATGATTGAACTCTAGCAGCAGTTTTTTGCTGCCACCACAGATCTGCTCAAGAAAAGAAGCTTCAATTAGTTTTTGCTTCTTGATCTCCTCTCCTCTAAAGTAGCAATTTTGATATGAGCATGTTCATGTTCTTGTGCAATGAGGTAGTTCTATCATTAAAAGTGCAGGCTTTTTACCTAGGCTTGTCCCTCCTTCCTATGCCCATCACAGATATGTAAGCAGTTTCTTTTAGAGTTTCCATGACAGGTATTTACATTGGCTAACAGGCTGGGTATATTTCTCAATGGATAGAGAATGAAACCATTTATAAGAAACTAGATACAATATCAAGCTTAAAAGGTTCTGTGTAATTGAAATAAAGTATACAGCTTCAAACTGTAGGTTCATAATGAATGAAGCTGTATATGTACGGATTTTTACTGCAATGTATGTTTTAACTCTGAATTCCATTTGGTGGGTGGGTGGATGTTTTAGGGAGCATTAAACATTTCTCAAGTTGAAAGTTGAAATTCGAGTGCAAAAGTCATGCAATACAGTTCCATGATAACTATCTATTCGAAACTTTTCTTGTAAATAGTAAACACACTGGAGTATCTGTCTTTCGATCAACCGTTCCTTGATAGGCCTCTTGCTTTATGGGGATGAGTAGTTATGACCCATCCTACTATTCTATTATCGAAATTTCGAAGTGAAAATTTTCAATGCTGTTCTGTCTAGCCTTGGCTGTTGAAGTTACATCCGAACATCATTAAAGTTCCATCAAAGCAAGCGAGAATCTCATATGTGATACTTCGGTACTGAATGCAAATAAAAATGGACAGTTATTTTTGTATGATCTACCATTTTTACGGCATGATGTTTGAGTTGGAGGAATATATACAGACTAAAATTAGCCACCCTTTTGTATTATCCGCGGTTTTATTTGAAAATCGCTGGCCCACGGCTGCCGTATAATCGAAGGAGTCCAATTTAATCAATAATTGATTATATTCTGCATTATTTGATCTACGTTTTGTACGATACAGTAAAATTTGTTTTCGATATCCTTATTACAACATACCTGGCATAATTACTCTCTTCTCCCTGTCTTCACCAATATCATCATCCTTCAAATCAACTGAAAAATATGGTGATTACCAATTTGTGATTCATAATTAGTTCTTAATGTCAAACGTTGTAAGTCTTTTTAAGTAGTGGGTTTTTAATCAATTTTATTAAACTTATTTTGCAAGCTTTCCAATTAATGATAGAAATACGAATCTCTCTTACGCTTGGTAATTTGTATCTTGCTAGAGAGCTTGCATGCTGTGCTCAGTTTTTAATGCATGGTAGGAGTATAAAAGGAAGGGAAGGTCTAGAAGCAAAAAGTAAAATCTTTTAAAAACATTATTTGTATTTATATATAATTGACTATATGATCAGATTTCTTTAGCGGCTTGTTTCGCATAAAGAAGGTGTATGGCTACAGATGATGGAGATTTTACTGAATATAAAGTCTATGTGCTGGTTTTCGAAATGATTGCACGTGTCATTGAGTTAATTGGATGCCTTTCCAGTTATTCTGTGTAGGTAAAGGAAAGGCTAATGACAGTGTCGTTATGGGAATTTGAAGACATATCATTGATTAGTTGCACCCGCCCTGATATTCAATTATCGTTATGACGAAGTGAAAATTTTGCGCAGTTCGGTTTGTTTAGGGTTATTGAATTTGCATTTGGGACGAAGAGCTTGATTCTTTGCAATGTTGAAGCTATAAAATGTGAAGCTCAGATAAGACTTGTAACCTGTATACATATATATGATGAAGAGAGTCAGAATGTATACAAAATGTCTAATTAGGTGATTGAGGGAATTTCCATATATGATGATTGGTTCGATTATTTACTTTGTTAATGACATGCTGATCACTGAACTCAAACATATTTAGGAAACTTACTCTGTGTGGAGGACCATAAATATTTGAGAGTACTCAGAGAGAGATTTGATTCCATATCTTTGACTTGCTTAGAGCTGTGATCACCGTTAAATTCTTTATATCGTATATTGCCCAAAAAGAAGTTCAGAATTGATCAAAGACCTAATGTGCAAGTAATTTAGTAACATTACATCTATGGGCTGACGTCTAACTCCAGCAATCCGTGCATAATAGTCATAAGAATTGGTGCCTAAGTTGATGTGGTATTATTGATTTTGACAATAAGATCAATTTTTTATTCTTACCGATTGCCGTCTATAGTAGGTACAAAGCTGTTTCATATTACTCGTTATTAAGAAACTATTCCGAGTTATTTTCGGAGGTATGGACATTGTTCATAATAACTTTGTGCAAATATCAGAATTCGAAGGAGTTCCAAAGAAATATCAGTTTAGTTTAAACCATAGAAGTCTTAATAAGATATTTTATGGAGTAGATCATATAACTGTTTAGCGAAATATATATATATATATATATATATATATATATATATATATATATATATATATATATATATATATATATATATATATATATATATATATATATATATATATCCGAAATAAATATATATATATACCGAAATAAATATATATATATACCGAAATAAATATATATATACCGAAATAAATATATATATATACCGAAATAAATATATATATACCGAAATAAATAAATATATACCGAAATAAATAATATATATATATATATATATATATATATATATATATATATATATATATATATATATATATATATTATTGTCGAAGCAACTCCATTTACGCATTTGTGCACCAGAGGTATACGCAATATATAGCCTATTTTTGAACTTACCAACTGATCTACCAAATACTTGAATGACAAGCAATAACAACAAAATGATCTTCATTATGATGATGAAAAGTCGAAAGCTGCAAGAACAAGTATCTTATGTCACTTGTTGTATTGAATTCTGTTAGTACCAGTGCAAAATGTATCTTTTGTGAATTGCCAGCAATTTCAGTTCAGTTGCAATTTACGTAAATTATATTTGTTACATAGCACCAAAAATTAGAGCAGTGTTTTTACTTTTTCACTTTTGATGTATGTTTTCTAAAAATACTCCATTAAAAAGAGAGTTTAAGACCTTACAAAGCTTGAGTCTTGTATTATCCCTAATAATTCTTGAATTTCTGATTTAATATTCTTATAGAACTATATTCATATAAAAGGTTTAAGCTTTTGTAAAGATGAATAGCGTTATAGGATGGCTGAAATTGTACCTACGTCATAAGCAAACAGAGATAATGCAAAACGAAAACGAGGCGCGGCAGGTTGTGGTCCTATACGCATCACTGATCATGGTTGAACTTTGGCGCGAAACAGTCGAAGCTGATCATTGAAGCTGACGTCATGACTTCATTTCATTTCGTTTCATTTTCAAATAATTTAAGGAGGGTGACCCTTCAGCTAACGCTGGTTTTCAAGGGGCCCTCCATTTTACTTACAATATAACATTACAAGATGTATATACAATAGTTTACAAATGAATAATTAATAATCCTTAAAATACCTTTAAAATACAAAATACAAAAATATGCGCAAAGAAATTTACAAATTAATAATTAAAAATTCCTTAAAAAAGCCTAATATTCTATTAAAAGTCTTTCCTTAAAAACTTTAGGGAAGGTGCCTGCTAGATTTCAGGTTGCATTTTTGCAACTGAGGTATGCAAATGAGAGAAAATTTAATGTTTGCAGCATACATATCTGAATAATACGGATGCACAGGATAGTATCAATATCATGTTAGCCGTATGAAAAATAAGCCTGAATTTTCCATTCATAAGACTTCAAATATTATGAATAGACAAAAAGACCAACATAATGTGACACTAAGTCAACGAAGAATGACATTTTTAATTTAAAATTCCAAAGTGTCGTTGAGAGGCCAGGTGGGAATTTTTGTTGGTAATGACAGTAGGGGTGGCTACTTTTGGTTCATGATAATGCGACAAAATACAGTATGTCCTCCAGGTAAAAATAATGTTTCATTAACCTGAAAACCAGGGTATGTACGCTGATAATAGTATGAAAGAAGAATGATTACGCTCCTTAGAAGCCAGTTTTTCAATGGAAATTTGTAATAAGCACTAAATTATTGTATGATAGAGAAATGCCATTTTTAAAACAGAAAATTTGATGTTACAAGCTACAATAAGTAAGACTTAAATTTATGTCGGGCAAAAAATCCAAGATGATTCACCTATGCTATTATCTTGGCCATATCTTGAAATATACTTTCAGAAACTTTGGTCGAAGCCAAAACTAGTTTTCATGTAATGATTATTTATAAAATGACTCTTTTAGGCAATTATTGCAGTTTTTTATAACAGCAATCGAAGTAACTTTGCTGGTTATACACCTTGTGATCATTGCCATCTTCCTATGTGACTGGCGTACACTACCGCCGGCAGAAGTTTTGGCTCGCACCCAGAGATCGTCTGCATAAACCCGAGGGGTCGACTAGCCGCTCCTCACTCGGCCCACCATCACTTATCAAAAGCAGAAGCCTTGCAGCCATCTTCGTTTTACATTTCTTTTGTTTGCTTACGATTAATTATACATAGTGAACAATTTCACGTATATAAGCAAGATGACACCATCATTGGGATTTACTGTATATAGCTAAATAAAAAAACAATATCCCTCTTACATACTTATAAGCAGGACTGCGTATAAGACAGTTCCTGTCCTTTGATTGTCAAGCACCGTAGTTGATGGTCCGAAGGTCTTTCTTCTTCGTTTCAGAGTTAGTTGCTGTTTTCGGATATTTCTTTCTTGCAAATTAGTAGAAGCAAAAATCTTCTGTCGCTTTTTTCGTGGCTTTTCTTTGTTTAAGAGAAAGTAGTGTTTTTCCTTTTATGTTGGACAACAAAAGATTGCCCTAAATCTATCTGCAGATGAGCAGATTCGCACAGCAAGTTACGTCCTTACGGTAAAGGTTTGAAAGAGCATGTTACAAATTCATCCACAGAATATTCTTGCCGTTTAATAATTTATTAAGTGAAATTTTCTCTCTTGTAAATATGGATTGATGATTCCAGTGTTTTGCTTCTTGCAAGACATTCTGGTACCGTTCTTTACTTACTTTTTCAGAAGGCTGTATCATTCTACGTGTGTAGTTTAACCTTACCCTTTTGTCATTCAAAAGCATCTTATTCAACTGTTGAAAGCAGGCGATATTTCCCTATTCCCCCCAGTACTGGAACCACCAAGAGTAGATTTGAAGTGAGTTGTAATTCAGGGGCACTGATAGGGGAAAAGTAGGGTAGATTGAACAGAACCTGTAACCTGAGAGGCCCCCCCAAAGCCAAGTAGTGACTCTTAGATGATTGCAATAATTTTTAAAATTTGCAATAACGTCGTCAGATGTTCTGAGTTTTTCGTTTACCCTAGCCCCACAATATAGATGGGCCTGTATGAATCTACTCACAAGTCAATCACTGGCCTTTTAATGCTACCTGTCTATAGGCCTTGCTCTTGAACAGCACCACACAACATCAAGTTGATGTAAGGCACTTAGCTACCTGTACGGAAATCGTATATACGATATCTTCCTGTTTCTTTCTATGATGATATGGAATTTGTCTACCAACATATTCTCGACAAGCATTACAGTTTAAAGGCACTTAAACTGTTTAACTGGCATTTGGTTTCGCTGTGATTACAAGTCTATTCGCTATAGATAGTGTTCACAACAGCCTCTGTTTTCATGCAACTTGCATGTTGTTTTGCGTTGGCTGTAACACCCGTTGCCTTGGTGAAACCTGTCCATATCTCTGAGCATCTGTTGTTGGATAGTACTTCTCACGTTGACATAAATCCTCAATGTTCAGTCACATTCAAGAATCCAGCATTCAGAAACTGTTTCACTATTGTATTGCTGATGGTGCCCCAGCTTCTTTCCAACTTAAAATTAAGGTAGCCTTACAGAAACTCCGAGTGAGGGAGCGAATGGAAGTAGATTGCTCCTGGCTTCGATTTGGGTGCAGCCCCTAAAAAGTCGTGAACGGATTGCTCGGTGATTGAATTAAAGATCATACTGATGTCGTGAGGGGTCTCCCCCCAAGGCAGTTTCCGATGGGCCTGAAACCCTGAATATCAGGCAAGAATACTCGCCTCACAACAAGAGTACCTTCAAATGCAACTTTAGATTTCATTAATAGTATTATTCTTTTGTTTGTCCCTGTCTGACCATTCTTCATAAATACCTATGTGTGGAGTCGAAATATGCCCTATGCTTACAAAAAGGGAAGGGAATGTTAAGAAAACTTCAACAAATGTGTATCACCTCCTTTTGCGCGAGAATTTGAAAGATGTTTAGAATTATTTGTGCAGTGATAAAGTATTTGTACTTGTCCACGTTGACATACAGGTCATAACAGATGTAATACCAGAAATGTCCTGGTTAAGAACGTAATCAAGAGGACAGTAAATGTCGTGAAGTAGCCAATTTTTTTATCAGATAAAATCGAATACCTTAGTTTGATTGTAGCTATGTAATTGTTTGTTAAATTTATTGAACAATTGCAGCAAATCTACTGTAAAGCACAGTACAGGTAATCGTTTTTGTTTGACCACATTTAATGTTTCATGGGAATTTTAACTAAAGCTTATGTGCCAAGTGTCAAGTGGCCAATCATACGGCTAACTGGACACATTCATCATATCACGTGTATCCGCACCTGGCTATATATTTCGGTTCACCTTTCGGTTCACCTTTCGGTCGCTATCCGACGTTTCATACTCTGACGAGTGTTGGACGAAAAAAGCTTTTCAGTATGCCTAAAACATGGTGCCGCTTTTTCGTGCTGTAGTAAAGCTTATGTGAAGGAAAAGGTCTCTTTGTTTCGATAGTTTTAAATTATGCTAGATTTTTTCAGCATTCAGCTGAAAGGTCTTTGCTAATTTTGTGATAAAACAAAGTAGATTCGAAAAAGCAATTTATGAGCTTACTTAACCAAAATTGACGCTAGCATCAAGAGAAAATCATGGAAAGCTACTTCTATATGCATATAACAATGTATTTTCTCACAAAATACTTTCAGGTAGAATGATTTGAAGTAGCGCTGATATAAAGCCTGAATATTAGAGGTAAAAATGCAGTTTTCATTTGAATTCCACTCTAACTCTATAGTATTACTCGATCTACCATGCCTCTTCCGACTTTCCCTAAAAATACTCTTGATTTTGTGTTGATAGGTTTATGTTTCCTTTGAACAATTTTTGAGTGAAACAAAGAAGTAAGACCATTTTGGTGCTGAAATATGAATAAGAACTATGAAGATGCGGATAAAATTCCTTTGGCTATATTGAAGTATGCAATTGGTGCATGAATTTGGATCGTTCACCGGGATTCATATTTTTGTTCTACTTTGGAATTTTTTTCACCAAAATGTTACGATAAATCAGTTAGTATATAAGACTACCTTTAACGATTTTGGGGCAGTTTTTTATTTGAAAATTTGTCTTTATCCCCTTAATGCATTTCTGTAATCTAGCAACTAACCAACTCGCTGTTTACCCTCATTTTTTCGATCTTAATGCGTGGAATGAACTTCCATATCAGGGCCTACAGCAAAGAGGCCCTTTATTTTCGGCTTCTTTAGCAAGACATATTGGATGGTTGAAATCCTTGCAAAGCATGAGGTCTGATCATCAAGCAATTTGATCGTCGCTTGTTGAAGCCATCCTTAATGTTTCTCACATTTTTCAGCTCATTTTTGTCCTCGTTTGATTGTGTAATCGTTTTCTTAACTAAGGGCAGAAATCTAGATGCAACTACATTTAGAATGTCACATAGCATCTGTTCTTTCAAATACAAATTTATTAACAATCAATAAACCATGGATATTATTATTTGCTCAAAGGTTCATAAACATTTACTATAAACCTATCTTCTTCAAAGAACGTGCAACTGTTTGGGCTATTTTGATTCCTGGAGATTTTAGTCGTCTTTTGAAAACTCAGCAGGTGGATTGCTTACGGCAACTAGCGTGGCTTTGAAATCGGAGGTTCATGGTCTCTAGGAAGTCTAATTCCCGGTATTTGGTTACATGCCATAGTTTTTTCTCTTGGGAATTATTAAAGAAACTCAATACTTGAACTTACCTTGTCAACACTGCAGTTAATCTGAATATACTTGTACACTGCAGCAGCTTTCACCATGCTATGAAACACAGGTCCAGGTGTTTTCATGTGCCCATTCAGATTGCTCTCTGGTCGTTGAAAGATCTAGGTAAGTTGATTGTCTGGCTATACTGGGCTGATGCCTTTCGCCCCAGCCCATTCTTCCAAGTTAGCTGATTTTTTAGGAAAAACTCGCTATTTCAAACTGCACATAACAAATTGCATTAATTTTGCTTATATCCACACATAAAATGTGTCTGCGGTCATAAGCACATTGCCAATATTGTACAGTAACAGTAAAAGCGGCCTGGTTTATAAATTTGAACAGAAATGTTTCTGTGCAATGAATCCAAGTACGAACAGTTTCCACGTCTTTCAGGCCGAAAGCATGATGTGTTGTAAATAAACACGGTACACTGTTTTGTCCAACAACCTCGCATCTATGTTGGGGAGGCTGGCACGTTAAATCAATACGTGGAAGTGAACAACTAAATATGAATGGTTACCTCACCCAACTAATTTTGATTGGTTATCTCCTATTAATTATTCTCAATTTGCCATTAGTTAAAGTTAATTAGCATATTTCGTTGCTTTTTACTTTGTGCAATATATTTAACTTTTTTGCAGATAGGCCAATTATTTCTCAATGTAGCATGCTTTGGATTTCAATGTAAAATTTACAATTAAATTGTTAAATTCAAAGTGGAATTTCATGTAGCGTAACTTAAAGGGAAGCTTTATCAATGTCCATGGAAGCTTACGGCGTCAGTCTTTTGCTTCGAGTTTATCCATACTCATACTGATGCTGAATGCAGCTGAATTTGTAGAAGGAGACAAGGAGATCATTAATTTGCTGGAAATTTGATTCAAAATCCATTTTACAGCTTTGATTTTATTTGAACTTTCCTGTAAATAACTCACTCAAAACATAGATGAGTTGGATCAGGTGATGTTTAACTCTCGTGTGAATCGTTGCTGGTGTCTCTAGAGTGCTGTTTCAAGAACAGTTCATTCTCAAATTTTGGACTTTGTCCTACTATTGATAGTGAAATGTAGATATCCTTACTCTTGTTGGTCATCTAGCTGTTCTTTGGTCTTGGGACTTGGGAACTAGTCATTCAAGAAACCCTCCAATAAAATCACGGTACTCTCTTTTGTCTGTTTTGATTGGTGCATTTTACTCGCAAATTAAACTGTCTATACCTGCGTTAGTCGATGACCTTGTGAAGCAACACCTTAGGCCTTCCAAACTTCACCTAAAAGCTCGATATAAAGTTATAATAAAGTACTAAACAAAAGAGCAGTAAAGCTACCTTTTTCTCATTCTTTGTTGCGATAATAATTTATGGTAGACTTAATAGTTACAACAAGAGAATCTTTGTCGTCATTTTTCATCAGTCTAATAGTCCGCCTTTTTCGTATTTTACTTGAATTGTGGCGTGTGACTCTTGGTAGCTGTCGTACCAGCTGCATCAAATTTCAGACAAGGCATTTGTAGAATATTGAAGAAAAGTTTTCCAACTATTTTTGCTGCTGTTTTATGCTCGTTGGCAGCCTTCAAACAATCGTAGAATTTTTGATCGCACTCGCAATCGCTAACTGTGTATGGTCTCCAATTTCGATAATTGTATTTCTTCGCGAATGCCCCAACATTTTTGTCACAATGGTCATGGTCCCTGCAGCAGCTATCAACATCGGCGTAGCTTCCCAAAGCTTCATCATCTTCAGCCTTATTTCCATTTCCACACCACAGCGTGCCTATGAATCAAAGAAGAGTGACCCTTTACATGGGAGCACCCAATGCAGTGGTGGCCAAACCGCTGCTTGTGAGCCATATGCGGCTATTTGACATTAAATCTACAGTTCTAGAAACATGTTTAAGCCGACAAACGATTTGCTCAAAATATGAATTGAAAGAATTTACTATCTTCTATCTTAGATTGCAAAAGTTTGATTTAAAAAATGGTTCTTAGAGGTCCTCGTAGTTCAACATTTCAATATTGAACGATGTCAAACATATTTACGTCAATTTTTTTTAACATCTTGCGGCTCTCAGGCATCTGAATCCCACATCATGCAGCTTTTGTATCTTTGAACTATACGTTCCATAACCCTATCTAAAAATTGTATTTGAAATACAACCGCCACTAGCCAGTATGTCCTCTGGTTTTGCTACATACTCGCCTTATGTGGTTGATATCAGAAAAGTGTGCATGACTTAAGATAAAAGACATTTCCTAATTTACTATTGATAAAGTAATGGGCGTTGTATATCATTAGTACTTTATTGCAGATTAATTGCATCACTCAAATTCTAGCTAAAATTTCAATAGTATTGCATTACATTATCAAGATATCAATATAGACTTTGGAACGATATAGAATATTTAATGGGTGAAACCTCAAACCTTTGTTGTATTTTAGCATTTAAACTATATACACGTGTATAAATAAAATTTTTTGGGCTTTTAAGTTACGTTGCCTGACTACTATTTCATTGAAACTTAATTATTCTAGAGAGCCATCGCTTCTTATGTTTAAAAGTAAAAGAAGACGGCAGGACATTTTGTAGGAGTTAGTTATACGTGTATTCTTGACCTGCATCATTTTTTACTTAAGACTCAAAAAACCCAGTTGAACTTTCATTTGATTTTACGGTGCTTTATTATACAATTATGATATCGATAGTCTCTCAGTAGGAATGAAACTAGACAATACACTTCATCATTAATCAGTAATGCTTAATCCTAGCCTATTGGCTGTGCCAGTTATTATCAGCAAAACAACAAATTGTCGTTGTATAATCCCAGTATATTGACTCTTTTGAGCATTACTTCTTATCTGACCTAATCTAAGCTCATAGAATTGCTGATTCCTGTGTTTGAAAGCACACGATTACATCCGCTGTTATGGATTACAATGGTACTGTGCTCTGTTCCGTTTAGTGAGCACAGCACATTCACAACCATAACCCAGAATCAACATTTCAAATCTTGATGCTAGGGCACTCTGTGAAGTAATACTCTATGGAAGCTCTGAATTTGGCTTATTGTGTAATCAGTGAGTTTAATTCCAATGAATGACTTAATTCATGTTTTTACTGTTCATGAAATCTAAAAGCATTTGTCTTTCTACTCTTAGGTGCACATTTGCCGTTCCCCTGCTAATCATTTTTTGAAAATTTTTTACTACTAAGTGAGATACTAAGTGCAAAAAGTGTCATAGTTTCCTTGCAAATCGGATAGAAGAGCTTACAGAAGCGTTTAATGAGGGTCTTTTAAATGACGACGACAAAGATGCTAATCGAAATGAAGAAGATGCATCGCAAGACTTGTTGCTCGATGATGATGAAGGATGATGAAGATGAAATAATCGGACAGGCAACACCACCACTTTTTAATGATTTCGAAGGGCTGGAACTGTTTCGCCGTGAATTCTCAAAAAAATTTGATTCAATTATATGACAGGGTGACGATATTTTTCCTGTTTGTGACAGTGAATGTAATTTCTCCACTTCCACGCTGTTCCTCGCGCCTGGCGCCATTTTGTTTTATGAAAAATAGTAATACGCATGCGTGCATCGTTTCCGCTCTGTCGTACTGACTAAGCTTCTGTGTCTTTCCTGACCAGTATTCTGCAATATATATATATATATATATATATATATATATATATATATATATATATATATATATATATATATATATATATATATATATATATATATATATATATATATATATATATATATAAGCTCTGAATTAAACTTCTTATGGAGGTCACACTTGAATTTATCAAAATACTAAGAGATTCTCTTGATAGATTAATATTACGTTAGCATTTCTTTTGCAATCTTGTTTTCTCCTGAGGCACCAATGTAACTTTATTTGTCTTTCTATTGTGTTAATACGCAGATTTATATGAAAATTTGTATATGTTGCTCGTAGTGGAGACCAGATGACTTTGTGTCGTTCAACGCTGAGGGACATGTATATACGAAACTTTAGTTATAAATTAGATATTTAGATGTACAAAGACAGCAACCTAATAGGATTTTATGTTATGCCATGTTTACTGTCTTTACTCCGTAAATAGATGAGCACCACGAAGATGCTAACATATGGTAGTTTCTGCAAACAGTGGCAACACATTAGCGAGATATTTCATTTTGGTTAAATTAACATTCGTCAATTTTTGAGTGTCTCTGTGTATCTATGTGCTTGGTTGTTTGCTTATGTTTATGTTTGTGTTTATGCTTGTGTTTGAGTGTGTGTGTGTGTCTGTGTGTGTGCGTGCGTGCGCGCCCATTTGTTTGTGGTGTGTGTGTGTGTGTGTGTGTGTGTGTGTTTGTCTTTTATTTGCAGGTAGCTATGTAGGATTAGCCATTGTTTAAGAACACTGTTCTTTTCTATGAAATTTTCAAGTAATACGTTGGAGTGAGCTGACAGAAGCTCTAGTAGTAGTTTGCGCAGTTCAGGTGCATTCTTAAGCTTATTACAACAAACCTGGCATAATGACTCTTTTTGCTGCTGCTTCTCCACTCCCTTCCTCCTCGTTAGGTTGAGATTTTTCTGTAAAATTCGAAGCAGATCACAATAAGGATAATTACATTTCTCAGAGAAAGTAGAATTATAATAGTTTTGGCTTTTGTGTTTTTGTATTTATATCTATTATGCTTTTGCCACGACTTATTTGTTACAAAGTAGCTTTATCTTGCAGTAAGAATTGCAATTGGGATGAATGTGATAGATTCATCGTAATTTATGTCATTGTTAGGTATAGAAACTACATTAGATGCGATATTGCGCCTGAATGAATTGGCAACTTCTGATTGAATGCCTTTTACTTATTGTCGAAGAAATCCCACTTACCAATATGTTTGCCAAATATTTGCGTAAGGAGCAGAGATAGTACAAATGCTTTGATCATCTTGAATACCAGTTGTGTTCAAAGTGTCTCTTAACTGATTTGCTGGAAAGCAATATTTTAAGAATGATAATCGATTTTAATTAGCCGATTGGTAGCAATGTTTTATTGCCAATAAAATGCTGTAAATTCCATGCTTTTGGACAGCAATGCAAGCAAATTATACAATCAATGACCTGATTTTGATCTTTCCTTGCAACCGAGATTTTCTGGAGTAAATCATGCTCAATGTTCAACGACAGACATTTGAATGACAGGAACTTTGGGTCGATTAGATGAAGTATGAGCAGGAACTTATTGACTGAAGTGCATACTCTCCAGTCCGGAATAGAAAGGCGGTGGAAATAAGCGGGGGGAGGTTGGAAAAAGTCTTAAAGTTAATAAGCGGGAGGACTGCAATAAACGGGGGTGGTGGAAAAAGTTTCAAACTGAATGTCTATATGGTGGGCTGATTTAAATGGAGGTGGAGAGAAGGCTAAAATATGGATAGGATAGCAAATTTACGCTTTTCGAAAAAGAACTTATTACGCATATTACATAATTTCTAACATACTAAAAATGTGTCTATCATCGTCTTTCAAAATGTCATCATCATCGACACAACTGTCAGATGTGATTTCAGTTCTTCTTGCAGCAATTACTGACTTCACGCAAACATTTTTTCAACGCAATAAGCATTCACAACGAGTTACTTTCGCCGCACTATTCTGGGTCCGGTTGGGAAAATGTCCTCTTGGCTCAAAATTAATAAGTGGGGGGTGGGTTGCAATAAGAATGTCCTGGTATGTATTTTTGAAAAAATAAATAATCGAGGGGAGCGTCTATTCCGGACTAGAGAGTATGTAAACATATACATACATACACACATACATACATACATACATGCATACATGCTGAAACAAGAGACGCTGCAGCGCGCTGGTTCGATTAGATCCCATGTGATGTGTCCAGTTTGCCGTACACATTCATCATATCACGTGTATCCGCATCTGGCTATATATATATATATATATATATATATATATATATATATATATATATATATATATATATATATATATATGTGTGTGTGTGTGTGTGTGTGTGTGTGTGTGTGTGTGTGTGTGTGTGTGTGTGTGTGTGTGTGTGTGTGTGTGTGTGTGTGTGTATGCAATATATGGTAAAATGCGTCATTTCATAACATGCAGTTGATGAAGGACTATGAAAGGTAAAGATTCGGCTAGGTCAATGAATCACGTTAAGAACGTTACAGTAGACTCAACTGTGATAGAGATGTAGTGGTGCAATAAAGGTAATATAGCATTCATAGTTATAAGGTAATTATCTCAATTCAAAAGCCGCTTGCATTTCTGACGCGCATCCTCATAATGTAGTATATGACTTGTGATTTTCTCAAACAGAGATGTTGTTAGGAGTTTCAAATGTAGCTGCTGAGATAAAATGCGATGGATAAAACTACAGTAATATTTCTCATTTGTTATGAGTACCACACTTGTTACAAATAAAAGATAGACTTGAATATCTATTGAAATGGAATAGTTGAGAATCAGGGCGGTGTTTACTCTATTCTTCCTTGCGGTTGCCTGCATCAATCTTCTGTAGAAATTCTATTACTTAGCAGTCTCATATATTGCTTGATTCAACTTTATTGACTTTGTTTTGTTGATTGACGAGCACCTTACCTAGGAGCAACTTTTCAAGGAACATGGAATCAATTGAAATCGGTATTGGAAGGGAGAGCTTGAAACTGATAATAAATCCTTTATGAGCTTCTTAATTTCTCAAAGGAGAACAAAGGATGAAGAGAACGCACCAATGGCAAGCAACAAGCGTGTTTAAGAAAGATTGCATTACAGTATAACAGATTTTACCAGGTATCTTATATTACTACTTATGTTACTGCTGGCATTATGTTATGTTGTTGGTGTTGCTAGTAGTTGTTGTTTTAAGCAGATTGTTTGAATGTGCATAGACCTGTGGATGGATAGATCTAGAATAGGCCTACTGTAACAGGTTAAATATGGTAAGAGAATTTTGCAAGTCGATGGCTTGCGCCTTATACTGTTTGCTCTCTCCATCAGCCCGCTGTTGCATTTACGACGGCAATATAAAGGCTATAAACCGAGCAAAACTATTAGCCACCTGGCATAGTTCTGGAGTGAAATAGGGATGATATATGGAGTAGCTATATGTGGATACCAGTCCATAGAGAGACAGGTAAACAGAAGACAGTGGAGAGAGCTTAAATGTGGATGGGCTTATTTTGCAAGAAATAAAAGAGGGGGATAGCTAGAAATACCTAGGCATCTATGAGTCAATGAGGACAGATGGACCACTGAAGAAAGACGAAGTATTAAGAATACAAATCTAGGTTTAAGAATAATGAATTTGCTGCAGCACCGGTGACTCAAACGATAGGAATTCTTAAATGCAAAGAGGAGGAGGTCAGTGAGCTAGATGTAGGAGCAAGGAAAGTGCTTACAATGACTGCTAATTCAATAGAGCTGTCAGATTGTATGCTCATAGAAATAAAAGAGGTAGAGAACTAAGGCCTGTGTGAGGTCAGAATAGGTGAGCTTGTTGGAAGCATGGGCATCTAACGTTATTGGCTATTTCTGAGGAAGAAACGATACTTAGACTTGAAAAAGATCATAAAGCGCAACAGAAGTATTCCTGGAATGCAATTGTGTCAAAGAAGAAACAAGAAAAGAGCGGGAAGAAGGATGGAAATGAAAATCCACTCGTGGTTACAACTACATCTACCAGCACATGCTGAAGGATATTTAACAGCAATGCAAGTACAAGAGCTAAATACCAAGGAGGCCTGGCAAAGGCGAAAAAGAATTTGAACAAGAAGAATAATATTGACATGTTGCACAGAGTGTGTAAGAGAGCGGAAGATTCTGTGTATCATTTTATGTGTGCATGTCCCATTCTGGCTCTTTCATTGTACCTAATTATCAAACCTAACCAGTGGGTATGCATAGTATACCAGGTAATTACAAGGGTTGATAAGGTAGAAATGAAACCACGTCCAGTTGCGCAGAGAGATTATATTGAAACCTTATGGGGAGAACAATTAACTGGACATTATCATATGGCACTCACTCAGACAAGCAGTCTTCCTCTATAGTACAGGGCTCATAAGGTCAGGACAATCAGAAGGCTGTGCTATTGAGGACAGTCAGGAAAATTCAGGAAATGTCAGGAAATTTGTTGAAACTTGAAGAAAGTAAGGGAAATGTCAGGAATTTTTGTCATCCATGCAAATGAGGTATTCAGTAGATTGTGAAAGCGTTGTCATGTCTAGACGATAGAGAAGGACCTGTGAAGTAAGACGAAATTAAATCAAGAGTTAAAACCTTCATAGGAAACAAGCGAGATGTACGACTGGCAGTGTAGAAAATAAAAAGAAGAGTGCTAAAATAAGACTTTTCTAACAGGTCTATGAGACTTCACTTTATATTTTGCACCAGTCCATCGTGTAAGGTTCTTGTATCCGTCTATAGCTACAACAGTGCTGAAGTGCTATTAAGATATGTGTCGATACTTTATGTTAACTATTGCAAATGGTGCAAATGGACTTAACAGCTTTGTAGCATCCAACGATTTCTTTCTCTGTTTCGAATACATAGAGACGTCATCACCTTCTCCTTTGACAACTTATCTTCAAAGGCAACTGTTTGGACATAAATGATCTACAGTCTTAGTGCATTTGAAAGGTCTTGAAGTATGTATCTATGTATTTATTTCTTTATCTATTTAATAAAGTAGGTTTCACTGTGGCAGCCTCAAGCTGACTGGCAGGGACCTGCAAAGTAAACTCCATAGAACATAGACACTGATAGTAATAAGGGTTCAGTCATATATCGATTTTTTCCTTACTTAGCATCATTTTCACGCATACTTTCGGACCCACCAAACCCCGCCTTTAGCGTCGGCCTACAAAAAACTGAAAATGGGCCAAAAATGCAGCTAGTATAATAACGGTGCACTCCTATCGTTACATTGATTCCATTTTCGATTCATATATTCGATTGATGATTTAACATTTATTTATATGCCTAGAGGTTTTTCATTGTATTTAGCAACTGATGACGGATTGGAACAAAACATTGAAAAATTGTAAATTGTAAATTGAAAAACAAAACATTTATTTGAAAACCTTTTAGTCATTGGAAAGCTTTCCTCCGGTGAGGCAATTTCTTTCCAGGGCATTGCTTCGTATCCTGTGATATGAAAATCGATCCCAAGATTCTATTTAGCATCGGGGCTGCTGACCATTAACGTATGACGTAAATTAGATGTACGTATGCTTAAACGTATACGCAAAAAATATTTCAAAGCCTTTATTTGTAACTGCTGCTGCTTTTTCTCTCAAAAGTCAGTTTTTCAATGTTTCCTCGTCCTATGGTCAAGAATTTTTCTCAGGCTTCGTTGCTATGGTGCACGGGAGTTCCAAATGCAGTTTACTTGCCCTAATTCGAATCACCGTAATTCGAATATCCCCATAATATGAGCAAATCTCTTCGACAAATTGAAAGTCACGTTGAAATTTCCTCAAGAATCTCTTTTAATTTACTTTCAGTAATTCGAATCTTTGTAATTACAGAGATAAGTCGAAAACTTCTATGATTCGAGCGAATATTTAGGCCCTACGGCAATCAAAATTACCAATTGTTCAATCGTGAATTAATCTCCCTGACATTTTATGGAAAGTTGGCGATAAAGCTACACAATGAACATAGCTCATAAATATAAAGCCTTATTGGAGTCAGCGAAAAACTAATTCAAAAGTGAAGTTGCAAAGTTATTTGATGCCCCAGCAAATACACTTTCTACTCGAATAAAATAAAGATGAGGCTTTTGAAGCTTTTCAGAGAAGGAATGCTGTGATGAAATGGGTGATAGTTGATACCCATGATGAAGTCAATACAGCTGAAATGGTTTACAATTCCAAGGCTAAGATCAAAACATATTCCTGTAAGTGGTGTGCTGATGAGAGAAAAAGCATGAAATTTTGGAAAAGAACTGAATATATAAAACAAAAATGAAAAGAAAGACTACAAGACAAAGTAGAACATGGTTCCTAATTCCGTTGCTTCGCCAACTTTTTCTCATTTAACTGAAATCTGAATCTCTCCCTAATGCGAAAATTTTTCTTTCCTGCTTTGAATTTCGAATTAGAGAGAATTCCTATAATTTGAATCTCTCTCTAATTCAGAGAGAAGATTTTCTCCGTTTAGATTCGAGTTAGAGAGAGTCAGCTGTAATAGTTCTACAGTTCCATGTATTGCGTTCACTTTTTATCCACTGCATAAAATTCTTATTTGAATTCATTCAGTGCAAGTTAGCCAGTGCGAGAATAACCCGATAAAATATCAAAGAAAGATGTGCCTGTTTTAAAACCGACACTAATCCACGTGAACTCTCTGGAGTTCTTCTTACAAGCAACAAAAGATGCAATGTACTCACACGTTGATTCTGTATCCTTCTCTGACTTGACAACTGTTCTCAGCAATGGAAAAGCAGCAAATATACTCAGAATCTCTTGATTCCTCATTTATCATTCTTCAACAGGTAGTGTTCTCTAACCTGTTCATGCATCTTGATTAGCAAATTTTCCGACACGATTTGATAATCCAAAGCACGGGGCCGAGCCTCATCAAGAATTTGTTTACAATTTAAGGACCAGTCGCAGGAATTGTGATGATTTTTGATGAAAGCATGAGGCCACGTCGATTGTACATTAGCTAGCTAGATTCACCACAAAGAGTGTGACATTATTGAAGGAATCTAACAATTTTATCCATATATTGCTGGCTATTTTTATGCGGCAACTGGAATTACCAAAGAGCAGTAAATTATGTGTAAGATTATTTCCTGGTCGCTATGGCCTAAAACTCAAGTTTAAACACTTCTTTGTATTGCACAAAATCGTCATTAGAGTCAAAGTTAATGCAAAAGTTCAGTATTACCAATTTGCGCTCTACTTTGTATTGAGGAGAATTCCGAGAAATTCTTCTTCTTAAAAGGGACAGCTTTTCATTTGTCTAGTCATGTCATAGGTTCTGAGCCTCTATTGTGTTAACAGTTTCCTTGCAAACAAGGTATGTCCAAGTTGGCTCTCCCGATCTATGCATACATTAAGTTTTTAGTTCAACCCGAGCTTTGCTTGCTGAATGGGGATGAATATTATTAACAAATCTGAAGTAGATGGGTAGTAGTTAATTATTTTAATAAATGTCATTTTGAAGAGTTAAATGGGAAGCTAAAAAGGAGCAGTCTTCAAGACAGTTGACCTATCATTTAATGTTCTTTTGGTAAATTTCCGGAAAGATATATGGTATTCAATTGCATTCCCCCAGTTAAGTAGTTACCTGCTATCTGCTGGAAGTGTCGACAGTATGTGCTTTGGTGAGGTGTCGCATTTCCGGGTGGCTATGCACTTGATTGTATCTTTTCCCTGTTGAGTAGTTATTGTTAGCAGCTAGAACTGTCGACAGTAGGTGCTATGATGAGGTGTTGCATGTCCGGGCAGCTATGCACTTGATTGTATCTTTTTCCAGTTGAGTAGTTATTGTTATCAGCTAGAAGTGTCAACAGTAGGTGCTTTGCTGTGGTGTTGTATTCAAATTTTCATGATGTTGTAAGCAAACTTCTCATGCGTGAATTTCAAACTCATCATAACTCTACCCGTTAATTGTAATACTGACGACAAGCGGGTTATCCTTTTCTACGGAGTGATAATGACTACCATCCTTGTCGGGTATGTTATCAGTTTTCGTCTAAGTGTCAAACTTATCCTGACAAAATAGGGAATAGACAGCTATTCCAGGACATTTATAAGATTTTTATCAAGTGATTACCTTGATCTTACAAGGGCTCTCCTCTTGCACCTGTCTTGGCTAATCTTTTCCTAGTGCATCATGAAAATATATGGCTTAACAAATTTCACGGTCCTTCTCTTCAATTCTATCGAGGATATGTTGATGAGACCTTTAACTTTTCAATAATGAACAATATGCCTTACTATTCTTTGATTTTCTTAACTCTCAACACCTTAATATAAAGTTCACCAAGGATAAGGAAAGTAATAAGATGTTGGCTTTTCTTGACGTTTATATCAATTAAAAGGATCCTTACAATCCCTTAACGCCAGTCTATCGTAGATAAACTTTTACTGGACTATTTACTAATTTCTACAGCTTTACCTCAAATTCTTATAAAATTGGTTTTATCCGCACCTTAGTTGACAGAGCTTACAAAATTAATAACACCCTTGCTAAATTTGATGATGTTGTTAAAAAACTCTTCAATATATCTAAAATGAATCAATACCCTGAAGGCTTAAAAGTAGAGTAGTCCATTCTTATCTTGATAATGTCCATATTTCAAATAATTCTAAATCAGCTACTGATACTTCTTCCATTTATATTTATTTTAAGTTGTCATTCCTGAAACTTTCTAATTTTACCCAGCGTAAGGTACGTATGCTTGCTAAAAAGTATTGCAATAGTCTTAATATTAAATTAGCTTTTTCTTCTTTTAAAATTAACCTTGCAGTTAAGGATCGTTTAAACAGATGGCTTCGTTCGTTTGTAGTATATAAATTTACCTGTGCGGGATGTAATTCCTATTATATTGGCGAAACATCTCGTCATTTATCTACACCAGTGATGGAGCATTTGTCAGTGGCGGTTTAAGGGGGGCGGGGGGGCCATGGCCCCAGGCCCCGCGCTTTTGGTAATCTAGAAGGGGCCCCGCGTCTCCCCGCGTCTAAGAAAAAATTGAAAAGAAATCTCAGACACTTTCAAACAAGGGCCCGCAGATGACTTCGGCCCCGGGCCCCGCGATCCCTAAAACCGCCACTGGCTTTTGTTCACCGATAAGAATTCGCATATTTTTAACATTTAAAGACTTCAACTCCGTGTAAAAATCTTTGCAGTGAAAATTGCTTCAAGGTACTAGATTCAGCAAGCAATTATCATAACTTAAAAATTAAGGAAGCACTCCACATCATGTGGGAAAGGCCTAACTTAAATAGACAACTGCAACATTATAATATTTCATTGAGCTTTTAGCTTTTGTTGTTTAACCGCCTCATTCTTTTTTCGTTTCTTTCAATTCCTCTGTTCGATTAATATATTCACCCCGCTTTATCAGGGTGAAGTTCAATTCAAGTGTAGCTTGCTATTTTTGAAGTGATAACCTGCAATCAGTTTGTTAGCTTAAGGGTCATGAACCTGCAATCAGTTGATTAGGTTAAAAAAGTTATGCAGTCACTTTGTATTGGTAGGAACAACTTTCATTAGGTCAACATAACTGAACTATTAAACTGAAGTTATTAATAGCAATTCCTGATTAGATTTAGTTCTCACCGATTTAACAATCATGTTCAAAGAGTTATATGTTCATCCATGACTTCATGAGCTCTGTCAACATCAAATCGTACATGGTGGATAAGCGACCAATATCTTTGCTCTGCTCCTTTCCAAGATGTTTTAGGCAGAATGATTGGAGGAATTGTCTCATTGCAATCAGTAGATATCCTTTCACTCGTTTCAATCAATAAATGCTGCAATCAACAATTACATTTACTAACTTAAGCCATTTACAATCAATAGGTTCTCTAAGGGCCTTGCTAAATTAGGCAACACTGTCGCATGATATCTAGAGATAGGCCATGTTGCACTAGTGTATTCGCTTTAGCCACCCTGCCTCATAACGAATGTCACACAAATTATTTTCCTTCATAGTATTTCAACTTTCTTAGTCATTTTCTGCTACATTTTCATGTTGTACGAGTCTATGCTACTGTAGTTTAACCATTTAATTGACGACGATCCACTTCAATCTTTGTGCAGTCATACTTTGCAAATCAAAATTCCATTTTCTTCATCTTCAATTGCTTCATAAATAATTAGGCAAGACACGGCCATTCTATGTTTTATAAAGGTTACCTTTAAATCTGGTACTTTGCACTACAGCTACGAAAACAAGATTTTCAACACTTTCTACAACGAAAACGTCGACGCATTTGTCGCGCTTTCCGATGAATGTGCAACATTCTCAATGAAATTTCCATTGCAACATTCTTGTTTGGTTTGGCCAGATTAAACTCAAATTCCCAACGATACGACAAGTAATAGACGTTATTAAGTCCCCTGGATGACGAAGACAATAAGGATTGTTACAATAGATCTTTTACTAGAAATGGTTGGCCAACTGACACTCATAACGAGATAAAAAAATGCGATCTTTCAAAGCTCAGAGCTCTATTATGGTGGAAGGTGCTAAGAAGAAGCATTTCTCCAAAGTTCGGTTAACTTTTGCGAAATTCTGGTGCTGGTAGGAAAACGTATTGGTTACTTATCATTGAGGCCTAAACAAGACTAAACCTCCTGCAATTCCTCTTGACTTTCAATGACTATTTCCTTCTTCAATTCTCGTCCTGTACTACTGGCCACAAAGGCAATTGCTTTCAGTTCTTCTGCTTGCCCCCAGTTAGAATATTTTACGGTGTTTTGTCAATAAATGATGCATATCGTGAAAGAAATATTGTGAAAAAACTTTGTAGCCAAATGTATAGATCAACATTAAGTTTTACCTGCTCTTAAAGTTTATTCCTGGAAATAAATATATGCTCACTTGTTGAACTTTGAACAGCAACATGAACCATGTAGTCAATGTACTAGCAAGAGCTATAGTCCTGCACCTATTCACAAATAGTTAAAGAAAATCCTATAAAATGTAGTGTTTTTAGTTTTTCTCATTTTAAATAAAACCATTGAAAGCACATCACACACAAATTTAGTATGTTAATCGTGGAAAAATTCACAAAAAAAGAACATTGAGAATTGTTCAATCTCTGACTCCCGAAAACTTTATTGTTGGGACAATATTTCTGTTAGAATGATGAAATATAATTGTCGTATTCTTATCAAAAACTATTTTATTTAAAATTATCATTCTTGAAACTTGGATGGTCAACAATGTACTTCCACTATTCGTTCAACTCACATTTCGATTGACTTTGATTTAGTTCTTGACTCTCGGTCTGATTGATTTGCTATCTCTATGCGTTCACACCATTTAAACAGGCAACCCGTTTAAGCTTCTCCCCAGTTACCTTTCAAATTGTGAGCGGTGTACAGTTTTAAATAAAAAGTCTCTCATAACAGGAAATATCTCTGCAGGTGCAACACAACGCACTGTCCTTAAACTCTTAATATTTTGTGTATAAAGTAATAGCTTCATTGAGAATATGAATGGTCAAAAATATTTGAAAAAAGCTGGAAACTACCTTGGCAGAAATTAATAGAAAGAAATGCCGAGATCCCTGATTTATTTGCTAGAAATGTTTATTAATGTTCCGTATTATATCTTCAATTTTCTTTGTGCTTGTCTCAAGATATTTCACACAGACTATAGATGAGATGAACCTGCTTATATATACATTTCTTTTAAATCTTTGCCAGTGTATTCAGAGTGTTATGTCAAAACCAATCGGACAAATATTCATTCTCAACATTTGGATTTTGTCCTAATATTAATACTCATATGTAGATGTCTTTAGCCTTGTTGGTCAAGTAGCTATTGCTATGCCTTTGGATCTATTCATTCTAGAAGACCTTTAATCAAATCACGATACTCATTTTTGTCTGTTTTCATTGGTGAATTTTATTCTCGCTGAATGCCTGCTTTTCTCGATACGTAGATAGGTGCTATTCTTGAGCTCGGCAGGAGGGCTAATACTTTACTGTGAAATACAAAGTGCATACCTGCATTACTCAAAGTCCTTATGAGACAACACATTGGGCTTTCCACGCTTCACCTAAAAACTCGGTACAAAAGTATAATAAGATACTAATGCAAGAAAGACACAAGACCATATCACTCACATCCTATGTTGCAATAATATTTTATGAATAGATTTGATCATCGCAACAGCAGAATTTTCGATATTGTATACCAGTCTAACAGTTCACTTTTTCCCATTTTACTTGAATTTTGGCGTCTTACCCTTGGTAGCTGTTGTGCCAGTGGCATCAAATTTCAAGCAAGGCATTCGCAGAATATTGAAGAAAAGTTTTCCAACTATTTTTGCTGCTATTTTATGCTCGTTGGCAGCCTTCAAGCAATTATAGAATTGTTGGTCACACTCGCAATCGCTAACTGTGTATGGTCTCCAATTTCGATAATTGTATTTCTTCCCGAATGCCCCAACATTTCTATCACAATGGTCATGGTCCCTGCAGCAGCTGTCAACATCGGCGTAGCTTCCCAAAGCTTCGTAATCTTCAGCCTTATTTCCATTTCCACACCACAACGTGCCTATAATTCAAAGACAAGCGATTCTTCAGACAAAGGCATCCATACCAAACTCCACAACTCTCCCAGAAGCGGTATTTTAAGTAGTACCCACAAGTAACCAATACAAGATTCATGTACTGCTCTACCATTGTTAGGTCACTGCCTTGACAGGTTCAAATTACATTAAAAGCCAGTGTATAAGAACAGTCATCTTTAAGAATCTACTACCTAAAATTATAAATTATAATTTCAATTATTTAGAGCATTTTCAGCCTGACATTATAGCAAAGTTCATATAAGCAGCTTCATTCTTTATCTGTTGGCCAATCAACCTTGTAGCATATCTCTCCTCTCATGTATATCTTTTCTTTCCGTAACCATTAGTGATATATCATTTTCCCGATTGTTCTACTCCCATAACAACTCATACCATTACTTCATTCACACATTCACATTCCCAAGCACCTCTTATCTCATAATCATTGGCTGGGCCTAAGTTCTCGGTACGCAGCATTTTCTAACGCCTCGCTACTACTTTAATTACACAATCTAACACTTTTCAACCCATATAAAGACTTATGTAATTTTTGTAATATAAAATGTATAAATATGATACAAATGAATTAGCTAGTCAGTGAATTTTAAGCAGAGATCGGAGATATATAGCAGACAACACAGGCGCTCCTCTTCTGTGCGTAGACACTAAAGACAAGAACACAAGCCGTATAATCGTTCTTTACTCTTATTGGAATACGTAGTTCACAGTAAATGATCTCAGCCACGAACTGATAAAACCTCTTTTATGGTGTATTCCATAAGCATTGCATTCATAGCTGTAGCAGCATCATATGTAGGTATAAGACTATGGTAAGTATCTGTTCTCCGATTAGTGGAACTACCTCTTAACAAAAGAATATAATCAAGCTCATTTCAGATTCTAGGTTTCTTTACGCTGGTTTCTACTGTATACTAACCTTTGGCGCAGTGGGAGGGTCTTTTTAAGGGGAATCTTTTTATAAAATTTTCTCTACAAAATGCTTTCATTCATGTCTACATGAGCAAAGGGAGAAATGTTTTGAGCCAATCCGCTCATTTCTTTACATCCTTACTTGTCAATCAAAACGCGTAAAAGAGAACAGAAAATGAAGAGAAAATCATTTCTGATAAGTTTCGGAAACAAAGATGACGTCATAGGCATTTTGCTGTATAAAAGCACACCTCATACAAAAAGCTGCTGTTACACGCGATATTTCTCTTTTAAGGGCAGATTTTTACATTTTCATGTAGCGGAAAGAGTTTTCTAAAACTTTATCGCTTCCCTTTGCACAATATTACTGTAACCAGGAGATATGAAGTCCTATACTTAAAGCAATTTCCCCAGTATCTTCGGTATAGGCTCTCCTTTGAAAGAATTGCTGAGTAGGCCCTCCCCATCCACATTTCTTGTATACTGATTTCAATTTTGCAGACATATTCCTAAAGCTTTTCTCTTTTCAAGTTTTATTTTGCTTTACCTTCTATATGTTGCTAGTAGAGTTACACCCTAGACTGCTACTTGTACATAGTGTCATTGCGCATTGTACATGAAAATTTCATGTGATTTTGTAGCATTTGGCATCTCTAGAACTCCATACAAAACTAGCTAACCATACTAAGAACTTATTGTGCCTTATTTCTAGAATACAAATACATAGGAAATTTGTAGCAATTAGTCAAACTTATATCTTTGACGTATATGATGTTTGTTGAAGATTCAAAGACCAAGTTCAAGTTTCATTTCATTTTCCAATGCTTCATTATACTGTTATGATATCGATAGTCTCTCAGTTGGAATGAAATTAGGCGATCAACTTCATCATTAATCAATAATGCCATATCCTAGCTTATCGGCTGTGTCACGTTATATCAGGAAAACAAACAGGAGTTTGGACATTGTCTTAGCTTGTTGACTCTCTTGGGCGTTGATCCTAAACCTCCACAGTTGTGATCGACAATGGAGCTGTGCTCTGCTCCATTTGATAGAGAAAGCGGTGTAACTTCACACCCATGAGATTATTTGGCTCAGCACATAATTCGTATAAGTTTTTGTTGTGCTCTACTTACTTTGCGCTACTTACACAGATGAATATGATGCAAATGCTAATATCGATTAGCTTGCGTAGTGCATAAGCGAGATTTGTCGTTCTTCACATTAGCATGAAAGCGTCGATTAGCTCGTTTCAATGTACTACCTAAACACACACACACACACACACACACACACACACACACACACACACACACACACACACACACACACACACACACACACACACACACACACACACACACACACACACACACATATATATATATATATATATATATATATATATATATATATATATATATATATATATATATATATATATATAAATATATGTAGTTCCTATCAGTTGTCTTTCCATCAGCTTAGAATTATGCAAATATATAAAGTTTCAGTTAAAACTTCTCTTCTTCCGTAATGTATCGCAACAAACCTGGCATAATGACTCTTTTTGATGCTGCTTCTCCACTCCCTTCCTCCTCCTTGTTTGCAGATTTCTCTAAGAAAACCAAAACAGGTAAATTCACAGAGAATCACAAGTCTTAGAGTTAGAATACCTCGAGTTTCCTTTGGTCTTTCGGATTTGTATTTATATGAAGTATGCATTTATATGAACTTTTTGGATCAAAAGACCTTTATATGGTAGCTCAAATTGCATTTGCGATTAAAGCAATACATACAATATTTCAACTTCTAGTTGAATGCCTTTTACTTATTGTCGAAGAAATCCTACTTACCAATATGTTTGCCAAATATTTGCGTAAGGAGCAGAGATAGTACAAGTGCTTTGATCATCTTGAATACCAGTTATGTTCAGTGTCTCTTAACTGATTTGCTGGAAAGCAATATTTTAAGAATGACAATCGATTTTAATTAGCAAATTGGTAGCAATGTATTAGTGATCGATCGAATTCCAGACCAACCTCTGCCCTACGTGTTGCTTCAAGGTTATCTGAACAGTTGACTTATGATTAACTGCAAGAGTACCTTGATTCTAGCAGGCACTTCTTATTTTTAGATCGGAATGGCTTTCATAATCAGCATTCGGTTGCTTGATGTTTACTGAATTGTACCAAGGTTTGGTACATACACATTGACAAAAGGAAATATACTGCCTTGATTTATTGACCTAAAGAAAGCCTTTGATACAGTCGACCATGAAATTCGTCTGGAAAAAGATACCTACGTAATTACGGAATCGAAGGCTTGAACGAGGATGCATCACTAGTAGAAAAGTGTACTAGATGTTGTTGTTCTTTAAGATTCTTTTGTGATCTCTGTTGATTTTTATGAGTTTTTATGACTTTTACAGTGATTTTGCCATTCTTTCGTGAATTTTTTGTCATTTTTGTGATTATTGTCACTGATTTTAGCGATTTTTTTGTTTTTGTGATTTTGTCACAAAATGTACGAAATTTATGCTAGTAATATGACCCTCGGTCTTGAACTCCAGTCGTTTACCTCATACTTAGAATAATCGAAGGCATTTCTGCAAGACTAAGGGCGGCAGCTCAGATCCTGTTCAAATCGAAATAGGGGTAACTCAAGTTTCTTGTCTTGGTCAGCTCCTATTTTGGACTTACATTAATGATCTACCTTTCATAATTAAAAGGGATGAAGGAACAATGTATGCAGATGATACAAAAATCTCGTTCTCAAAAGATTATATAGAAGAGACTGATGCTGTTGTCAATGTTGAACTTGCCGCCTTGAGAAATGTCTACTAAGCAACAAGCTTTCCTTGAGTGTTATCAAGACACAAATCATGATATTAGGATCATATCATCAAAACAGTTGAGGAAAATTGACACACCAACTGTACCACTTTCTTGTTTTCAAGTAAATTGTAGTGATATCGATCTTATGAAGGAGTTTAAATACGTTGTTCTTGATAATGATGATATAATAATCTAAGATTGTAGAGCCCAGTCAAATTTATTCAAAGGAAGATCTCTAGAGCTACAGGAATTCTGAAGTAGGCGAAACATTGCTTCTACCTTCTTTCAGGTTAACTGGTGATTTTGAAGCAGATCCTTTATTGATAACAGAATATATATTTTGAACAAGTTAACCTGTATAAATATTACTCATTATTATTATTATTATTTGCAAGAGGGGATACATTGAATAATATGTATCTTAATATTATTTAAGCACACTTCAGTTACTGTTGGTCTGTTTGGGGTTGTTGTGGGATAGCTAAATTGAAATTCTTCCAGAAACTACAGAGCAGAGCCAGAAGAGCCTCCAACATTTTCTGAAGTCTACTAACTAGACTCTTTAGCTCACTAAGTGCTGGATGGTATGATACTATAAACGGAATACGACCTTTCCTCTCCTCTCTACATCTACTTTTCCTGGATAAGTAGAGTCGCTCTATCTAAGCTAATTGCACGAGCTACCCGTTCCCTCGCAAAGTTCTACTTGTATTCCCTCTGCACTAATCCTCCCACCAAATCTTCTGATATATTTCTAAACTTCTCCTCATCCACGCATAACGTCTTACCTCTAAGAGACGGATTTTTGCTCCGTATTAACAAAGAACTTAGATATAAAAGATCAAATATCCAAACGAATCGCAAAAGCAGCTATGTGTTTTAGATTACTAAAGAAAAGAACGAGGGAAACTAATAAACTATCTATAAAAGTCAATGTTCGCATATACGAAGCCTGAATGCTGTCCTCTTTGCTCTATTGCTCAGATACATGGGTAACATATGCTTAAAACATAGAAAGAAAAATAGTTTTCACTTGAGGTATCTTCGTAACTTGCTGAAAACAACATGACACGAAAGGATACCTGATAGAGGTACTACAACGCCTAGGGAAATCGTACATAGCAGCTATGATAATGCAGAGAGACTAAGATGGATTGGACATGTTAACAGAGTGAATGGTAGCCATGTTCCCAAGATTCTTCTTTTCAGCGAAACTCGTGATGGCTCCCAGAAAGGTGGTCGTGCCCCGATGAGATGCCACGCTAATTGCAAAACTGCCATGAAGGCCTTTTACATTAATGCAGGAAGCTGGGAGGTTTGTACAACAGAAAGTTCTTCCTGGAATGAAACTGTGACAATGGCAGCAAGATTTTATACGGAGAAAGGAGGAGAGCAAGACAAGAACAAAACGGCCTGTAACACACTTGGATACAGGAAGTGATAGAATTATTTGTGACAGTTGTAACAAATATTACTGGTCAAGAATTGAACTGATTAGTAATATTAATAATGATATACATGTTTATATAGGATGAACCTTTTCGGAATAAATGATATTGCTATCAATAAGGGTACTGTATTAAAGAAAAGTAAAAGGAACGTTAAAAGCCTAGCACAGTAATTGGTGAAAAACTTAGATTTTCTATTTTACATTTAAAGTTCGCAAACTAACATTCGTTTCTGATGTTTCCTGGAAATCCATTGAAGGTCAGTGCACCTTGAAAGTGAATGTCTTTCTTCCTGCTTCTGTTCTATCTTTTGGCAAACATTTGTTTGAGGAACGCTTCCTCGCGTACCTCTTCTATGATTAAAGCCCACAAACGTGTCCCAAAGTGGTGGAGGAACAGAGTCATTTAGTGACTTATATTCATCGACTGCAGCTCGTTTGATCCATACATGAGCCAAAGGGTCCATTTTCAGGGTCGTCATTTTATTAGGAGAAATGATCTTAAAGGCTCTGCCTTATCATGACTATATATTTTCTCTGCAACTAGCAAAGAGATATTGGGACATTCGCAGGAGGAGTTTCAACTGATTTAAGGCTCGCTTATAGATCTTGTCAATTTGCTTACTCATTGTTAGCTTATTGTCTTGTATGATTTCTAGGTATTCATAACTTGCTGCTTAGTTTATCGGATTGCCATCTAGAAAAATATTACATGATGGTTTTTACCTGTGCCGTAAATACCAAATTCTGTTTTAACTTTATTGAAATTTGCTATTAGGCTGTTCTAGGAAACCATTTGTTTACTAAGTTTGCCTCGTGATTCAAAACTTCCTCTAGAGCCACTACCAATCTTTCCGAAAAAAGATTACTACATCATCCGCCGACAGAAGTATTTTCCATTTCTCTAGAACCAGGTGCACGCTATTAGTCAATAAAATGAACAGAAATGGCCCAGGGGTTGATCTTTGAGGCACTTCATGTGTCATCTGCTTAGCTGTGATGTTGAATGATCAAAGCAAACAAACTACCTTCTGCTGAACCGATAGTCTTTAAACCAGGCAATTTCTTTGCTTTGTATACCATAGCATTGCAATTTGTCTGATAACATTCCATGATGGACAGAGTCAAAAGCTTTGCGCAAGTCCATGAATAGTGCTCCTCTGCAGCAGCTCTGTTCCATGCTTTTACGGACATGCTCTGTAAGAAGCGTTATTGCTTACTGAGTTGATCGCTCTCATCGAATGCCAAATTGTTTCCAAGATAGGAGGTTGTTACGTTCTAGGTACTCCTAGAGTTCACGGTGCAAGCCTTTCTAGCACTTTAGACAGAATGTTTGAAACAGAAATTGGTCTGTAGTTATAAAAATTCGTAAGTGATTCTGGTTGTAAACTTTGATTTGCTAGAGTATATAAAATCGGGGCAATTTGTTCAGCGCCATCCCTTACAAGGTTTGCACGTAAGTTGTCACAGCCGACAGATTTTGAAACGTTTATTGATTTTAAGCATATTGCTATCTCTGTCAGGACTATAGTCGGAAACTGGTATACGTAGTTATTTGGGTTAATTTGCGAGGAAATCGGCTTCCCATTAAGGTACTGCCAAGTTCTACTGATCAGAGATTAGGCACCTTTTTGAACGGAAGACCTAGTGTTGGTGAGGATGAAACAGAAACCATTTGATATCTTTCTTTTATCGGACACGAGTTCACCTTCGATACGAAACAAGTTAGATGTTAGACCTTTCTTGCTTGAAGAGCAGGTTAACTTAATTTGCTTCCAAAAGTCAAGTTCAAACTCATCAGGCTTAAGACACTAATACTTTTCATACATATATTATGATCGCTTTTATACGTATATGAAGATTGCCTGCTCCCTACTATATATATACAAATGTATATGTATCTGTATAAACATATATATAAATATATATATAAATATATATATACGATATTTTCTTGAGGGTCTATATAAATATATATATAATATATATATATATATATATATATATATATATATATATATATATATATATATATATATATATATATATATATATATATATATATATATATATATATGTATATATATATATAAATATATATATATATATTTATATATATATATATATATTTATATATATATATATATATATATATATATATATATATATATATATATATATATATATATATATATATATATATATATATATATATATATATATATATGTATGTATGTATGTATGTATGTATGTATGTATGTATGTATGTATGTATGTATGTATTAACTGATCCTAGGTCGCTTCCGCAACGTATTTAAATTGCATAAAAAGAATCAACCACAAATATAGTTTTCTGTAAGTACGACGTTTCCCTGAAATGAGGCTGAGATTTTCTTAAGGTTTCCCTTTTATTGGACTAAGCTGGTTGAAAGAGGTTACCATTATTTGTTTTAAAAATGTTTGATTTTTCTTATCCAAGATCATGACAGAACAGTTTCAATCTTTGTAAATGAGCTTGCAAGGCATCAGCTAATAAGATTTCTGGCACATAAAAAAGATGGACTGTGGAATTCGAGCTTTATTTTTGCAAGATTTCGGGCTTTTGACCGTCATTTTCTTATAAACCTTTTTAATAAAGTACGTGTATAGAACTATCTAAATAAAATAAGAAAGGAAAGATGTGTATTTTACAACAAACACTAATCCATGTGAACTCCCTGGAGTACTTGTTACAAGTAGCAAAGAGATGCTATGTACTCACGTGTTGATTCTTTTGCCTTCTCTAACCTGATAACTCTCCTCAGCAATGGGCAGTCAGCAAATGTACTTGGAGAACCCTTTGATTACTCATTTATCAAGCATCAACTGGTAGTGTTCTCTAACCTGTTCATGCAGCTCGATTGGCAGATCACTCAACATTGTTGATGACTCCAAGCACGGGGCCATGCTTTACCAATAATTTGTTTATAAGTCAAGATCCAGTAGCTGGAAGTATGATGATTTTTGATGCAAACATGAAGCCACGTCGATTGCACATTCGCTCAGTTGAATTTGTCTCATAGAGTGTGAGATCATTAAATAGTATTTAACAATTTTATCCTTCTAGTGTGGACTATCTTGTTGCGACAACTGGAGTTACCCGAATGCATAATTTCTAAAAGTAGTACATTGTGTAGGACTATCCTATAATGTGTACTCTATTGTCTAAAACTCAAATACAAGCATTTTCTTAT
Source organism: Mastigias papua (assembly GCA_964019165.1). Classification (NCBI taxonomy): domain Eukaryota; kingdom Metazoa; phylum Cnidaria; class Scyphozoa; order Rhizostomeae; family Mastigiidae; genus Mastigias; species Mastigias papua. Next base: position 11,138,444 of record OZ025269.1, read on the forward strand.
ATAAGGTCTAAAGCGACATCAAAGTTGAGATTACCGATGCAAAGGGAAAAAGAGAATCTAATTTTCTGTTCCCATCACTCAATGACGTAGGATCTCAATTTGTCCTTAGTACTTAGTATCAAAGTTTTCTTTGCTCAATAAAGATTGCTACACGCTTATTTCATAAGGAATCTAGCTCAAGGCATAGTTCCAAAAGTTCCTTATTTTTGAACCTCTAGTGATTAAATTGTAGTTCTAAAAGTTCCTTAACGGTTCCTTAATTTTCACCTCACAGTTAGTGTCATGAAAACGTTACAGACATATGTAAATCATGAAAATCCTGAATTTTTCCTTTAATTTTGGCTGTAACGCCTTTAATTTTGGCTGTAACGTAAGATCAATGAAAAATAAAGGACTTGACACAAGCATAGCAAATTATCTATACGTGTTTTGGCTGCAAATGCATAGAACCAGCTTCCAAATTCTAGATTGTTTGGTGTTATACAAATTGTTCAAGTTAAAAATTCCTTAGGGAATTTTCCTTTAGTAGTATAAGTTCTTTAAATATTTCGCCATTCTTCAAGTAGGTTCCTTATACAGTGGCTCCTTACAAAAAATAGAGTGTACTGTGAAAAAGCTGATGTAGATGGATGGAACTATTTGAATAGTTCTCACTTGTAAATAAATGGGAAGGTAAAAGGATGCCCTCTTCAAAGCGGTTACCTGCCATTTCACTCTGTTTGTAAATGGCCGTAAGGTTATGCACTCAATTGTACTGTTTTTCCACTTGAGTAGTTACCATTATCAGCTAAAGTGTCGAAAGCAGGCACTTTGATGAGACATTGGATTCGAAATTTCATAATATTGTAACCTAACTTACTCGTGCGTGAATTTCAAACTTAACGTAACTCTAAAAAGTATGTATTATTATTAGAACAATCAATTAATCATTTCTTTGAGTCATTTGCTTATTTTCCACTTATATATCTGCGCTAGGGATTTAACACCCGCTAATCTATTCGTGTATCATATCAGTTTTAGCTTGCTACACTTATCAAGAGGAATTAAGAATAAATGAAATTCTAATAATGAACAGCTATTCCAGAATATTGATAAGACTGCCAAATAAGGACCAAAATTTTACAATACCTCAATTGCCAAGAAAATTAGGAAACAAAGGATGATATCGTGTCAATATCCTAATGACAGCAATGCGAGCTTGCTACTAGTTTTGATAGAAACTTACTGTATAAGATATAGTTGTAAAGCAAGAACGATAATAAAAGAACCTTGTCTATTCCAGCATATATTTTCTGTTAGGCTGTAGTGGCCCTGAACACAGGGAATAAAACCTTCATCTCAGACCTTCCTTTTTTCATCATTCATTCATGACCGGCTTGTCACCCAGTGTTGTCTTCTCAAACCTAGGCATCACCTTACATAATTAGTATGTAATATTTCTTCAACCAAATATGTATAAATATATGTGTAGGACTATGTTCATGAGTTAGTCAGTAGATCAGTCCGTTAACACAACATCGTGTATCTCTGGTTTCGTGTTCTTTGCACGTTAAATAAGACTGCATCAGCTTCAACCAGAAGCCAAGACACTCTCTTCATCAAACTGCTTCAAACCTTAAACCTTCTAAAAACCCAATTAGTTTATAGACGACATTTTAAGAATATGAATAACCAATAAGTAGTAGGAATCAAGTTAAGACGAGACCATTTTGTATTCACAGCGTTACTGGGGGGAGGGCTTGGGAACCTTAGCCCCACCCGAACTTATTGCCATCCAGCACTTTTTCTACTGTTTGCCAAGCAATTCATTGCTTGCAGTCCCCCAACTTTTTATATATTGCCCCCTACTTTTTCTTTGGCAGCACCGTGCCTGTGTTGAGACATATCAAAAGAGCTATTATAAGACATAATGTTATTAGTTATTTACGAGGAATCAAGCTATATATTCACGACAATTCCAATGTCTTAAATTCATTCCAAGATTCATCATCAGCAAGTAAAATAGCACTAAAACCACCAGTAAATAGACAATGTCAATAGGTACCAAGTAAGGGCAACGACCGTGCAAGAAATGGCAAAGACCGTACAAAACCAACAATTGACGAGGATAACATGTCAATCAAGAGGGTAAACAAGGAAACAAGAACAGGCAGGACAGCAAACAGCAATTAAAGTAAGCAATAACATGTCGATCACTCAGAATGAGTCGACTCTGTAGTGCAGGCCCGTAGGCAGCTGAAGCCCATGATGTCAGTGACCGTAAAGAAGGGTAAAGTGGAGTCTGCGTGCGAACCCACGAAGAAAAAATTAATACCACACCCTTTGCTTATTAAGGAAATTCTTTTTCTAAACGTAGTCATGCACCACCATTGTAATTATAAGTGGCAGATGAAATCAATGATTTGTGTGAGAATCTTAATTAGTTTTTGCGACATTTTTCAACAAATCTCCATATTTAAGCATTTGGCCCAGAAACTCCCCTGTAGCTCTGCCATTGCATTGATGTCAAATAGAAAGTTGTTCCAAGAGAGGTTCATTTTTCGATAGGAATCAAGATTGCGCTCGTCTAGAATCATGGTGTACAATATAGTGCATCATAATTGCTTAAATTGTTATTTAAAGTACTCAACCGTTCCAACAAGCATTTCAAGCAATTTTTAATGAAGAAATGATATGGGGATAGCTATGAAACCATAGGTATATACATGTTTTATGTATTTCTGTCAGATCAAGCGGCGCAGGATCACATCATAGTATGAGTAAAAACGACTATTTGGAATATCTGGAAATGCATTTTCAGCCAATTATTGGAACGACACTGCCCGCGTTGTCCCACACTGTCTACTGGCCTGTGGTGGTGCATAGGCTATCCAAAAGAATTGCCAGTCGTACTGAAAACTTCAAAGCTTTCAAGGGATGAATAATTACCCGACTTAGAAATGTGGTGAATGCTAGCAGAAGTACTTTTGTTTATCTTTTGGCCTGCTTTAGTACTTACCAGGTGCTCTCTGCAAGGAGCAACAAGGTTGTAAGAAGCTTTCCCATAGGAAGAAGCATTATTTATATTCATATGAACGTATAGATGTTAGAAAACTAAAAAGACGATGCCATGGGGATTACAATATTAGTTATCTACCCCATGATCCGTACATTAAACGAGTAAACAGAACTGACTAAAATGAAAACGGAGGATACATGCATAAGAGAAGCATCAGTTGTGGGGATCTTTAAAGGAGCTGGAGCAAGCGTATTAAGACATAAGCTCCGTTCTTATAATATAAGAAGTGGTAAATTTTAGAACGAATTCATTCCATTTAAACAGAGGTCCCGAGAGATTTCAAAGGCTCTGGAGCAGAAGAGAAACATGAGGCGCCTTGCGAGCAAAGCAAGCAGAGAAATTTTAAAGTTCCGGAAATTAACTCCGGAAAATTACTGCTAGTCTTCTTTATAAGGCCTCCTTGACCTTGAAATTGGAAGTTATGAGGCCCCTGGACACTGAGGCCCACTGACAGTTTGCTCTATCTGTCCCCTTTCGGTGGCCTTGACTTCAAATTGCAACTTTTTGTCAAAATTTAGTAGAATCTGCAAAAGGATAGGAATTGGAACGTAGTTAGATTGAAGAGCGCATTACTGGAAGGATCAGGCATGTAGGCTACACTTTTGTTATTTGAAAGAACATTGGGCTTATAGGAACGTGTGTTGTTGTGTCGTATAAGCTACTTAGCACGTTCTGTGACATCCTTCGTTGATTAGCGTTTAGGCTCTGATCACTATTTAACGTACAGAGAACACGAAGGCAGAGAGAGGATACGTTGTTGACGGTACTCCGACTCTACTCTGATTAAACTTTACAGCATAAATTATGTGGATACATACATAAACAGAGAACATCCCAAAGTAAAGATAAATTACGTAGAGGAAGAGTTAGGTTGTTGTTAGTACATTGTTGAATAGATTCGTGTGGCGATGATTGCGTAATAAACAACAGAAGAGGAACGAGCCCTTGGACTTATTAAATATTCTAAGGAATATCTACCTATAGATATATTATACAAAATGTACAGAAGTGTTGTTGAGCCCCATTTTAGATCCTGTTGTTCCTTCTGGGGCTGCTCTACAGAATCAAACATTAACAAACTTGCAGAATATCAAAAATAGAACAACTAGAATTGTAATTAGCAATCCTTACTATTTATGAGCTGCTCCAATAATAATACAGGATCTTGGCTGGTCAACTATTGGCGATCTTATTAGAGAAGAGACAGCTACGTTAACAGATAAATCCTTAAATTCACTTGCTCCAGATTCCTTGAGAAAATTGTTCTTAAAGTGTGCGGATACTAGAGAGCGGATTTTACGCTCATCAGGCACTAATTTTAGGATACCACTCCTAAAAGCGATCAATGGCCAAAGGCTTTTCATATCGAGGTGCTAAAGTATGGAACGGTCTAGAAATGCAAGCTAAACAGGCAGTCTCCTTGAAAATCTTCAAAGACCAGCATTAGATAGGGACAGTTTTTACTCACTTTACCTCTTTATTTTATTCTGTAAATTAGGTATGGAGATTAGACATGTATACTTACTTTATACTTATTTATAGGGTTTATTATTTTTTTTACAGGTTCGGTTGAAAAGCATTTTGTATGAACCTTGTAAACCTGTATATTTTAAATGAAATGAAATGAATGAAAGGTGTGTGATGGCCGGAGTGATGCAAGATGTTGTCCAAGGTGTTTGGTAGAGGAATGAGAATGAATGAAAGAAGACAAACTAACATTGAACAAGAAATGGCCTAAGCTACAATGTTTACATTCACTACAGGCTGATTGTGTCGTTGACGTTGTGCTTGAATTTGAGGAGATTTGGTTTGTTCAGACCAACCCTAAGTTGAGTTGATAATGCCAGCCCTCCAGAGAGGGCGCCACAATTTAGATCGATTTAGATTGGTTTACGTGTATATATATGTATATTGGTAAACTAGAAATAAAATCGATGTAAAATAATTTCACACAAACACACACACACATACACACACACACACACACACACACACACACACACATACACACACACACACACACATACACACACACACACACACACACACACACACACACACACACACACACACACACACACACACACACACACGGGTTGGACTGGGGAGACATTCCCCCAAGTTTTTTCAAGATCACTTTTGCAATTAGTAAAAATTTGGGTAGAAAAGGTTTGAGGATGTGGGAGACCTCTAGCAAAGTATAATGCAATGTAGTATCTTGTTATTGCTGTTTGTAATGTTTTTATCCCCCATTAATTGGAATTTTATTGTACGTTGGCACAATAGGCGTGGTCCAATAGGGCATGTTCTGCCAAAATCCCACAGTCTGCGGTGGCTGGTGCAACCCCTGGATCCCGCGGGGATCATAGATACGGAAGACAGAATTAGAAAGAAGCCTAGTAGGGGAAAGTAGTTTATTCTTGAACATATAAATGGGAGAGGATTTTCTTATCTCAGGGTCTAGTGTACTCCATTCATTTAAGCTGTCCGAAAAACACCTTGCTTTGAATTTTTCATTTCTTGCCCTTATCTGACAATAGCCGGTTGATTACGAAAATTTTAATCATAATAGCTCAGTTTAGGTCACTAATATTATCAGGTATTGAGTTGTTAATTATTTTGTATAGCATGAAGAGTCTCCTACTCCATCTTCTCGACTGTGGCGATCCCCAGCTTAATTCTTGATACAGGTTACCTTGGGAATGTTATCATTCCTATTGCTTATCTTAATTTGGAAATAACCGCATGGATATGGCTTGAACAATCCAGCCTGTCAAGTTATTGTTCCCGGCAAATGTACGGTCATGGAAAAGTAGCTATCGTGAGCAGGGACAAGTGAAAGCCACGTTTCAAAAGGAAGAAGAGGAGGTGAAGCTAAAGTTAATGATCGCTTATGACAAGGAGAGACAACCAAAACTTAAGGAACTTTGACTGTATGTTCTTCTATAATTTTCTTTATGTGACTTTCATGTGATTTTAGGTCTGTTGTTGCTACCACAGACGTTATTGGTAGATCACTTCACTTTCTACAGCAGATCGAATAATTAGGCTCAATAATTATGCGATTTACTTGCCTCATTCTGAAGTCCATCTGAGAAGCACAGCCTTGAATCGAGCATTTATGCTCGCTTACTCTCAGTACTTGCGAATTGTAGAAAAATATCCTTTTTCTTCAGAGGTCTCGTCCATAGCAACACAAGAGAAGCTTCTAGTTTATCTATCTTATATCGTCATAACTCAACGAAAATCAATAACTAACTCGCATACAAATCTACGCTAGTATTTATAGTAAAACAACAATCCAAAGTCCAACTAGCTTTTATGCAAAACACTTTGTTTAGGTAACCAATAAATGCCACGAAAACGTCTCAAGTGAGATTCTTAATCATAAAAGTCCAAATCACGTCTCGTTGGGGAATTTCTTACTCGTCGTTATCTACAGCATATCTCTTGAAGGAGTTTGAGGTTCATGTCTACTGTACGTCTTTAGACAGCCTCTTTGCAGTGTTCATAACAATGGCATAGTATTGTCAATTCTATTTCTCCTTATTGGAAAGATTATTTCAGCAGCTTGCGTACTAGGATCAAGATTAAAGGACATCCGCCATTATGGGCCCACAATTTTATACGTTCAAGATCATATTTTATATCATCAGCTGCCTCTTTAGGGCCATATATGATAGGAAAAAGGGACATATCATCAGTAAAACAATTTTACGGTACAGGGAAGGTCCTCAGTCTAGTCATTGATAAAAGCAAGAAACATCAACGGTACAAGCAGTGAACCCTGTGGGACACCTGCAGAAATGTTTCCACATCTGGACGATTTGCCATTTAAAACTGTTCCCTGATTATGATTCTACAGAAAGCTGTAGAGAAACTATATAAGTATATAAAGACACCACATCTGCGCAATTTATACGGCAGTCTTTCATGCCATACCTGATCGAATGCCTTAGGAATGTTGAAGTGAACGGAGCAGACATTGAGAGTAGGACTACAGTCGAAAGCAGAATAAACTGAGTCTGGTATGGAATCTAACTGATTGATCGTTGAGTCGCCCTGCTCAAAACCTGTCTGGTTAGAATTCAAAACGTTCTTTTTAATTAGATGATAATACAAGGAGTGAAAGAAGGCAAGTTTTTCCAGGATTTTTCCAAAAAGTGGCAGAAGAGAGATCAGTGCACGACATGATAGCTGTTAGGCTCATTTAGCGATTTGCACACAAAGAAGCATTGGCTTTTGGAGACTATTTCAAATCGATATTCCAGAACAACATATATAAATTTATGCAGTGACCCTAAACGTCGTGAATATAACCTTCATCTCAGGCGGGAAGATTCAGGATTTCAATACCTTCACGAGTGACAAAGACTATAAATTGGTCGACCGAACAAAAATATAAACAGTTTCAAAATTCTCTAAGAAAAGGAAACTTCAAGATTTTTCAGGAAAAGGACAGGTGCCTGGTCCCGCAGGATCTACCCCGCAGTTGCGCGCCTGCCTTCCAAGTAAATGAATTTGTCCTTTAAGGTACTATGTTTTACTTTTTAACTTAAGAAAGGAAAGTTTATCCTAATAAGCATTATCCTAATAATACAACAATGCTAATTGCTTCTTCTTAGAAATATGACGACTTGACAAAATGTAGTTATCATAAGCGTCGGAACAACGGGGTGTGTTGGGGGGACTGCTGTCCCCCCACTTTTCTGGCAAATGTACTTCAGTGCCGTTTTAGCACCCTCTACTTCCCTGCAGTCTTAGCTTGCCTACTTGAGCCCCCCCCCCCACCAAAAGTATTGGTCCATCACCCCTGGTTTATAAGATAAGCATTGGCTCTTTACTACCATGATAATTCCAAACTTGAATGATTTAACTTCAAAATCAACTATGTGAACCAATTTTAGTGCTCCCAATTTAAATATGATTGTTCACAGTGCTGTTGGCTTTAGAAAAAAACACGCAATAAGCCCCAGTCAATCGATCTGGTTGTGTCTAACGACTTTACAGTTCATGGTGGCATGGCTTTGATGAATAAAATCATAACATTTTGATTTGATTAATCTAGATTTTGCAGCGCCAATCGACAGTTAGTTCCTTCTGGCTAATTCGATTATACAAATCTACTGTTATCTTATGCAGGTAGATGTTTATCAGACAGGTTATTTCTGGGATGTCTGGAGGGGGAATATCTAAATCATTATTTAATATGTAACAGGGCCTCAGCACAATTCATATTATAAGCAGAATAAACCCAAGCACGTTACCATGCCAGTAATCTTACCGTCTCTAATCCTTATTCGGTTTTGAACACTCATGGTCTCATCATCAGGGTGTACCATCAGTAAACATTTTTATTTAAGTATAGATGCCGCCATTTAGAACAATGATGGTAACTAACAAGTTTACTGGAACGAGCATTGATCCTTGGGGAATACCTGTTGACATGACTGACCAGTTTTTGCTTTTTCATTTAAACAACATGGATTGTTTTCGATTTCTCAAATAGCATTTGAGCCTCCTAATGGCATTTCTGGAGGTTCTAATACATTTTAAATTCTGTTTTCGATTTCTCAAATAGCATTTGAGCCTCCTAATGGCATTTCTGGAGGTTCTAATACATTTTAAATTCTGCCTGCACTGTTTCATGTTTGCGGATATACAAAGGCATTTGATAAAATACAGTATACTTTTCCGATATGAGGTTTAATTATACCTTCAAGCTGGTACAGTACATCATTTAATGTTCAAAATACCCACGAAATAAATCTAATAAGCTAACAATGGATTATTTTCAACCAGACATCAGTTAATGATTGTCGTGTCAATTAAGCCCCAGTTGAAGATGACATTTGTTTTAAATCGTATCCACGTGGATCGACAGGTCGCTAGGTTTAGCTTTAGGTGTTAGACGGGGGAAAATCAAGGTCATGGGGGTTTTCAATTCAAAGTCCTTCAAGTCTTGATCTTCTTTTTTTAAATGCATGAAAGGTTATTAACATCAAGTAGAGTTCTATGTATCCACTTTGCATACTTATTAGCGGAAGTGAGAACATTAATAGAGCTTCTATGGCCTTGATATAGGAGCTGGAGGTTTATTTAAAAATCAACATTTCCTAAGATTTATATTCCTTCAAACTATGAAACTCTGGTTGAAAAATACCTTTCATTTCATTTCATTTCATTTCACTTCAAATATTTAAGGAGGGTAGCCCTTCAGTAATGCTGATTAAGGATGGTACCCCTTCAGACTAGAACAGGGACAGCGAAGCAGCATTGATGGTGAAGGCTCGAATGGACAGATTAAAAGTATAGGGATGTCAAGGGCGCTAAAGTGGGTACTGTAACGAATACTCCCGAATCTGTGTGGCTGTTCGCAATTGTATACCTCCCGGACTTGCTAAGCGGTTGGTAAACTTTGTTGGCAGTTCACTTATTCAGTTAGGCAATCCCTTTCTATTTTCATTACCATATCTTTGTTCTTGGCTTAGTTAAGTTGAAAGTTCAGTTTTCTACTAAGGGTCTTTAATTTGATACGTATTTCTAGTATGCTACAAAGTTGTTTATGGTTTCACAGCCTTTGGATAGCACAGATTTTTTAAGTATTTGTTCTGTTGCTGAATGCTAGTTACCGTTGTTCCGTTAGGTCTGAACCATTCGAAGACTTAAGCTTTACACTATATTGAGGCTATTTCACAGCTTTGTTGTGCTGTTTGTAGTAACTAATATATTCTACTTTTAGTTGTCATACGTTTCCGTCAAAGAATTAGTAGCGATGCGATATGTGGTTTATCTCCTCGGCGAAAGAGTAGCTAGCTACTCTTGATGGCGAGATAGTAAAAATCTAACCCAAAATCGAAACTAAGCATGGCGACAAGACAAGGTTCAGCTCACAGCCCACCTGAAAGTGAAAATGCACAAATTGTAACAGAAAGTACTCCCGTTGAATTTATAAGATAATCGTTTTCAGACAAGTTTTAGCTGATTGACGACGATACAGCTATCTCAGTCTCAAAAGAGTCACGACAAGCTTCAGTATCTTCTATCAGAGCGAGGGCTAGATCATAAGCTGCAAAAGCCAAACTCCTTTTTATAAAGAAGCAAGCCAACCTGACAAAGCAAATTGCAAAGAATGAAGCACGGTTAAGAGAACACTCCTAAAACCCATTTTGAAGCCGATATGGCTATACTGCATATAACTGAAAAAGAAGCAGTAGTCGCCACAGCAGAAGAAATAGTTTATTAAGCTGCAGAAATCGGTGTTAAAGACCAGCTCGAGTTAATCGCATCAGACAGCAGACAAAGGAGTGCAGAATACGTAAACTCGTGCACCTTAACGAAAGTGAGTGAACAGAGTAAAAATAAACCAATATCGAGCGTTTGGGCTGAGGCCCCACATTAGACCCATCCAGTGTTGTCTCAAGCTGGTGATCAATCTACACCACCAAGACCTTGCTATCCCCCAGACCCTTGATCTAAAACTTCATGCAAGACCACCACAGGTGAAACAGAGACAAAAAGACAGACAACTAGACTACCTTCACTCCAGCCTTAAATATATCAGCACAAAATCAGCCACAGATTTACAGTCTAAAGCCTTCCCAGCCTCGGCTCCAGCAGTCCGATAGTCTAGTCAGCAGCATGTAAGCACTTATTGATGAAACAGCCTGCGTATGATACCATCGGCTCAGTTCCCGCAAATTCAACAACCTGATTCCTTCGTTGCTCACAAAGCACCGTATAAAGAAAGAGCTCATATCGGCCGGCTGACTAAAGTTTGATGATAATCCAGCACAATTCAGAGCTCGGAAAGCATAATTTAGGTTAGCTTGTAAGAACTTAATCTTGTGATGTTTTGGCTTGAAGAAAGATCTTCAAAAATCGCAGCCCCTCTTCGAGCAGTGCACATTGACAGGCCCAAAGCATGTTTGCGACTAGTAAGGGAAACTTTAGAAAGGAAATTCGGGACTGCTGAAGTGATAGAAGACAACCTAATTTATGAAGTTGGAGAGATTTCCAAGGTTCAACTCTAAATATCGAGAAACGTTGGAACAGCTCCCATATCTGTTATTAAAGTCAACACTGCAACTGGTCCGGGTGTGTATTAAGGACTGGCTGCGCTTGACTCTACAAAATTTCTGCGACAGTTAATGGAAAAGTTGCTATATCCACTGCAAGAGTGATGGATGCGAGTAGAAACTGCCAATAAAAGAGAAAGCAACCAGACTGCACTAAATCTGTCAGATGCACAATCTGCAACAGTGAAAGGCATCTTGCAGCTATGCTCATTCGTCAACCAATGATGCCTGTTACTCAGCAAAGCGATTTGTTGGGAAGACACAGGAAGCAAGAGTGATGGTGCTTCTATGAAACCAATTACTAGTAATTTTATATCTCTGTGTCTGGCGGGAAACTCTCGTTCCAAGATATGTAAAAGTAAAGCAGAAAATAACGAAAACATAAAGCTCACCACAGTTTATGCTGTAATTGGCAATCAGTGTAATGTAGCACTTGCCAAACCAGAGCTCCTAATCGCTTTGGGGGTTGTCGATGAAGCTGTCACTTGTCAGATGAGATCTTGCTCAGGGGAAAAATTCATTTCGGGCAGAAGCACTAAATCACTCAGTGTCAGTTCACGTGACTGTGAGATTATCATCAAGCTGCCTCTTGTTAGATAATATATGAACATCCAATACAACTACTCTGAAATTCATGCTCAAGAGATTGCACGAGCCTATGCACATCTCACGCTTATAGTTGATCTATTGGATCCAGTTTATCTTAGTTTACCAAAAGCTGCCTTGCTGATTGGAAGAGACGTTCTTCACGCACACAAAGTACGGGAGCAACTTGAGGATCCAGGGATGCACCATATGCACAAAGTCTTGATTTCGGCTGGGTAATTTTTCGAGAGTTGCTTAGAGACTGTTGCAGACAGAAATACTGACATGTATCACAGTCATGTCACAATGTTGGAGGATGCATTTACGAAAACTGAAGTAGACAACACTTCAGCTATCTCTGTCGAAGATTCTCAGTTCTGGAAAATCATCCAATCGAAAGCAGTAAAGTATGTTAGCAGCCTTTGGGAGATGCCACTCATTTTCAAGCTTGAAAGACAACGGCTTCCAAATAACAAGGCAGTGGGATTAAAGAGGCTTATCAAGGTAGCACAAAGAATGCACTCAAGTCCCAAGCTAGCTCAGCAGCATCACGAATTTTTGCAAAATCTGTTTGACAATAGACATGCTGAGCATCCACCACCCTTAAGGGACAACCAAGAAGTGTTCTACTTTGCCTTTCTTTGAAGTCTTCCACCCAATGGAACCAGCCAAGGTCAGAATTGTTTATGGTTCCAGTGTGAAGTACGAAAGACTCTCTTCGAATGACATGCTACTGGGTGAACCAGACCTTAGCAATTCACTTCTAAGTATCCTCATGCGTTTCAGAAAAGCTTCATTTGGTTCAAGGACAATGACGTTAGAAAAAAACCTGTCGATTACCGTATGAATGTTTGTGTCTTTGGAAGCATACCTTCGCCATTTATTGCAAATGGACTCCTGTGAAAGGCAGCCAAAAAGGGGAAACAGCGCTATGGCAACGACGATACAAATTTTGTAAAACAAAATTTCTATGTTAACGAGGGGCTTATCAGTACCACTTCTTTTGAAGAAGCTATCAACCTGATAAAGGATTGTAAGCAAATGCCCTGACAGCCATATCAATTCCCATGAAGCTTCGTCAATCTTCATGAAATTTCGTCTAATTCTCAAACAGTCATGAACGCTTTTAACTTAGAGGAAAAAGCCACAAAATTACTCGATATCGACCTTGCAAAAGATGAACCACCTGTCCAAAGAAGTCTGGGGATCTATTGAAGCCTGAAACACAACATATTCTAAGTGAAGATCCCATCTAGAGAGAAGGAATTTACTAGCTATGGATTGCTGTGGACAGCATATGTGACCAATTGGGATTCGTAACACCAGTAAATGTATATGGCAGATTGCTTATAAGAGAGTGTCAGTTGGAACTACCAGTGTGGATAATCCACTTGATCAAGGCAAGGCAGTGAAATGGGACAAATGGCTAACTTCCCTTGAAGCTTTGAATAATGTGACTAACCAGAGATGTTACACCTGCATGTAACTGAAGAGTGTCTTAAAGATAAGAGTTGGGTATATTGTTAGGATGCATTAGCTGTTGCAATTGGAGCAGTTAGCTATTTAAAGGTATTGTACAATGACGGATACATGTCAGGTTTTGTCATGGTCAAGTCAAAGCTTTCTCCAATCCCAGCTCATACTACCCCAGATTAGAAATTTGTGCTTCAGTTCCGGCCGTTGAAATGTCAAAAACCATATGCAAAGAAATTGATATAATAGTTAAACACGTAGTGTTCTACACACAGACAGCAAAGTTGTTTTCCGCTACCTAAACAATACCTCACGAAGTTGCTGCACATATGTCGCTATCAGCGTATACAGAATTCGGCAAACTACCGCTTCTAGTCAATGGCATTACATAAACATTGTGAAAAATCCAGGTCATCTTGCTTCAAGATCTTCTACAGCTGCAGAGCTGAGTACTGGCTGTTGATTTGAAGGACTTGCCTTTCTCAAACGCATGAAAGACAAAAGCCAAGATGAAACATTCAGTCTCAAAGAACCAGATTTCGACGTTGAAATAGAGTCAGACTCAGCCGTATGCAAAACAGTGCTCCATTCATCAGGCCTCAGCATTCACAGATTCTCAAACTGGAGAAACTACGCAAAGTCATCGCTCGATTAGTCAAATTTGTGAAAAGCTTCCAGTATGATGGCAGAGGTGGGTGGAAAAGCTTTGGCTTGGAGCCATATTTAGACAGTATTCAAACCGCATCACTTATAATTATTGCGACAGTCCAGCAGGAATTTTATCCACTAGTAGCCAAGTCTTAACAGATAGGTGGGCACATCAAAAAAGAGAGCGGAATTCATAGTCTCTCGCCATTCATCAGAAGACATGGTCTTTTGCGGGTCGGAGACAGATGTGAAAGACAAGAGGTTCTCCATGATCAGAGATACCCAGATATTTTGCCGCAAAAGCCTCATACACACATTATTTTGCTCCACTATCATAAAGAGACAAGGCACCAGGGGCGAAAATTGACTAAAGGTGCCTTACGTAGTCCTGGGTTTTGGATACCAGGTAGCAAGAGACTAGTGTCCACTATGGTAAGCAAATGCCCAACATGCAGGAAGTTGAGAAGGACAACTGCCACAGGTGAGGAATGATTTACCAACAGACTGTGTCGCACATTGCCAACCATTTACGAGTGTCGGTTCAGACATTTTAGGACCGTGGAAAATCTCAACAAGAAAGACCATAATATGATCTGTGAGCAGTAAAAGGTGGGTGCTCTTGTTCACATTCTTATATACCGGAGCTCATGGACATCCTTGAAACAATATCTACTTCTAGCATGATCAACGCTCTTCGTAGATTTCTTGCATTCAGAGAGCCAGCTAAAATCATTCAATCTGACCAGGGCACCAACTCTGTAGAAGCAGCAGCAGAATTCAAGCTGACTTCAGAAAGTGAGGATGTGAAAGAGTTATTACATGTGTAATATTACGAGTTTGATGTTTTAGTTATGTTGTGTTGTGTTTCGTATTACTTAAGCCATCTTGTTGCATATTTTAGTCTTGCATTTCTGTGGAGTCCTGTTGTGTATAGTAAACACACTCTGGGCACTGTGTTCTACCTTTCAGCGTGTGTTGTCATGTTGTCATTTGTCATGTATTGTGCGATTATTATATATTTGCATCAAAAGAGAAAACATCAAGAAAAGTTTATTGACTGTCATTCCTACGTTAGGCCTAGGCTTTAGGCTTGGGTTTTAGGTCCATTACAAATTCGGTGACTGCTCACTATCATAAGAAGAACCCAAAGAGTCATTCCATAAGAAATTGCCTACTTTTTGAAAAGTTGTGTGACCTATCTCAGATTTTCCTCAAATTTTTAGTATACCTAGTATTCTTACTATGTGGCAATGTTCATCAATGGGATGGTGGTGAACACTACATTTGGTGACAGGAGTGGAGGTGGTGAGCAGTGGATGGCAAAATTACTCAGCAAGGATAAGTACTGTTGTTTGGTGGATATGAGAATTATTGAAGGTGGATAAGTGATGCTGCTTTCGCTGACTTTTTCTATTGGTTTATGTGCCTCAATGCGCACAAAATGGTTTACATGGCAAAAACTGTGGTGCGAATGGATGTTCTATTTCCTGAGTCAATGTTTTTTATTCCTGATTCGTTCGATTCCGATGCCAATGTCTAAATTATCTAGTTACGTTCGACTACGACCTTGCCTTATCAAGTTCCAAAGCCTAAGAAGATACCCAATTAGAGTTAAGGTGTGCTGGCAATTGAAGGAAGCAGCAGTAGTGCCAGAGTGAGCCTTCACGTTTTTCGTTTATTTTCAAAGACTTTGCTTGGAGGCTGGGAACATCAAGTGGTGATGCAGGCGCTGCGTTCGTTTGCCAGTCTACGTCCACGGGATCATGCAAGTTCTTTGAATATTAGTATTCTTATGTCTTACTTGAATGCAGAGGACTATAGTTGTAGTACCTTGTAGCCTTAAGGGAGGGAAGGTGTATTGTATTGAGTTTGATGTTATAGTTACGCTGTGTTGTATTTCGTAATACCTAAGCCATCTTGTCGCATATTTCAATCTCGCATTCCTATGGAGTCCTGTTGTGTATAGTAAACAACTTTTCCGGGCAATGCGCTCTACCTGTCAGCGCGTGTTGTTTTTTGCCATGTACTGTACAATTATATATTTGATTTTGAGTGTTGTGATGTAGTCAGTCGTTGGGTTTGCATCAAAGAGAAAGCATCTTCATTGATTTTCGTTTCTATGTTAGGCCTAGGTAGGCGTTTATTGATTGTCATTTCTGCGCTAGGCCTAGGCCTTAACTCTGGGCTTAATGTTCAATGCAAATATGGTGACTGTTCACAATAAGAACCCAAACTGTTACACATGGAAGAAGCTGTAGTTGGATTTTCATCCT
The DNA here is from genome assembly GCA_964019165.1 of Mastigias papua. Taxonomy (NCBI): domain Eukaryota; kingdom Metazoa; phylum Cnidaria; class Scyphozoa; order Rhizostomeae; family Mastigiidae; genus Mastigias; species Mastigias papua. The sequence goes on from OZ025269.1 coordinate 11,154,559, forward strand.
CGCATGGGTGTAATATGAGAAAGGGTGATAGGAACCACTTAGAAGGTTCTTAATTGGAACCTCACGAGTCAGACCAATCTAACTCACAAAATCCTGTCATGTGTTCTTTGCGAAGCCATGGAGATTATCAATTCAAGACCGCTGGTGGAAGGTTCTACAGATCCAGAGTCACCAACAGTGTTGACACCAACTACGCTACTCACTCGAAAGTTTGACAGGGTGTTGGCTCCTGGAGGTATCTTCCGGCAAAAGAGCTATTACGGACAGTAGCACTGGAAACAGGTTCAATGCTTAGTAGATATGCTTGCAGAGATGTGGAAAAGTGGATATTTCAATTTCCAGGTGTCAGGGAGAAAAGGGCAGCAAGAAACGCCTAGTACTATCATTGGAGACATTGTACTCGTGAAAGATGAAGAGCAGAAAATAGATAGGGGGTATTTGTCAGTGATAATGGAAAAGTACACAAAGTCAAAACCCACGTGGCTAAAGAAGATGATGCAAAGATCTATAATAGGCCAATTGTTAACGTCACTCCAACTGTTTCTCAGGAGATATGGTGGTCTTTAATCTATCAGGCCAGGTAGGGAGTGCAACGAATATTCCCGAACTTGTGTGGTTGTTCGTAATTGTGTTGGGCCTATTTCAGACGTCGCATTTCTGCCGAGGCAAATTGAATTGCAATTAAACCCGATTTCAATTCGATTTGATGGGGATTAAAATCAGTTTTGGTTTCAGTCGCCGCATTTAAATGCAATCCTCTGACCAATGTTTGCAGCATTGTACCCTTGCGTCTGACCAAGTTTGGGAAAAAATAAACATAAGATGGCGCCTATCGGACTCCTCGCAGCAAATTTTTGAATACAAAGAAGCAATTTAAGAAAATGATAACGAGATATGAAACGAAGGTTAAACTCGCAAGAGATCTTTGGAAAAAAGGCAGCTATTTTGTTTCAAATGATCTTGACTCTGTTGCAAGCAACCTTGTCCGTGCCTGAGCCTATTAGAGGCTGCAGGTGGTTGCCAAGAGTTCAAGGGTGGTGGGCAAATATTTGGACTTCCAACGACGACCAGCAGTTCAAGAAGAACTTTCGAGTTTCAATGGCAACACTTTTGTTTATTTTAATTCTATTAAAATAAATGCAGAAAGAGGAAGTGTCGGAAATGCCGATAAAGCGCATGCGCAATATCATTGAATCTGTAAAATTCCTCGGTAATCTAAGATTTATTTAATTCGCTTCGACGAAAATGCGATGTTTGAAACCAACCCGAATTTAATGAGAAACTTTACATTGAACGCGGCAAACATGAAGCATTTATATCTAAAATTTGTTGTTTGGTTTCAGACGTCGAATTTTTGCCGCAGGTAATGGACACTTAAACTTTCTTGAGCTCCTGAATTTTATTCGCTGCGGCAGAGATTCGGCGTATGAACTAAGTAATAGCCGTGCAACTATGATGAATCGAACGATTTAGCACAATACAGTGATGATCTTGGGGAGAAGGTGGAGGAGGAAGAGAAAGAAACAGTAGAGGAGAAAGAGAACAACTAACCTAGGAAGCTTGGGAATCTGTTAAAACCTGAAACACGACATATTCTAAGTGAAGATCCCATCAAGAGAGAAGGAATTTACTAGGTATTAATTGTTGCCTTTTGTGAACATCATATATGATCAACTGGGATTCGTAGCACCAGTAAATGTGTATGGCAGATTGCTTATAAGAGAGTTGTCAGTTAGAACTAACATGCAGTTGAGCTGCAGGTATGCAAAATTCTCTAAGAAGGATTGACGAAAAGGAAATTGGTCACAGAAATAACGTATGGGGGAAGAGAAATTGGCTTGATATCGATATTCTAAACATAAAATTTTCCGGAGTGTTTTCATTACTCTTGTGCTAAATAGTGGGATAAAGTACCTCTCCATAGATGAAATGGCCGAAAAATTTTCGCATTACAGACAAAACCGAAAGACTACTTGTTACACTAGTATTTCAGTTAGCAAACACTTCTTATGAAAAGAAGCAATGTTTAAATAACGACCAACTATTTTGATAAAGCATGCTCATAAGGATGATGAAAAGATGAAGAGAAATGAGAATATCGTATGTCTTTTTGTTCGTATGAATCAAGGAAGAGTTTCAAGTCTCACATTCTATTCTTCTTGTTAAGAAGTGCACTACTGGGTCCGTAAAATACCTTGATGTTATGCATCAAAACTTCAAAACCCATCAACTTGGTTGAAGATATGATTGAAACTAGTGCTCCATTCTGGTGGGAGCACAAATCAACTTTGAAAACATGTTTGACACTAATGCAGTAGTGCTGAAGTCTGACAACAAGATTGGTTGGCTTTGAACACGTGATTGACACTAGTTCCCACTTTTAGAGGGAGCACTAAGTGGAGTTTTGAATAGTTGGCATCATCCAATGATACTGAAGTTCCAGTGGTGCTCGAATCTGACGGGATTCCTGTCAAACTCGAAAAAGAGGAATACGACAGTAGTTCCGTCCTGGCCATTTCCTTTCATCATCCTTTCCTGCTTACAGAAAGAAGAAACACTCGAATAACAAAGCTGTAAAGAGTACCAAGTGAAAGAGAGCCTGGGAAGTAGCAGGAGAGTTTCAGCTTAGACAAAGCAAATCTCAATTTCACGTATTCGAAACTTAAAGATTCTGGAATATAAACAACAGGCCAGGTACAGCTTTTCATATGCCATGCGCCTTCTCTGTTCAGCAGAACAGTTCACAGAAGATTCCGTTATCCGTAGCAGGTTCAAATTCAACGACATTTAGTACTTTGGGACCTTTCCTAAAGTGGAAATTATAACGGTGTTCAGATTAGAACGACTAGAAGGAAAAAGCTGCATGCAATCTCTCGCAGGATTTTATTTTATGATCACCCTATTATAAACGCCTGAATTAGGGCCACTTCTGGTTTAGATAATAAAAGTAGAGGCTAGGAAGTGGTACCTTTGGCATCATTATCTAGGCTTATTCTGTTTTCGTAAAAAAACCAACAGACTTATAGTTCTAAACCAAGCCAGCTTTTAAGAGCGTAGAAAGTAATCAGATATCTTTCATGTGTTAACGAAATCGGAGAGCTGTCTTCCTTTAATAAAAGAAAAATCTACCTTATCTTCAGTGCAACTTAACTTTCTTTGCTTCTCTTTTACTCTAACCCAGCTAACTTCCCTCTGTTCTTCTTCTGTCCTGATTTTGTACTTTCACTTTCTGAATGTAAGTTTCTCTCATCTCGACAAGTTTTATTGCGTTCCACGGACGTTCGCACACAATGCTTATCGTAAACATTCCCGCGAAATCACTCTTCCCGCCTCTATAAGCTACCTGGGTTGTCGCAGCGCCGGTAAAGGACTAAAGTATCGGGTCAATGCATGTCCGTACACAACGTAACTCCGTATAACACTGGCTATTATAGCATATCCCTTTGTTACAAGAAGTTATGGTCAAGTTTTGAAGACGAGGCTGTTATTTCCTTTTGCTCGTGTCAAGATGGCGTCTGGCGGGAAGGGTGCAGAACATGAGTTAATGCCTGAATATCGTGCACTGTCGCAAGATCTGCGGGAAGCAACTAGCCATAAGATCAGGTTATTCGAATCAATAAGGGGAAAGCAGTGTAGCATACCATTTTGGGATGTAGTGGTGATAACTGCAATAGATAATGCTCAAAAGCAAGCCTACGAGCAACAAATTTCGGATAAGATTGAAAGAAAGGAACTCCCTCTTGGAGTACAGTTTATCGTTATAAGTGATCCAATTGGACCAAAGATTGGAAATGGTGGATCAACTCTTGTAGTTGCAGAAGAGCTGGAAAAAATATTCAAAGATAAAGCGAAAGAGCTGAAGGTATTAGTTATTCATGCAGGAGGATTCAGCCAGAGGTTACCAAGTGGAAGTTTACTTGGAAAAATTTTTATGGCACTTCCAATGGGTGAGGCTCGAAATACTATTCAAATGTGTTTTCACTTTGGAACAAATAGGCTGGTGTAGATTTATAGGCCTATGGGTTCACTTCTAGTTACTTTGCAACTCAAACTTTAACTTAGGGTGTGTCAACTTGACGTGGCACCGTTACCGTACACATACGGCTCATATTGTAAGTAGAGCCCTGACATATACGACCCATGTGAATGAGATCATATATACCACTTATGCAATGGTATAGTTTTATTCTACCTCAATGATGTTACAAAAATATAAAAAATGTTTCAATCATTTACGGTATTTTTACGAACTGTGTAGGGCTTTATTTGTAATGTGGGTCATATATATAATGTGGGCCATACTTGTAATATGGGTCATATTTGTAATATGGGTCATATTTGTAATATGGGCCATATTTGCTGGGTCCATACACATAGAGGACTAAGAATAGTGTGAAAATCTGGACTGAATGTTATTTTACTGTGGAGTGGAACTTCTCATCTCACAAATATTTACAGATACTTAGTTATGAAAGACAAAAATATCAATCATTAGTTTATGTGGTCTTATTTGCATGGGTCGTACATGTCAGGACTATAGATGTAATGTGGACCTTATATGTAAGGTAACCTTGCCACCCCTGCTCCAACATTTGCATTTGTTGGAACTATCGGGGGAAATCAAGGAATTTGACTAACTATTGAGACAATTAGGGAAATATCAGATAAACTGTTTGTATCTGCTTCTTTAATAAGTTGATTTCTTAGTATGGTGAAAAACTAGCAAGGAAAATTTCTGCAAATAGTGAACCAATTAAAGAATTTGGAAATGAAGTCTAGTTGGCATGATGTAAAAGGATTTTCATAAAGTTGTCCTCATATTTGTGGTCTTTTCTTCTCATTCTTATCAAAGCATTCCTATAAATTCCTAGGAACTGTAAAAGCCCTTCAGCTTTTAGTTGTTGCAAACTCAGGGCCTATGTAGACATAATATGGACTTACAATAGTGGACAAAAGTCCTTGGGACACTTAGAAGAAACAGATAAAAAACCATTTTCCTCTACATATTGTCATAGTTGCTACAAACATGCACCCCCTTCCCCCTAGAACAATGTTGATTCGTTTGTGGTACATTTGAAGTTGGCGTGCACACAAAATTTTCCCATTATCGCAGGTACTTCTCCAGAAAACCAACATTGTTTCAGGGGGAGAGGGGAATGAAAGTTTTTTGCAGACTGCAAAAAGTGCAGAGTGTCCTAGGACTTTTGTCGGGTATTGTAGGTTGGACTGCCTTGAAAGGACAAAATCAAGAGGCATTGAAAACGTTTCAATGTCAATAAACTCCTTTGTTGGTAGCATTAGTTTGAACTATACTGAGTTGTCAATAAGAATTTACGATATCAAAGCACTGAACTTCAACTAAAGCATAGCATAAAGACAATTACATTTGTACTGAATTCAGGTATGCATTCAAACTGCAATTTTAATAGCAGAAGACCTGCAGTAAATCAGTACTTCTTATTAGACCCTGTACTTTTAACTGCTTCTGTTTTATATGTGTATGTATATGTATTTTTGTTGTTTATGTATTTTTGTTCTATATATATTTTTGTTGTATGTGTATTTTTGTTTTTTGCTTTGGGTTTGAACACATAAGGTGCATCAAGAAAAATATTCCATACAATAATCTTTTCTGAACATTCTCGACCACATGTTAAGGATTAAATTATTTTGTTGACAAGTACATTCTCATAAGTTTTTCTTGAGCTTGAAGCTATCATCAAAATTAGGAGGGACATACTTTTCTATTTGGGTTGGCTAAATGAGCTAACTAGTATTTAAATATTTTCAAATGATAAATACTGTTCAGAAATGTATAGTAATATATTACAGTATTATAAGATGTTAGTTTTCTTTTTGTGATGAAATTAAAGTTCACTTATATGTGCAGGTAGGCTAAGGCTTGCATAGACAGGCTTGCATTATGATAAGCATAGTGTGCAATGGCATTTGGACAACAGGGTGGAAATCAAGGAAAAACCAGAGAAATATCTGGGAAAGTGATTTCCCTGATTTGGCAGAGGCCCTGTCCAAATATATTTCCTTACATTCTGGCTTGGTTGATTATTTCCTTGCATTATTACTTTGACTTGGTGTTATCACATACCTTTTTAGTCAAAAGATACTCCATCCCAGGTGTATTTTTTGAATTTGGCATAGCAAAGCTCATTGTTAGGTAAAGTCTGGTGCATTTAAAGGTTGTGGAACTGAAGGTATTTTCCCTGATGCAGACTCATTAAAGTACTTTGAATAGGACTTTTACTTAGTAATATGGCGTACATGGATGAAAGTAGTCAAATTGATCCAAGGAAGATATTCCCTGCACACTACAAATACTACAGCTTGGCTTCCATTCTGCTGTATTCCATGCACATTTGATGATCACTAAGAAGAAGAGTCAGCAAACTTAATACTCTCAAAACTGTTGAACTTGAGTCTGCAGTGCATGCTAGCAGTTCCTGATTATGAGGCTCAGAGTAAGAAAATTGAATTTTCAAACATTTAGGACACGATATAATAATTTTTAGGCTCTTTGAAAAGAAAGATCATTTCAATGGTGGGTAGCAAATCCCCAAAATCAACAACATGGTGGGCACACAATTTTTAGCAATTAATGAACAAGGTGGGCAATCATTGCCAGCCTTGGGTGATTGATGAGTGTATGGAGGCTTTTGCTGGTGTTCACTTGATTTACATGACCAGGCCTTTGTACTATAAAATACTCTTTGATAAAGGGGCACCCCAGGAATATTTGTTATTAAACACAGTTTGGGGCAGGAAAATAGTCAAGAATATGAGTCTGTTTCCATAGTATTGTTGCTATCCACTCAATAATTTCCACCATGAGGATGAGGATGACGTAAGGATGAGTGAAGTAAGTGAAAGCAAGTATGAGAAGTGATGTCTGGATGCTGAGTATCAAGAACAAAGGCTAATAGTGTATGGTGTTGTGAAAGAGGAAGTTATAGGGAATTGATTGATGGAACAGTATGGGCTAAGTAAAAAAATGAATAGGTGAGCAAATGGAAAACAATGTGCTCACTACAAGTCTACATCAGATCTGAATTGCATCAATGCAGATGTGTGAAAAAATGAGTGAGACAAGTAAGACAATTTGTTTCCAAAGATGCTATTTATGAGATTGAAGCAGTTTTCTCCTCATATGTGACTACATTGGTTTTTCAGTGTTTTGGGAGGGGAAAAGTGGTGACTATAACCAGAATGTGATTATAAGTTGAGTTTTTTGTCAAGTGTATGGCCAAAATTATATTTGGGAAATAGCAGTATCTGGTCATATCTGGGGTTTGATTGTGAGTAGGATGACTATAGCCAGTGTTGTCTACACCATTGGATAGCACTTCATGAGTATATTTCCATGGTACCCTCCCATACTGAGGAGCATGGCATCTGTGTGCCTGAGGCTGTTGGTTTTATCAATAGATATTGTTTAAAACATGCCTATTTGCCTGCAGGAGGTAAGAAGCAATTTATTAGAATTCACAGTAATAGAGTTTTCTTTGTGGTTCAAAATAGAAAATTGCTTTGACAAATGCAGTCGTAAATTGCTAGAGTTGGACTTTGAACATTAATCAGTATCATTAATGAGACTTCATTATGCATCGTTTTGTTGTTTTGTTGTTGTGACATCTTTACATCATGTATTTGTTTCAGTTTGCTGAATTAGTTTACTAAATCGATCAAGCTATGTATGTGTGATCCTATTTTATTATGTTTTGAGTGTGTAGGAGCAAGGAAACACTGCAGGGTTGATGTTGGCCAATAATAATCTTAAGATGTGACCTTTATCTGGGGAACAATCTATGAGTAAGGCCCTTGCAAAGTCACAGAGTGCCCTTAGGATGCACGTTTCTTATTTGCGTGAACAGTCATGTTTCGAAACCGAGTGTTTGCATGCTTCATATCACCTTGTTCTACCCAACCTTACCATGTAAAGCTGTTTCATCTATATTTCTCCAATACATATCAGCACATGGTCGAAAGTTTTTCTATAAGGTTGAGTTATGGGTTTTGTGTCTTATAGTCAAGGGTGGCTTACATTGTTCTAAGCCTCATTTAGTCATCATCATCTAACGGGAGGTTCAAAATAACTGCCGTTGCTCTCCACTTCCTTCTATCCTGTGCCATCCTGTACAGCTGAGTCATACTTCTTCTACCAGAAATCTCTTTGATGTTGTCGCTAAATCTAACTTTTAGTCGTCCTCTCCCTCTTGTGCCATAAACCATTCCTAGTAGCAAGTCACTGGTTATGTCATTTCCCCTTAGTATGTGCCCAACGAAAGCCATTTTTCTACAATTAATAGTTGCTAGCAGTTTCTTGCTTACATTCATCTTATTCAGAACCCAGTCATTAGTTTTCTTGTTTATCCAACTTATGCGCAATAAACGACGTTAGCACCATAATTCAAATGCTTCAATCTTCTTCTTGTCCATATTATTCAATACCCAACACTCTGAGCCGTAACTGGCTATGCTAAAAACTAATGTGTGTAGCAGCCTGTTCTTTGTACAGTATAATCCCGTTATAACGTACTCGGTTATAACGTACCTTCGGATATAACGTACTATAGTGGCCGGTCCCGGCAAAAGGCTCATACAAACCCTTATAAAAATACTCCGGTTATAACGTACCCGGTTATTACGTACTTTCGGTTATACCGTTCCCTCTGTTTGGCCCCTCGAGACAAATATATTCGGTTATAACGTTCTTGCTTGCGGCTTTTGTTTTTTCCCTTTCCGAATCAGTCGTAAAAATCATCAACACTGTTACTATTACCTTTAATAGCTGTTTTAAGTAAGCATACTACTCGTATACCAAGCAACCACACATTTTATGTAGCTGTACATAACGCTGGATTAAAAAGACTGTTCAGAAGCATTTTGCAGACTTTTTTAGACCTTACAGGAGATAAACATTAGTTATGAACATAGCAACTAAATCCAGGGACGCTGGAGAGGGGCAGAGGGGGGCAGAGGGGAGCAAGCGCCCCTCCTGCCTGTTATTTGAGGGAACAGGTGGAGCAAAAGTGCCCTTTTTTGAAATGCAAAAGAATCTTTTTCAGGCATTGATATGGTACAACGGAGATACAGTACGCTACATAAATAAGCAATATATGATTGGAGGAGAGAAATATTTGTATGAATGTGAGAAATAGAGCCCTTGCTAAACGATGGAACGAAAATGTTCCAAAGAGGTGTCTTAGGTCCCAAAGAGGTGCCTATTCTAGTAGGTGCCCTTTTGATCGGGTTATTCCCCTTGTCCCACTATCGTTCGGGGGCCCCTTATTAAAACTGCCCCACTGTTAAAGTTTGTGTTAGTCTTTCAATATCTTTCCATGTTATGATGCTTATCCGAGCCTCTAGTTTTAATATTTAGATCTGTAAAAGCTACAGAAGCGGCCCAAAAGCATATATCATTCTATACTTCACTAAGTCTTGTATATTCCTTTTACTTCGGCTATAACGTACGTCGGTTATAACGTACCAAATCAGTTGGTCCCTTGAAGTACGTTATATCCGGATTATACTGTAGTAATATTAATAATTTTGTCTTTCCATATGTTTGTTAATGAGACCATTGCACTTCTTGCTATGCATAACCTTCGGCGGATTTCTTTAGTGTCATCATAATTATTGGTGATCAGCATTCCGAGGTACACAAACTCTTTACATTTTCAATTATTTCATTATTATTAACTATAATGTGGTCTGCATCTTTCGTGTTCTGGTTGTTCTTAATTATTTTCATAACCTTTGTTTTTCTTAAATTTAATGCCAGTTCAAACTGCAAATTTGACTCTTTAACTCTATTTACTAAATCCTGTAATTCATCAATGTTACCGGCTATCAACACCACATCATCTGCTTATCTCAAGTTAGAAATAGTTCTACCACCGACATTGACACTACCAACAAAGCCATCCAATGCATTTCTCATTATTTGTTCTGAATAGATGTTGAAGAGATGTGGGGAAAGAATGCATCCCTGGTGAACACCTTGCTCAATTGTAAACCAGCCTGTTAGGCCATGAGATGTTCTGACTGCTGCTTTCTGCTGTCCATAAAGCTGCTTAATTAAGCCAATAATGTTGGCTGGGTATCCCATACTGGCCACTACGTACGCTCCAGAGTACACTATGAGAGACCATGTCAAAGGCCTTCCTGTAACCAGTAAATCACAAAAATACGTTCTTTCCATACTCTCGGTTTTTCTCTATAATCATTTTGAGATTCAGAATTTGGTTTCGCGTCTCAGTTTCGGGTCTAAAGTCTGCTTTCATTTCATTAACTTCCTCAACCATCTTGGTTTTCATTTTTCCTGCTATGATTTTAAGGATAATTTTAATACAGTGACAGATAGGTGCTATGGTTCGGTTGTTACCACATTGTTGAATGACCCCTTTCTTTGGTATTGGCACAAAAATAGACTTAACCCAGTCATTTGGCCATTCTTTTCTGTTCCACATCAAGGTGCAGAGTTTGTGAAAGTATGCTACGATATGATCCCCACCATTTTTAATTAATTCAGCCACAATTTCATCAACACCAGGACTTTTCCATTCTTGAGTTCCTTAATTGCCTTTTCGACTTCTGAGTGCAACGGTGGTGGTTCTTCTTTTGGGTCAACAAAGGGTGAGAGTTGTGGGTCATCTGTCACAATTTTTCTGATATAATTTAGTGCAATAGTCTTGCCACCGTCTTTTCACTTCTTCACTTTCACAAAGAATAGTTCCTTCATCGTCTTTCACAGTGTCAATGCTAGGTCTGAATTTGCTCGTCAAACTCTTTACTCCCACATAGAGGTCCTTGACAGAGTTGGTGATGAATTTCTCCTCTATCCGCTGACATTGTTCATTTATGAATTTATCCTTGTCTTTTCTCATCATTTTTTGAATAGTTGCATTTTGAATTCTATATTTAGCTTTATCGACTTCGTCATTGATGCCTTTAGCTTTCAATAGTCTTCTTTCCTCATTTAGTACAACTTATAAACTTGGACGGCGTATAAAATCGAGGAAATATGCTAGATATGTTGGTATAATGCACAATTTTGGTATGATTGGATATTGCTCCTAGACTGTATGTAATGACATAGCTAGCCTTAACTTCTGTGCCCTTCCAACTTCCAATTGCTTCCTGCATCTCTAATTGTGAGCCCAAGCCATGGCCTACTATTGTACAGAAACGTAGTTAATTTATTATTGAAGTCATGGTACAGATTTCTAGCTGGTTTTGAAGGTGGTTTGCGAGTCAATCATGGTTATCTATCAAAAGGGTGATATGCTGCAAAGATTTGAGATTGCTTGCATATGTCAAATCACTTCCTTGGTCTGTTGAAAACTACCGGGAAGAATGCGATAAACATTAGATACTTTTAGCACAAAACCTGGGAAACCTGAAAGAGTCGGAATTTGTTTGATAAACGTTTGAGAATCCTGAGTGTATTTGACTCTCAAATCCTTGAGAATTGAAGTGAAATAGTATTTAGGTTTAGGCTTGGTCTGTTGGCAAAACAAATGGTACGTAACGAAAATGTATAGTTGCAATTGATGCTGAAGTTCTCAAATGCTGTATTGGGAAAAATTTAAGATAGGTGCGACGGCAAAAAGGTAAATAAGTGTTTCTTCATTGTGGAATTAGTTATTCTGTGTTAGCAAGTGTGGTGTTGCAATTATGACTGGCAGGTAAGACGGCGGTCCGGTTGAAAGTTCGTTATTGCAAGATGACAGTCCAGGTGACACATTCTGAAGTTAAAACATGTCGATTCACACCTGAGTCATCATCATTTAAGAAAGGGAAGACTGAATGGAATTTTTGTAAGCTAAGTAGAATAACAGGATGAACAGTCACCTGATACGTTTAAGGGATTATGACATAGCACTATAGATATTCTATATGAGAAATAATGATTTTTGTTCAGGGTAGCTCGGATCCCCTAAGGTGTCGGTGATCTAGGATTCTCTGTAGACAGTAGTTTCTCATTAAATTACAGCCATTTTTTCTCTTAATTTGTCATGTTCAGTTGCAAACACCGAAAAATACCACTTGATAGTCTTTAGAGAAGTGCCATTTTGTAGATGTGTTGAACATCTTGCGTGTTGTCTTATGACGTAGTAGTTTCCACCCTGTGAAAGAACTTGGCAAAACCTGTATACTATTACACATTGCAAAGATCTGAGCATCTAGCTTTCAGTGTTCACATTGAACTGCAGTAATCGAATCGTTATTTAGTTAATTTTATTTTCTAGGTAATCCAATATACCAAACCTTGGAATTAAAGCTGGCAATGTATATAGAATTTCCACAAAGAATGCCTCCAGGCATATTCGTAACTAGTGCAGATACTATTGAACTTTATGTCCTTGATGGTAATTGGACATTCAATAACAGTGGTTTTACTGCGTTGGCTCATCCCTCACCGATTGAAATAGGCACAACACATGGGGTATTTGTCCTTGATGATTCATCTGTAAAAACTCTGTTGCAGGTAAGCTGTTGTTTTTGCTTTGATAATTTGCGTATCAAGAAAACTTAACACAGACACAGTAGATCGCACGTACTAAATACAATATGGGTCTATCGCATTTTATCTTATAAAATCTCTTTCATTGTTCTGTTCTCCCTCTGCTTTTCATTGAACTCTTCTCTCTCACATTTTCACTTTTGTCTAATCATATGTTTCCATTTATATCTGGTCTCCACTGTTGCCTGCCATTGGTCAAGTACTACAACTCATTTCCGCGATCTTTTACGCATGTTTTTGTATCTGAGTTCAGGACGAACAGCAGGATGCGCTCATTCTGCTAATTCTCCATATTATCAGGATTTTACTGGAAGATCGTCTTCCATTCTGCACACATGACCTAGCCGGTGAAAACGACTTCTTATTAATAATATTTCTATATCTTCCACACTTGTTCTTGCTAGGACTTCTTCGTTGCTCATATAATGGTTCCATTTTACCTTCAGTATTCTTCTGAAAGGACGCTGTTGGAATATGTGGAGTTCCCTAGCTTGCTGGAGATTCAAAGTCCAAGTTTCACTGCCATACATTAGTAGAGGCTTAAAACATTAATTATAGACCTTTACTTTTCTCTGATTAGTGAGATCGTGCGAGTCAAAGACTCGATGGCATAATCTTCAAGACTTACATTCCAAACGTAAACGAAACTGCTATGATTTTTAAAGAAATTGGCGTTCTGTAAGTTGGCTTCATAAATTAAAATTTCGGCTTCGGATCCAATCCGCATGGTCTCAGTTTTGTGGTGTTGATGCAAAAGCCCATCTTTTTTGCTAGATCATTGTAGATCATTGTAGGCAGTGATTAGAATTTGTCAAACATCGGGTGTGTTGCTGAAAAGTTTCAGTCTTCCGAGAGCAAATAAGTCGCCAGATATGATGTCATATCAGAATCTGACTTGGATTCTGTAAGTGTGTCTCACCTCCTAGTAAGCAAGCCAGAGCAAAATAGCTGCATACATGCTATTACTTGTGGCAGCGAGTTTACAACCTTGTTTAGCACCGCTGGTACAGTCAAAAGGGTCACAAATGATCAATCTTGCATGTACATGTGTATATAATTTTTCAATCATTCTGGCAAATTATTCTTTGGCGACATCGATAAAAACTATATACATAATTCTTCTCTACTCTCTTGATTTTTCCATTAGTTGTTTTAATGTCAAATTATCATTGATTGTGCTTCTACCTACCTCGATGCGGCATGCACAGTAGGCATAATTTAGCTGAAAAAGCTAGATATAACAGCATACTCAAAAAAAAGTAAACAACAGCAACAGCAAAGGCACTGTGATATCCTGGTTGAGATTGTGCATATACACGTTCTTCCACCTTGTTGAGCTTTTGTAAAATGATGTCAGCGATGACCTTTCCAACAAAGCTTTGGATGAATCGCACGTGGTGTTAAACGCTGAACTTGTTGTTATAGAGAAATGGCTTCAAGGTAACAAACTATCATTGAACGTGGACAAAACACAGGCTATGATAGTTGGCTCTATGCAAAATGTAAATAAAATGGTGATGCTACCTACTTTGTTGCCTGTGTTTCACGTAGGTGGTACTGATATTGACTTGGTGAACAAAGTAAAATACCTTGGCCTCCATATAGACAACAGTCTAACGTGAAGTGCCAAATTGAGAATATAAAAGGGAAAGTTTCTCGTGCAATAGGCCTTTTAAAATATTGTAAAAACTTTGTAGCAATGGAAACCTTGAAGGACATTTATCGTAGTATTGTAGGACCACATCTAAACTATTGCTGCTCCGTTTGGAGCAGTAGTGGTATTACGAGAATTGAGTCTTTACAAAAGCTGCAAAACAGGGCTGCTCGAATCTTTACGGGTAGCTCTTATGACGCACCTTCTGAGCCTTTACGCAAAGATCTTGGCTGGCTGTCCGTCAAAGAAATGATTGTGAAAGAGACATCTACAATGATGTATAAATCTCTAAACGATGTTGCACCAAAGTACCTTAGTGATCTATTCGTTAGGCTATCTGATTTCCACATACTAGAGCTAAGAAACACTAAAAATAATCTTGCAGTACCGTTAATGCGAACAGTAAGTGGCCAAAAGGCATTCTCTTACCGTGGTACAAAAGTGTGGAACAAGCTTAACAACATTGTCAAAGAGGCCCCCTCGGTTTACTCTTTTAAATCAAGGTTGAGACAGTTGGGGTACGAAAATCTTTAATTTTGTAGTTGCTTATTGTCGTCAGTTGTATATATTTTTATCTAACTTATTTGTAATAGTTTATTAGGTACTTTAATTTTAACAGGGCCAAATTGTAAAACAATATGCTTATTGAATTTGTACCCTGTATAAATATGTTTAAAATATGAAATATGAAATATGAAATATGAAATATGAAGCTGAGGAGGGACATCCTTCTGTAATTTTCCATATTGGCTTCTATCTCCTTTCTTTAAAGTATCGTTACCTTATGGTTAATCCAATCAGTTGGAATAGCTTCTGTTGTCCAAGAAGATGTAAAAAGAAGGCTTTCAAGCCGTCACCTACATACACGAGGATTTCTAGCAGCACTCCATATGTATCAGGACTTTTCCCTAATTTGGTATTTTTGAGCGCTTGATCTAGATCGCTTTCGGCAGTTGGGCCTTCTAATGAGCCGTTACTTGGGTGCTGTTGTGACATAAAATTCTTGAGGGTTCTTTTCTTGTGAAAAGGCTTTGCTCATTCAGGGAAGCTACACATTTTTTATTGTCTAGTCCGTTGTCTTATGGCAGTCCTGTTCAACTACTTATCCTTGAGCATCTTTTGATCTTTTGTATTGCCTCGTCCTCATCGTGAAACCAGTTATTTGAGACTACTCTCTTGTTTCCATATGTGTGACCAGCTGCATCCTGGAGGAGCAGCTTAAAAATTTCGCAACCAGCACTGCATTCTGTAAGTTTCTCAGTTAAGAAATGGTCAGATTTTCTTTTCTTTTGTTGTCCATATTGGTGTTAAATTTCTTGAGTAGCTTTGCACCTTTGTTTTCTTTGGTTTACTAGAAATTTAACGTTTGCATCTATGCGACTTACATCATTGAATATGCTGTACAATTCAAGAAGGTTTTTCACACTGAGGACTGATTCTCGGGTAGAATATGGGTGTTCACATGTATATGCTAGTTTAGAAAAAGTGTTCATTGTCTCACTGGTGTACCAATATGCTGATCAATCACCTGCTACTCTTTTGTTGCTTTGAGTACTTTGATTGACACTTGAAGAAGTATGTTATGTTTCCTTACCTTGTGACTTCCATATATTGTACTTACTCACGTTCAGTATTGTTGTGTTTTGTTGTTTAAATAAGGCCATATAGTCATTTAAATACCATTTTTAAAACGTGTCAACAAGGTATTTACTCAGCAGCAAAAGTCGTGTAACGGCTATAATTTGAGAAATCAATTTAAACTTAGTATTAGTAAGTAAGTGTGATCGAATAGGATCTTAAAACAAAAGGTTACAAAATGATTGCAGACACGGATTTATTGATGTATTCAAGGCCGTTGCGAAGATGATGTTTCTGTGAATGGGGAGGGGGGGGGGCTGTGACAAAGAAATTTGCCGAAAAAGTGAGCGTGGCATTCAAGAACTAGGTGTGGTATCGGATAGCGTAGCCAACACTTCCATGCGCGCCTAGTATTGCCGGCATGCTAGATACCTATTGGGTTCCGTGGAAGTTGTTACACTCTTAGGTTCCTAATAAACGTCCCGGGACGCTTATTAAATTTTTCGATTTTTTTCCGACCCCCTCGGACCTTACTAGGACCCCCCATTTATTAATTTTGAAACATTTGACAGATGAGGTTGTCCTTTTTTTCTTCAGCTTTTACAAATTGCTTATCTTTGCGTGTTCCATTAATGTATCAGAGATATTTTTGATGCTTACAGTATATACATAGATTTTCATGCTGTATTTGGCTTATATTTCTTATTCTTGGGTGATCTTAAAAACTGTTCTTATTTGTTTCTCTTGTTTTTGAAAAGATATCCTCTATGGAATTGTGTTTTATAGAGATTTTGACATTTTTTCGAAATTCTGACCCCCCCCCCGTTTAATAAGACCCCCCATTTATTAAATTTTCGAAAATTTTCCGATCCCCCTACTATTATGACCCCCCGTTTATTAGGAACCTAAGAGTATGTGCCGAAAAGATGCACTATTTAGCGCAACATCGCAGGATTTTGCTACAAAAAGGCACTTTTTCCGACAACAATACAGTTTGCAGACAGATAGTCAAGTTTTACCGACAGAAAGCAAATTTTGCCGAAGAAAGTGTCTTTCCAGGGAGTGTTATGCCCCAGGCCCCCCTCACGACGGATCTGGCTTTATTACCAAAGCCATGTTGGTAATGAATACAAGTGTACTTTGCTGATGCCAATGCTGAGCTTGGCTTATTGGCTATCATCAGACTGGCAGGCATTTGATACTGAGGCTTAGGAATAAAGACAAATTTTTTCGCATCTGAATTATCCTGGTTCGTTGATGCAACCACCACGTGATCATTTGTTGAAGAGAGGCAGCCAGAGATTAATGCAAGGGGGAGAAAGGAAAGCGGCCGGTCCTTCTGGAATTTCCTGTCTCTCACAGATAAAAAGTCTGCTGTGTTGCTGAACGGCATTTGCATGAGCCAAGCTGCAAGGTCAAAAGAGAAATACCGCCCATTGATAAAGCCAAGGAGGTTGCTGTGCAAAGGGTACGCACAGTATTAGTTTCTGCCTTCGGTTTCGATATTAAAGAACAACGTAGAGTAATACAATGCCTGAGAATTTAGTAAATGTTGAAATGTCGACATTGAAATGTTCGCAAAGTCGCGTGGAAATGGATTGCCTCATCTATGAAATGTGTATCATAGACTTGGTGCCTACATTGATCCCCCAATCAAATTTCATTACCGCCAGATTGTTTGCATAATATTTTGGCGCCAAGAGTCTACATGCCAAAAAGCTCTGCATGTCACGCGGTCTCTTATCCCAGCGTTTACCTTTCTATATACCGTTTAGTATCTTTATGACGTAGTCAGTAATAACGTACTTTTGGGCTTAAGGTACCGAAGAGGCTGGTCCCGGCAAAAAGTTCATAAGAAAACCGTATAGAAATGCCCATGTTATGACTCACCTGGTTTTTACTTACTTTCGCTATAGCACTGGAATAGCGTACTCTGTTTTGATCCCTGGCACCAAATTTCCTAAATTATAACGTACTTGATGGGTTTTTTGAGTTTGTTTCGTTTTGTTGGCCCACCATACTTTGATCATACGAATCAAAAACACTTTGACTATCTGGAAGTGGCTGTTTTAAGTAAGCAAGGGGTCACTAATTGCTGTGAGGATCTGCTCTTGTGCTTAGCAATCCCACAGTTCCGTTAATGCTTATTTCTATCATCTACGTAAGTGACTTTCAACCTTTTGAGCCACTGCCCCTTCGAGGTTTCCACGTTGATCGACCTCTTCTCATCCCATCTCCAACATCATCACTTTCAATACTTTACATATACGTGAAAAGTCTGTTGGTACTACAGAACTTCACTATAGCACGAAAAAGCGGGAACATTACTTTAGCATACTGAAAGCTTTTTTCGTCCGACACTCATCAGAGTATGAAACGTCGGATAGCGACCGAAAGGTGAAACGAAATATATAGCCAGATGCGGGTACACGTGATATGATGAATAATGCGTCTATTTGGCTCTATGATTGGCCAATTAGCACCTATTCACCATTGTTTACTTGAAGAGTCCAAGTGAAAAAACGAACTCTTTTTGTTTACACAAGACTGGGTTTTGAGTCTTGATGTAAACAGATTCCAAAACACCTAAATGAAAGGACGATCTTGCTTGCCCAATGATCCGAAAACTATCGTCTGTATATGTTTTGGCGCATTCTGGATTTGTAATAAGACAACGTCGTTACGACTTACGACGTTGTCTTATTACAAATCCAGAATGCACCAAAACATATACAGACGATAGTTTTCGGATCATTGGGCAAGCAAGATCGTCCTTTCATTTAGGTGTTTTGGAATCTGTTTACATCAAGACTCAAAACCCAGTCTTGTGTAAACAAAAAGAGTTCGTTTTTTCACTTGGACTCTTCAAGTAAACAATGGTGAATAGGTGCTAATTGGCCAATCATAGAGCCAAATAGACGCATTATTCATCATATCACGTGTACCCGCATCTGGCTATATATTTCGTTTCACCTTTCGGTCGCTATCCAACGTTTCATACTCTGACGAGTGTCGGACGAAAAAAGCTTTCAGTATGCTAAAGCAATGTTCCCGCTTTTTCGTACTTTACATATAGCAAAAATTGATCACATTCAAGTGATGTTTTCAAGGATAAATTTCAAATGAATCATTTTTTTGAATTATATCGAAATGTTTTGTTCACGGAAAGACTCAATTACGGATATAACCCTAGCTGTTGTAGCTCCCCTGGAAGATGTCACCCCCTAGGACTTTGAAGCTCCCCAAATCCCTCTAAATCTCTAGAATGCCGCGGGGTGCTACCCCCGTTGAGAACTGATGATCAAAGTAGTAACAAAACAGTAACAAACTGAATAATATAGTTGGTAGATATATCTAGCACTTAAGAGATACTGAATTATGTGGTGAAAACTAACGAAGACGTCAATAGTGCTAGTATAAAAACTGGTCAGAAACATGTTACTGACTTCCTTAAGTCTTGCAGTGCCTTTTCCAGGACATTACAATTAAAAGTGCGCTATTTGGAAGTATTGTTTCAATTTCCAAAGATATTTCAATTTTCAAAAACAGAATTTTCCACGTTTTTACTCTTAACATTTCGGACTCAAGAGGCAGTATTCATTATTTGTTAATTTTATATTTTGAAAGTTTGCAGAGAAGGATACATCAGTTCAAAATGGAACCTGTAAGAAGTTTATTCACAAACCCACAAGAGATTATATGCATTCTTCAGGAGCGGTATTCCAGCACAATGGAGAGGATTATGTCTATTCAGACAGTGCCTTCTTTATGGACCATGAATCAGTGCAACTGTTGTTGAAATGGAAGAAAGATAATGGCCCAATTACTTGTGAAATTGATGCGTATGGAGATTTCTTGCAAGCTCTTGGACCAGAAGGAACTATCGACTATTGTAAGAATGTTAGAAATGTTACCTTGGTTGAACCAACATTAGTTAAGACGCGGGAGGATATTTTTCACATATTGAGAAGTTCGAAACTAAATGTACTTATGCTTAACAAATCCAAGTTTTATCATATGGGAACAACCACAGAGTACATTCATCATTTTTGTGAAGATCTATGTTACAGGTAAATTAAGTTTGTTTTTTCTTCTTGCTTTGAGTTCTGTTATGATCACAGTCAGTATTTATCTGATTTGATAACAGCTTCTTTGTATTCCTAGTATTTCCTAATGTTATGTGCTTACATACATATATCATTATACATGCATACATATATATATATATATATATATATATATATATATATATATATATATATATATATATATATATATATATATATATATATATATATATATATATATATATACATATATATATATATATACATATATATATATATATATATATATATATATATATATATATATATATATATATATATATATATATATATATATATATATGTATATATGTAAGACTAATAAGAATAATAATAAAAGTTATACCATACTGTCATACGCGACGGTTTCATGTTTCCAATCTTCATTCAATTGTCGAGCACTTTAGTGTTGTAAAAGATGCAGTTGAGGTATCGCCTCTCGTTCTTATATATATATATTTACATATTTACATATATATATATATATATATATATATATTATATGTGAACTACTGCAATCCCACTTTTATTGATATTATATGAGATAGTGACTAGTGATGTCAATGATTGTATTAGTTACTGTTTTGTTTGTCACTTTTCTGCCAATAAGATCTGGTAGTTGCAGCCATGCTCGGCGTTCTGTCTTTTGCTGAATAGTGCTGCATTCGGTTATCACTTTTTAATGCGGCTATTCATGTTTTTTCGTTGTTTGTTTTTAGTTTGTTGTCATTTTGGCGGTAGATATGTAATTTGCATACACTCGTAGCGGTTGTTTAGCTATTGCTGTTTTTTCTCTCATTGTTTGTTGTTTTTGAGATGTGTTCAGTGATCAGGTTACAGTATATTTTATTTAGCATTTCTTCCCATACTTAGTTTGTATTGTGTGCTTTGTATGGCGTTAATATTCTCTCATCTCAATACTAAACCACACCAAGATGTTGATTTCTCTGTAAAATATAGAAAAGACTAACATGGTAAATAAGAGATTTATCTTTTATGAATAATTCGTTATAATAAAAGCAGGATACAAAGTTACGAGAATTTATCATTATATTTCGTTGTTGGAAAACGCAGCTTGATGATGAAATTCAGTACAAGAATCGTGACAAAAAATAAAGACATTTTATTGTCTGTATAGATGTATTTTAATTTCGACAATTCCTTTCTAAACACGACATAATCAGTAGACCTAATCAATAGCTGAGACATAAGAAGACATAATCAGTGAAGAAGACCTAAGACATAATCAGACGTTTCGACTCAATCATGAGTCATCATCAGTAAATGGATGGAAGTGGCTACTTTTTTACTGATTATGTTCTCTTATGTCCTAACTATTGATTGGGTCTACTGATTATGTCTTATTTCGAAAGGAATTGTCGAAATTAAAATACATCTATAAAGACAATAAAATGTCTTTATTTGTTATCGCGATTATTTTACTGAATTTATCATTATACACACACACACACACACACACACACACACACACACACAAACACACAAACAAACAAACAAACAAACAAACAAACAAACAGACAAACAAAAAAACAAACAAACACTGTACGTAGTGCCAAGCGATATGGTTATGTACAATAGTGTATAGATGATATTATCATTGATCGGTTTACAAAGCAAATACTTTGTCATAACTGCAATGGTTACCTCTAGTTATTAAAGCTAGTTCATATTGGCCAGTTTGTATTTTGGTTGAGGAAAGTATAATGATAAAATGTCTTGTTGATTGCAACCATTATCTTTCAAGGTATGAAATGACTTGCTCCAATATTGCAATGATAAGGGACAACTCTTCGAGTGCGGAAGAATCTTATGACAGAAGCTCCTGTATTCTCCATAGCTTCTTAGAAGGAGGCAATAAATTTGGAGTGAATTCTGTTACGGAATACAGTTGGTTGGGTAAAGGATCTTCTGTTGGAGAACGAAGCATAGTTAGTAACGTATTTGTTTCAGACGAGCTGTTGCTGCCAAGCGACGTCTTTTTGCATACCGTTTGCGTTCAAGCTGAAGATGGATCAGGCTGCAAATATATAACAATATCATTTGGCATTAAGGATAATGTGAAGAGGACTTGCTCTCATTTGAATTCAATCGCGGAGTTAAAGTGGCATTCAACGCCGCTTGATAAAGCACTCGAAGTTTTGGGATTTCCACAGGTATTATGAGTGACTAGTTCAATTTTTGTGTAGTCATCCTCAATACGCCATTTTACCTACGATGGGCACTTTATTTTACATGCATTGGGTAATTGTCATTGGTATTTTCTGTGTTCATAGGGATAAGCATAATTGATGAAGGTTTGCATAATAATTTCATCTTTGTTACAGAATCCCTGGTCACAGGATTGTGTGCTATTGAATATTTGGAATGCACGTCTTTTTCCTGCCATGGATGATGCAAGAAGCTCTCTGAGATTTGCATGTGATGTTGTTGAATCATTGGACACCAAAGAACCGTTAAAAAATAAGTGCGTTGGCAACAAACTTTATTCTATGGTTGACATTCTCAAAGAGAAGGATATTGAAGGAATATTCAAGATGAGAGCAGAGATTAGAAATGCAATTTTACTTTAGGACACAGTAGGTTCTGCTATTCCACGCTATTTTATGGCCTTATAAATTTTTTTATTGGCTGTATATGTTATTTAAACCACAAAGATTATGATCTTCAGAACTGTTTCTTCCTATTTCTCTTGGCATTCTGAAACTACAGGTTTCCTGTATTCTAGACATTTATCTTTTTACTTGTTCTTTAGTATTTCGGATTTTTTTCTTTCATTGGTTTTACTACCTTAATACCCCAAGTTTTCTGTGTTCTTACTTCGTGCTGAAACTGCCTAACGTATATTATCAAGTTTTTACATTATAT
The DNA here is from genome assembly GCA_964019165.1 of Mastigias papua. Taxonomy (NCBI): domain Eukaryota; kingdom Metazoa; phylum Cnidaria; class Scyphozoa; order Rhizostomeae; family Mastigiidae; genus Mastigias; species Mastigias papua. The sequence continues at coordinate 11,177,324 of OZ025269.1, forward strand.
GACCATTGGCATGCTGTTCAAGAAGAAAATGACTTGCTGGACATCTCTACAACCACGCCCATTGTGGCATTCAGAAGAAACAAGAACATTTAGGACTTACTTTTCCATTCTCGTTTTAATACTCCTCAGACTTAATATATACGATATACTTTCTAGCATTCATTTGCATCGTATTCTACTTGACTCCTTGCCGCAGCTCTTTGTTGCCATTTCTTTTTTATATTACCTTTGCCCACCCCTATGTGCTGTATGTGGTGTAGTTGTGTGGTATTTTCAAAAGAGTATTGTGGATACTTGCTAGAAACCGTTGCTGATTTCAATATACCTCAAGTACGCCTGAGCCCCGAGCTCATTTGTTTATGTCCTATTGGATTTATTAAAATTATATCTATAATTGACTTCTGAATAACTGCTCGTATTATTCAATAACACAGCGATAAAATTCAATATCCAATCATAGCACAATAATCGACAGCAAACTAGTATAAAAACGTGATAGCATTGTAAATCGCAAAGACCGAATGTGAAAATCATGTGATGGAATTCGAAAATGTCCACAGTCTCGGCTGTCAGTCAAAATAACAACAAAACAAAACAACAAAAGTTCATAGCGAGTGTACTATTTCAACACTCCTCCTCACTCGCTGTTTGGCTTCTTCTTCAACCCTGCCATTTCTCTTAATTTTGCAAATTGATAAGAGCTCAAACCTTTAGTCAGCATGTCTGCTATCATGTCCTCAGACTTGCAGAATTCTAGTTTGATATCACCATCTTGAACTCTTTGTCTTATAAAATGATGTTTTATTCAGATATGTGTAGCTCTTCCGTGATATTGTGGATTCTTTGCTAAACAAATTGCTGACTTGTTGTCCTCAAAGATGGTAGCTGGTTTCACAATTGTTTCTTTCATACTTGATAGCAGCTCTTGTAGCCATACAGATTCCTGAGTAGCACTTGCTAAAGCAATGTATTCTGCTTCGGCTGTAGAGAGAGCTACACAACTCTGTTTCTTGCTCCTCCAGCTGATTGCAGCGCCACTAAGCTTAAATACATAGCCAGAAGTTGACTTTCTGTCATTCACGTCGCCTGCCCATTCGGCATCACTGTATCCAGTGCACTCTTTTTCTTTGTCCTTGCTGTATAACAATCCAAGGCTGATCGTTCCATTAAGATATCTGAAAATTCTCTTTACTGCCGTCCAGTACTGCTTTGTTGGCTTTGAAGTGAAACGTGCAACACTGCTTACAGCATAGCTGATATCTGGACGTGTTCTAGTAGACAGGTACAGTAAACTACCTACAGCTGATTGGTAAATTTCTTGATCAAACATGTCGTCTTCTTCAACTGCTTTTACAAGATAGGAACCCAACTGAATAGGTGTTGACACAGCATTTGATTCTTCCATCTTGAATTTCTTTATCAATTCTCTTGCATATGTTTCTTGGCCAATCCAAATGCTATTGCTTTCTTTATTTTGTATCACTTTCACACCTAGGAAGTGATGCAATTCACCTAGATCTTTGACCGTGAATTTACCTGCAATTGCATCCTTGACTTCTTTCATGCGCTGATCTGATCTTCCTGCAAGAATTATATCATCAACGTATACTGCAATCAAGAAAAGTTCTCCTCCTGAAGCAGTGTAGATACATGGGTCACTGTTTGCTTGCTCAAAGCCCATCTTTTTCAAATGTTTATCTAGTGCTTCATTCCAGCACCTGGGCGATTGCTTGAGCCCATATAAACTTTTCTTCAGCTTGCAAACAAGCTTCTCTTTTCCTTTGACAGCATAACCCTCTGGCTGCTTCATATATATACTCTCTTTCAAGTCACCATTTAAGAAAGCTGTAGTGATGTCCATTTGATGTAGCTTTAATCCATATTTTGCAGCCAAGGCTATAACAGTACGGACTGATTCAAACCGTACGACAGGACAAAAGGTTTCATCATAGTCTTGTCCATATCTCTGTGCAAATCCCTGTGCTACAAGCCTTGCCTTGTATCTTTCAACATTTCCTTCTGCATCAGATTTTTTCTTGAAAACCCATTTGCACCCAACTGCATTTCTTCCATTTGGTAACTCAACAAGGTCCCACACATCATTTTCCGTCAGTGATTTCATTTCACTTTTCATTGCACTTTCCCACTCTTTCTTCTGTGGACTGGCTCTAGCTTCAGCTACCGTTCTTGGCTCACCTGGCTCGCCATTTGCAATGCAAACTCTTTCACCATAAAAATCTGTAGGACGTTTTACTCTTTCTGATCTGCGTAAGTGTTCTCCTTCAATTTCGCCTGTCTCACTCTCAAATGTTTGTTCAACTGAAGCTTCTTCATTTGTGTTTTCTAATTCAAATGTATACTTTCCACACTCTGCAGCTTTAATCTCTGTTAACTCTGTAGGTTGCTTTGCTAAATTTGATTCATTGAACTTAACATCTCTGCTAAAGAACACTTTGTCATTTTCTACATTAAACAACCTATAACCTTTGGTTTCTGTACCATATCCGAGAAGTACACACCTCTGTGCCTTTGCATCAAGTTTTCTTCTCTCGTCTTTAGGCACATGGGCATATGCGTCACAACCAAAGACTTTGAGATGTTGTACATTTGGCTTTTCTCCATACAATGCCTCATGTGGTGTCATTCCTCTCACTGCAGTTGTTGAGCTTCGGTTTCGGAGATAACAAGCTGTTGAAACTGCTTCTGCCCAGAACTTCTTTGACAAACCTGAATCAGACAATATAGCACGAACCATTTCCACTAGTGTCCTATTGAATCTCTCGGCAACACCGTTCTGCTCTGGTGTTTTCCGTACAGTGAGTTGGTGACGTATTCCATTGCTTTTCAGGTAGTGTTCAAAGTCCTTTGCAACATATTCTCCACCATCGTCAGAGCGCAGTGTCTTCACTTGTTTTCCAGTGGCCTTTTCAATCATGGTTTTCCATTCAACAAATTTTGAAAATACTTCACTCTTTTGTTTCAGCACATATACCCACGCAAACTTTGACTTATCGTCAATGAATGTTAGGAAATACTCAGCTCCACTTAGAGACTTTGTATCAAGCTTCCCACAAACATCACTGTGTATAAACTCAAGGATCTCAGAGGCTCTTTTCCCACCTGTTGATGGAAATGTGCTTCTCCGATGTTTCCCATCAATACATGGCTCACAGAACTTTGTCTCGCTAGATTTCTGATAATCAAAGCCATCCACCATTTGGTTTGCAGCTAAAATTTCCAAACCTCTGAATCCAACATGACCATAACGTCTGTGCCAAAGTATTTCATTCGAATCTTTCACAGCAGCATGAGCAACTTCTCTTTCATCAGTAACATTCAAATGATACAAACTTCCGATTTAACTTGCTGTAGCAACAATCCTCTGGTTCCCATTCAGAATTGTGCATTCAGAAGCAATAAACTTCATTATCTTTCCTGTCTGAATTATTTTAGAGACACTAAGTAAGTTGTAGGAGAGCTCTGGTACAAACAGCACATCTTTTAGCTCACACTTTTGAAACTGGCTTTTACCAATGGCAATTTTCAGCAACGCTGTGCCTTTTCCAGTAGCTTTCATTATATGCCCGTCACCAAGGGAAATTTCTTGAGGCTGTTTTGACGTACTGTATTCTGAAAACGCATTTGAGTCATTGCACATATGGCATGTTGCTCCAGAATCAGTGATCCAGCTGTCATTCTTATTAACAGAACTGAGTGCCATTTCATGCACCACCAAAGCTACCACATCACTGTCTGAGTCATGTCTGCTTTGGTATCTCTCAACAGTGCTATATGCTTTCTGCTGTTTGCTCTTATAAGAAACTTCTTCCTTTTTCCTCTGCAGCTCGTAGCAGTTTCTCTTTATGTGACCAACTTTTCCACAATTATCGCAAATCGGTCCTTTCTTTCTAGGTCGTTGCTTAGATGTCAGTGCTTTCATATCATCAGGTATTCCTCCGCAGGCTTCCTTTTCCTTAAGCTTTATTTCTTCGCGCAACAGGCGCTCTGTCACCACCTCCATTTTCGGAACATCTTCACTAGCCTCAAGTGCCGTTACCAATACATCAAACGTTGAGGGTAAACTTGCCAACAAATGAACGACACGATCCTCTTCTTTAATCGGATCGCCAACGATTGACAATTCTTCGAATATCTCCGTCATTTCTTTAATATGCTGTTGAACAGATTGACTTTCCTTTAGTCGCAAAGAATATAACTTTCGTCGAAGAGCTAACTTGTTCGCCCATGTTTTCTTTTGAAACTGAGCTGAAAGCTTATCCCAAACAACCACGGGGTCTTCAGGGTCTCCAAGCAGATACAATAGGGACGGTTCTATCTACAAAACAACTATTGCCAGCGCTCTGTTTTTCTTTGCAACGTATTTAGAATACCTCTCCGCTTCCGCTTGAGGGGGTACAATTTCCGTGCCATCGACGAAACTCCATAGGCCATCCTTCATTAATGCCATACGGCACTGAATTTTCCATGTAGGATAATTCGTTCCATTCAAAGGTACAATGCTAATAGCCTTCGTTTCTGATGCCATTTTGTAATGCAAAAATTAAACGAGTCTACCAACGAATGTAACGGCGACTTCGATCACTTGCTTGGCAATATCGAATTTCACAAAAGTATACTAACGCTAGCCGTACACAACCTTCGTCGCTGGGCCCATAACCTGTTGCAGATCTTTATTCAATAACACAGCGATAAAATTCAATATCCAATCATAGCACAATAATCGATAGCAAACTAGTATAAAAACGTGATAGCATTGTAAATCGCAAAAACCGAATGTGAAAATCATGTGATGGAATTCGAAAATGTCCACAGTCTCGGCTGTCAGTCAAAATAACAACAAAACAAAACAACAAAAGTTCATAGCGAGTGTACTATTTCAACACAATTCTCAACTTACAGTTTCCCTATTCTCTTCTTTGGTACCTCATCTACTCCTCGCCTGGTAAGATAATGCCCCATTGGAATGTTGGAGGCCCGTAGTCATTAGAGCGTAGTTACTATATTATACCCCGAAGCGGTGATTACAAGTTGATAGCTAATGGATCGTACCAATATTCATTCTTTATCTTCTATACAAATTCTATGGACATAAGCAGTATGTTCCTTTACATCTACTGTCATCACTGGGATGGATTTCCGGTGAAGACCGACTAGACATTCCAAAAACATCAGGTAGACTTTGTAAACCATAACATTCTGGATTGTGATACCTATGGTCAGATTCAACCCACAGGCTAACAGGACACACATATGTACGATTTAACCAAACTGTGCAAGAAGACATCCCACATCGATTTATTTTATCTATGATTGGCTCCTCTCAACATGAACTTGCCAGATGGCTATCAGCAATTTTAACACCGGTGTGAATACTCTACTAATGTACTAATGTCACAGGCTTGCCATTCAAAACACATAAAGGTTGTTGTTTAGTAAAAGTACTAGAAACAGGAGATTTCAAGCAAGATCGGGAGAATTTGGCAGCTGTCGGTAGATGAGATCTACGTCTCCTATTGGTGGAAACGGCTGGGAGAATTTAGTTATGATCAGAATTTTCAACCAATCACAGACTTGAATGCTATGCTTTCTGGTAGTAGTGTACCAATTCCATTCTTCCATAAATCTTACTCTAATCGCAAGGTGGGCTGTTTTATAGCCTTGATAATTGCAATTTAAGTTAACACCTTTGAAGTATATTTCATCTTTCAAGAATTTTCTTTATACTGAAAATATATACTGTTATCATCTAAATAAGTGATGGCATAGTAACTAGAGCGTCCGCATTACAATCGGGAGGTTGTGAGTTCAAACATGAATGGAGTGGGAAAGTTAAATACACGTAGGTACGAAAAGGATTGAGTATTTATTTTAGTTTTCACTGCATCAGTAGACTTGAGTAATACAGAAACAGATGTATGTGCCACTCTATGCATCATTGGCGCTGACTTCGACTTTCCTTTATCTTTACCTTAAGCCATCCAGATTCCTCTGTTCAATATCTACAGAATGATTCAAGTTTTCAGAACTGAATAGCCAGTTCTTATAGGCGATTTTCAAATCCCTTTCTTACTTTCTAGTTATCGTTTTATTCAATCTTCAGTAGAAATCTTTCTCCCATTCACCAAGAGAAACATATACCTGATTTAGATAATGAACAAGATAATCTACCAGCGTCTTATGTAGTGGACTTCCTTCAACCATTCTGCTGGGCCCATCATCATGTAACTTGCAAATATACAATGGACTTGTGTATATAGAACAATAACATAACGTAAACACAAGAAAAACAGGGTAATCCCAGCCACGAATGGCAATGGGAACGAGGCCAGAGGGATAAGGTGCATGAAATATGAAATAGGGGCAGGAGTAAGAGAGATTGAAGTGACAGGGAAATCCATCCCATACGATGTAACTTTCTTCCCAAGTGGAGTATAACATGAAAACGAGTACGACACCGCTTTCCCTAATCCTAGCGTAAAATGAAAACGAGGTTACGACCACGCTTTCCCTAAGTGTAGCATGAGAGTTTCTACGACGATGCTTTCCGGAATTCATGGCCTTACTTTACGACGATGCTCTCCGGAAAGCATCGTCACAATACTGCTCGACGATGCATTCCAGAAAGCGGGGCCGTAGGACTAGCACAATCCAAATTGTAGCACAAAATGGAAACGAGAATATGACGAGGCTTTCCCTAAGTGTAGCGTAAACTGAAAACGAGGTTATGACGACGACTTCCCAAAGTGTAGCGTAAAATGAAAGGAGGATACGACAACGTTTTCCCAAATTGTAGCATGAGAGTTTGTGCGACGTTGCTTTCCAGAATTCATGGTCGTACTTTACAGCCCCGCTTTCCGGAAAGCATTGTCGTAATACTGCTTGACGATGCTTTCCAGAAAGCGGGGCCATAGAGCCACGATGACCTACCAATACGACGGCCCATTTTTGACCCTTATGCCGCGCGATAAGCATGTGCGAAATTGCTTAGCTTGGCTTTAGGCTGCCTGCACATTGAGAGGGAAATAGCAAAGTGAAGCGAACGAGCAGGAGCGAACTGAAGCGAACGGAACATCATGCAGAGAACGGAAAAGCCGTAAATTCTGCAAAAACGTCCCCTCAGTATATGCTTTGTTGTCGAAGGCAAAAACCAGTAATGGGCGCGGAGTATAGCTTGCTGTATTGAAGCAGAGTCTGTTGCAAAGGATTGCGATGATTTCGTTTTCATAGCCTTGTATATGCGAATTCTGGTGGAAACAAGTGACTCCTTTTTTCCCTGAGTACGTAATAATCTGAATTAACTTTATCACATCCTGTAAGCTTATTGAACTCTTCATTCTCACCCAGAGGTTTTTGCAGATCCAAAGCAGCCGGATCTTTTCTAATCTTGAAAATTTTTATTTTTCCAACTCCAAGAAAGAAAGAAGTTGTGTCACAACCAGAAATAGCATGCATGTGTGATAGTATCTTTGATACATTTCATCAAGACAATCATAGATCTTCCCAATATCTACAAATTTCTCATGATCAATTTTCATATACCATCTGGATGACGGTCTTGCAATGGCGTAAGCATGGACAATTATAACCAGCACATCTATATCTTTTGCAACAACAAACACGTCTATTTCACTCTGACAGGCATGTAATACCAGTCTTGTATCGGCTTCTTCATGGTTACAACTGTCAGACTATAATATTTGTGGAAGCTATCTCCTATAACTTTTCATCCTTTGTGAAAAGCAATGGTATCTTCAAGAGACTCCTTTCTTCTTCACTTCTGTAGAAACGACCAGCCAATCGTATTAAGTCCTTCTTATTTGCTCATTGGATCGTTTTCTGGTCGGTAGCTTGAATGTATGTGTGTTGAGATTCTTTTTCTCTTCGCTGTGGTAGAGAGTTTTTAACACTTATACTATTATACGCATAATTCACAATTTCAACACACAATGGATTTGCCTCTACTGGTGGCATAACAAACTTTATCAGTGCACAGAGTCAGTCAAGATAATTTTCTTTAGGCTTGATTACAACGCATTGCTGCCATGCCGTCGACTAGCCAACACGCATTCTTTGGATAAAAGTTAGTAATTGCGTCTGCCTTATCAATTAGATAGTTAGGCAGAACATTTTTTGGTGATTGATGCAGTTCTCCATCAGGTGTAGCAATGCGGAATGGGAGTGCTGTCAAAGTGTAGTTGAAAGCAACGTCCGGATTTTGTAGTGAACGTAAACATTGTAACTTAGGCCATTTCTTAGCCAATTGCAATTTTCCTCCCCATCCATTCATTCATATTCAATTTCCGCATATGTGGCCAGTCGTCTATTCACACTTCCAATTAAACGCAAACCAACAGCCACTACATCACATCATAGCGCTGAATGTTTCCTTGTGTAGCCTTATCTTCCGGTAATAGTGGCCACCTTCAGCTGCCTTATATGCGGAACCAGGTGCAACTGTACTGGTATCTGTCCGCCATGACTTATAACCTTTGCATGCATGTCTTTTATGGAGGATCGTTTGTCTTTCTCTCAGCTGATGGAAACCACCCATCAAGATGATAACATTGTCGTAAATTTCGGGATATTTCCATAAGATATGTACCAAGCAAGCGTACACTTATTCATCTGCATGTGCGAATACATGACCTTTTTCCAGTTCTCTCATTAAACGCAAAATCTTGTCCTGGATATGTTATGTTATGGATTATGTTATGTCCTGGACCATAATGGATTTCAATCTAAAGTTTGGAGTCGAGCTCTTTATTTGAAATATACCTAATAATAATGGGTTCATAGTTTCTTCAATATTTTTAGCAAAGCCGTTACCTATGGTGCAAAAGTAATCGTTCATAGTATTTGCAATTTCCCTGTTGTTAGATATTTCCTAGCCACAGTTCTTGACATAATCAATGTTTGTAGATTTCGACTTTTTATTCATGATTTCATTTATCACTCTCCAAGAACCCTTAATATCCCCTTTGCAGGCAGTAATCTTGTCATGGTAGTATTTCTTAAGTTGGGTGTTAAGAGTATTAGTTGCATTACGAGCTATCTCATCAAAGCAGGCGACTGGGATTTAACAGCTGTCTTTTATAGTTTATCCCTGGTCCGCATTAGTGTTTTAGGTTCCTCATTAATCCAGGGGGGGGGGCATTTTTCCGACACAATAATTCGGCTTAATGGGGCGTGCTTTTCAATTAGTAGAGAAAAAAGCTTTGTCCATTCGCCGACTGACTAATTCATATCATCAGTTTGACAATATGGTCCCATCAGATATTAGATACATGAGATAAGAAAGCATTTTGGTTGAAATTTTTCATTTTACGAGTTTTTATTATCATATAATCCCTTTCAACAGCAATATTAAATTTGTGGATGCAATAGACCGTAAAGCGATCAGTCATTCCCATTTCGTATAATTCCTGATTCAATAGCATTTCGGACACAGCTTGTTGCAATGTGTAATAGTAGAAGAGCTGCAGGTAGCCCTGGTTGGGTCTTTTATAAGCTGCGTTAAACTATATATGTTATATATATTTCACAGCTTTGTAATATTGCTATCGGTTAAGCGATTATTTTTGTTTTTGCCAAATCACAGTCGGTGGTCTCCAAGAAGGATTAATTCTTTGCCTTCTTTATCTAATTAGGAGAGTATTCTCTCCATTCTCTCTAAAGGCTCAACCGTATCAAATTACACATTGCAACAAGCTCAACAAGTTAAATACCTCGGAATTATGGTTGATGAGAACCTGACATGGAATGAGCAATATAAAAACCTTAAAGGTAAAATAAAAAATGCTCTCTCGTCCCTGCGGAGACTAAATAACATACTCCCGCAATCTAAACTAGATCAGGTCTATAAGGCACTGCTAGAGAGTCATTTGAGATACAGTGATGAACTATGGGGAAATTTATCAAACACAAAACTGGATCACCTTCAACGCCTACAAAATAGAGCCCGCACACTAATAGAAGGCTCAAGATTAAAGGACGGGTGGAGGTGTAATTGGCTCTCTGTCTCAAATTTGATAAAATTTGACAGGGCAGTTATGATCTACAAAATAATAAATGGTCTCTGCCCCGACAGTTTGCAAGGAAGACTTGTCACTAGGTCCCAAATATCTAATTATTCAACAAGGAATTACCTTGACCTAGACATTCCAAGGCAAAACTTAGAATTCTCTAAAAAGAGCTTTTTCTATTGTGGTGCTAAGGCGTGGAACGAAATCCCATTACAAATAAGAATGAGTTCCACGACTACCACGTTCAAAAAGAAATTAAAGGAATACCTGCAAAATTAGCATCCTTTCCCTAAGCACGATCCCTGGGAAGACCAGCAATACCATTTAAATTTACTTGTAATTTTATTTTTTTTTATATATAACGTATTTTCTTTATAATTACGTAGCTGATAGGGTTTCGTGTAAAAATATAATTTGATGATGATGATGATGATATCACATGGAGGCCTGTACCAAGCTAGGACTAGAAAAGATTTGCTTTAGGGCAGGGGTCTCCAAACTTTACAGCCAGAGGGCCACATGAACTTTCATCCAGCATGTTGAGGGCCGACGAACCGTATACCGCTGGTCAAATAATATTATTATTTTTTTTCTTAAGTGTCTCTGCGGGCCGGATTGAGAGGCCCAACGGGCCGCATCTGGCCCGCGGGCCGTAGTTTGGAGACCCCTGCTTTAGGGGACTCTACTTCAAATTGTTTCCAGCCCTGTAGTTCGAATATCATTTCTATGCTCAAATCTTAAACCGTCTTTGATATAAATTGCGACACCACCACCATGGTTGGGTCCTTCAAGCCTTACTTGTTCATAGCCATGTATACAGGTCAGTTCTTTTGGATACTGAGAATCAATTTTGATCTCATTGAAGGCCAAGATGTGAATTCCAAGCTGAAAAAGTAGAAATTCGATTTCATCAAAATGGCCTCTTGTACCATTTACATTGAGGGAAGCGACTGCCATACCCTTTCTATCCCAAGACTTCGAAAACCAAGTTTCTCCTTCCTGGAAATTGGTGCTTGTAAGAAGTGTGAGGGTAATTGTGTGGCCCCACACCCCATGTCATTGGTCCCCTTTCTGTCAATGAATATGTTAAAGACTACGTAACTTTCCGATAATATTAGATAATAACTTTGTAACTCCTTTCTGATTTAAATGTAATCCACTGCGACCTATATCACTATTTAGAATATTACTGTTGTTTATAATACTCAAGCCTAGGCTAAACATCTCTGAATTAATAGTCTGAACGTTCATGTTTGCTTTGGTGTTGTCACTCCTTCTGATTGGCAAAGATAGTATCACCTCATATCCATTGGGTGCGCTCTCTATTTCTCCTTTCAGGGCCAGGAGTTTCCTTGCTATCTCCTCCGCAGAGCAGTCCGCTGTATCATTCGTAGCAGCATGTAGAATAATTTTTGAGGGCTTGTTTGGTAATAACGGCTTGATATAATCTTTCATGTCGTCAACCATTGTACTACTGTCAACCCTTTTTCCGAGCTTTGATTCCATTCGACCATGTACAATGCTGCCCCCTACTACTAACAAGACTTCCAATGTTGGGCTATTCTCTGGTTGTTTTTATTTGATTCTTCTGTTTCATTACTCAATGAAACAGGAGAATCGTGTTTTATCTTGTTTTTTATTCTTGGCTTCTGCACCCGAATTAATATTTACTGTTCTATAACTTGCATATTATAAGTTTGCAGTTTTCTTCTTGATTTTCCTTTGTTTTCGCTTGTGTTCTACTTGGTAGCCTTTAAACGTTTTCCTTCTTTCCTCCAGGGAGATCTTCCATTACTGCTTAAAGTTTAATGGGGAATTATGCTTTGAGGAAGATGTAGTTGATTTTCGTTCGCTATGAACTCCTCTTGTAGAACCACGGTATATTAAGTGATTGATAAGCGCTGCGCTTCTAATACTCATCTCAACTGAACTATCACATTTCTTCGATACCTCCAGTTCATGTAAATGTTAGAAAATCTGTTAGCTTGGTTAGACTAGCTTCTGACTTGACAGAATTGTGCATAGAAAGGCAACTACTGTATATATGCTTGAGAGGACTGTATTCGCCGCAACAGTAGATTCTGCTATTAATTAACAAACTGGAATAGATTACTTAAGCTAGATTCAATTCAGCTAGCAGTTGTCCGCCTAGAACCCTATGAGCATTTAGCACATCTCTGCCCCAAAGTTATAACCGGCTTGGATTTGTAGTGTTTCAAGATCTGTTCCTATTTCCATCACGTAGTGAACTATTCGAGTATAATTATATCATGTACGAATTTATAACTGGCTACGTAGCAAAAGTACCTCTAAGCTAGATATTACTACACATTCACCTTGGTAACTTTTTTATATACGACGCTTTTGCAAACGACTTTTATCAGTGTTATCTTATGACCTAACTACTTAAAACAAACACAAACGCTAAAATCAGTAAGGGAGAAATTGCTAACTATTGAATGGTTGTTCATTATTAATAGATGAGACAACATGGGAGCAAATAACAGAGCAGATAGATGAGACAACAGGGGACCAATTAGCTAAACAGATGCACAAACTCCATCAGCATGTTACAACTCTCTGATTGAAACCTACTAGTGAGAGTGCTTCACGCCTTATTTTCTTGTCACTAGCCCAAAATCCTAACAGGTAAACGATATTACCAAAGCTGATTTTAGATGTTCAATAAAGACAGATCAATATGTCTAAAAACTGGCTCTGGGGTATTGACTGAGACCATCATTCCTTTCTTCTACAAATCATCTGCAACCTCTCACTAACTTGCACTTCAACTTTAGTTGTAACACTTTCAATTTGGTACGACACAGCTACCTTTCACACCCCTCATTCAAAGACAGAAAGATATGCGCATTCTTATCATAGTAGCACGAGCCATAAATGAGATACAATATCATGTTGAGAGTCATATTACTGAGAATAGTTAGATGTCGTGTCAGATAGTGTCGACAATTATAAAGCTGCTTGTTTCACAATACATGTACCTCTTCTCTTGTGTGACAGTAACGTTCTCTTGGACGATTTTGTAGATACCATCTTGCAAATCCTTGTCAAGATCTTCGTATTTGGTGTTTAAATGAAAGGAGATTACATCATTCCTGATCGGGCTGTACTTTCTCTCAATAAAATCTGACACATCATGGTAATCCGTAAGATCCTGACTTTGAAAATTGATGTTATTCTTCTTGAGACCATCAACTATAAGTCCGCTACCAATATGTTTACGCGGGTTCGTTGGTATAATTTCTACTTGCTCCTCAAGGTATGATGATAACTCCATACTCCCTTGGTCTCCGCGCACAGCAAGCATGATCTGTCCATTAGGCTTGAGAAATGATCTAGCTTTGATAATAACTTTAATGGGGTTGCTTGAATAGTAAATGGAGTGAACCATCAGAATCACATCAAATTTTTTGTCAGTTACGTAATGCTCATCAAAGAATGACAGATCAATTTCTGTAACCGTATTTTTCCAGTTTGCAGACGTTTTTCGTAGTTCCTCAGCGTGCTGGGGATTTGGCTCAATTGCAAGTAAACTTTTCACTCTCAAATCAGGATTGCTAATAATCTCATCTTCTAGCCAGCCCATCCCTGCTCCAACACTCATCATATCAATCGATGTGGCAGAATATTTGTTTACAATTGGATGTATGATTCCGTGCGCTATGTTTGAATTTCGATTTGTATCATGTGTATATGTATCGAATACTTTCGCATACTCTTCACTTGTAAGTACCTTAACACTCCTATTCTTAGACATACTTGTGATTGGCAGATTTAGTGGCAAAATAATTTGTATGAAAGTCTGCCTGTGCGCTACGCTTAGCTACTGAAGAGAATCGAAGTCAAACGATATACGCACGCGTGGATATGGCTAGTGAACTCAACCACGGGGGGGGGGGGTGGTGGTTGGAGTGCGAGTTCAATACGGTTTGCAGAGAAAAGGGTGTTGTCACTTTCTACTAAGAGCGACATTACAAGTTTTCGTTTATGTGAAAGTCTATGTAATTTGGATGCCTTAGACATGACACAGAACAACATTTCTTCTGGATTTTTCGACAAATCTATTATATCAAAGATTTCCTAACATTCTCTGAAATTAAAAGTGGTACAACCAGGTGCCGTACGGAGGTTGGCCATTGGATGTCGATATGGTTACGCAGTGCATTTGTAATTGAATTGGTTATTGTTTAAATAGAATATGTAATTCAGTGTCTCTTTCATATCAAGTAGGTTCAGACAAAAGCATGGTTCAAACAAAAACATGCATAAGGCAAAAGATCGTATAACTGACCCCTCCGGAAGTTTTCTGAACATTATAGGGACAATTTGCAGAAGATTTGTATTAAAGACAAAAGTATAGTTCAATACACATACGTACTCAATTCAAAATCATATAGACATGCTTTGTAAGGAAGAGATTTTCTATTACAATATCCCACCGTAATTTCAGTTTAATATCGCATAAGTGCAATTAATTGCGTCAAAATCAATGAAAGGAACGCAGCCAACTTAATCAACACAATGTTATCATCGGCGTGTTCAGAAGGTATTGTCAAGTTTCAAAGCGGTAGATTGTTTTCTTTAAGGTGCTTATGAACCGAAATTTTTTATTGCTGATATCGGTGTAAAAATATCCGCTTATTTTCATGGTGAGGTTATTTTTTGTAAAGTTTGGCTCTACTCGCTGGAAAAGATGAAATTGTAACGCTCTGCGTGCAGAAAAATTTCCGACAAAACGGAAGTGGCCTGGAACGAGAGTTGTGACGTGAATACCTTGATACGCATAGACAAGAAAGATCATTCTTTATGGAATTATGAAGGCTTACAATGAAGTTTAAAGGCAACGTGTGAGCTATAATAGTAAATACTAGCATCAAAGAACAGTTCAGATTGAGATGAAGTAGAGAAATTCGATATTAAGAACGTTGCAGTCCTACTGTATCAAAGAGAGGATACACAGAGAGAGGCAGTGATCTGTAGTTGAACTTAAACATTGGACTCATAGGTCATTCTTAGTCAATGCCGGTTTTCTTTCTTTCATTCATTCGTATTCTTGAATCACAAACGTTGGACATCACCATACGTCACTCCTGTCATCAAACACCTGGTCACTCCTCTTCTGTTAAGCCGGGTGTCCACTTAAACGAATGCGGTCGAATCGATCAATTCGATCGAATCGGTCGAGAGGGCTGGCAGTTTCCACTGAAACGAATCGATCAGACAGGGTTTAACTTTTCTATCAAAACAAAACCAAAGGCAGTTGTAAAATGGGCCTAACCAGGAAGGGGATAATAATTGCACTTTTAATAAAAAGAAGGGAAAGAGGTCGAAATCTTCAAGTTATGAAATCTAAAAGAGTACGGGTAAGACAGCTGTACAGAGAAAGCAAAGAAAAAGGAGAATACCGCTCGTTGATTAAAGAAATGCAAGTTGTTGACGAAATGTTGTTTTACATTATTCGTTTGGGGACTATTCCCTACTCCAGTTACAACACGTAAATTTCTCCCAGTCTCTCTTGATATTTCTAGTGGATTTAAGTTGAAGTAGTCTGTGAGCAACAGTTGAGTCACTTCCTTTGGTATGATTTTTTTGACACATGAACATACTTTCCTATTGTGGTCATGCTGTTCTCTACAATTTGATTGGTCAGGGGATTATCGATCGATGGAAAAGTTCAACTCAGTTGAACTTCTCTATCGATCGATTCGATCGATAGCGGTCGAAGGGGAGTCCACAGTTTTAGGAACTGCGCATGCACCAAATCGATCGATTCGATCGAATCGACCGAATTCGTTTAAGTGGAAACTGGGCTTTATTCTCTACGCAATCATCACACCATGCCTCTAACAACAACCTAACCCTTCCTTTACGTAAATCATGTTTATTTAGGGCTGTTAAATGTTTCTGTAAATATGCATGTAACTTATGTCGTAAAGTTTAGTCAGAGTAGAGTCAGAGTACCTTCAATAACGTCCTCTCCTCTCTCTGCCTCCGTGTTCTCTGCACGTTAAATAATGATACGCACCGACAACGGATCAACGAAGGATGTCACAGAACGAGCATTGCCGTCTATAGGAAGCATAAACTCACGTTCCTATAAATCAAACAAATAGAAGCTAAACAATACAGTATAATGAACCAGTAGACTAGTATCATTTTACATCATAGGTTGGGACTGTAATGCATTTTTGATCGTCATCACTACGAATTGCTCAGTTTCTGTTTAAAACGAGGTGTCACATTGTGCAACTTTTGCAGCTTACCTCATGTTTTTTATAAGAAACAAGTTTATAAGAAACCTAGTAATAGACAATCTTTAACCTTAAGAAACTTTTAGAACTACTAGGAAAGAGTTAAGAAACTTTAGAAATTTCTGTGACATCTTTCAAACTTACGGACACAATTCTTCCTCCACTAATTTATTAGTGTCTATCACAGTGTGTTTTATGCACTTAGAAGGCAATAAGCTTTTATGGGAATTATAAAAGACAATGTTTTCTACGTTTTGTTTTCGTGTTAGTTACAGTTTTTTGTTTCGCTAAATCAAGAAAATTTCAAGGAACGTTTCATAAAATTTTAGATCTAAAACGGGGACCAAAATTAGAAACTTTTACAGCTACTGGAGCCAGGTTTCCTATGAAAAACACGTAAATGCGACAGAGACTATAATTACTTATTCGATATAAGTTCACAATAAATACTCTGAAACAACTGATTTTTGACTTAGGCATTAGGTGGGTTATGCTGCCTGCAAAAGATCGACTCATAAAATCATCCTTCTTGGTTTAACACTGTACAAGTTAGCATCAAATTGTCAATGCACTACTCCTGTATGTATCATACGAAAAGTTTATGAGCAGGTAGGCCCGCTAACTGATGTTATCACGATATCAAATTCAGCGTGCCTGTGAGAAATATCGCATCCTGTTGCAAATTATTTCTGATATCCCCAAATCTGCTGTTGTTGAACACAACACTTGCTGTTGAAATGTTCCCAACACAAAGTAAAGATCGCTTGCTTCGCCAGAAATTTGACCCGTGTTTCCGAATGAACTTGGTCCATAGAGGCCTGGTTTATCGGAGAAGTATCTATTTATAGGCACCTCGTTGTTATACCTTGATTTTGTAAATAATGTAGAGTTTAGGCTTCCAACAACATATACAGCTGGTCACTGCGTTTATTTCCGAAATAAAAATTTTCGCTTCATAAGCACTTTAAATAGCTGCTGATGTCAAAGCATCAATGGTATAATTCTACGTGCTGCAGAATAACCCCTAATACAAAGGTCATTTTTTAAGTTTTCTTTCTAAATGCTAAATACTGGCTAGTGATCAAATCATTTCTCTAACCGTACGAAGAGAGTTGGATTTCTAACAAAAGTCGGATGCAATATAGCAAAGGTCAGTCTTCCAAACAAACATTATCCCATCAGTCTGGAGAATATAAAGGTGTATGGAGACAACCTGTCAGATGTAGAAATAGACCAAATTTCTTC
Source organism: Mastigias papua (assembly GCA_964019165.1). NCBI lineage: Eukaryota > Metazoa > Cnidaria > Scyphozoa > Rhizostomeae > Mastigiidae > Mastigias > Mastigias papua. Next base: position 11,194,884 of record OZ025269.1, read on the forward strand.
CCCATCTCCTAACTACAATGATATTTTTGCACCAAACCCTACAAAAGTTCCTCTCTCCTAAAAAGTAAACAGAATCATATTATTCTGAATGAAACGCAGCTAGTAGATCGCCATCCTCATAGGAGACCTTATGCATACCATTTTTAAATCGATGATCAAATAGACAAATCGGTGTAGCACAATTCTAAATTCTATTGCTATCATATCAGGAACAAGTTCAAGGTGTACCGCTAGTTTGAGTGCACAATTGAACATGCCAATGTATGATTTCTTGTCGTTCTTAAGATAGATCGGTTCAGCAAAATCACATCCTATTGTGTTAAACGGTCTTGCAGGTCTTACTCGTTCTTCCGGTAAGGGGGCTGTTACTGCTCCTGCTAGTGGCTTTACCCTAATAATCACAAGATCTTATTGTACATCTAACAGCTTTTCTTACTTTTTGTTATCCAAAATGTTCGCTTGATCTCTGCAAGTGTTGCATTTACTTCAGCATGTATAACAGTTGCATATGCTTCCCTTACAATTAGTTCAGTAAAATCGTGATTCTTTGTCAAGAGAATTGGTTGCCTGGTATTTAGGAAAAGACCAGAATAGTCAAATCTTCCTCTACATCTCAAAATACCACTGTCCTTTGACATAGTTGGTCTTTTAGTTGCAATTAATCAGCCCCTTGTTCTATCTCCCTTTCACTTCCTTTATACATAGGTCTTCCACATTTCACAATTCTGCTGTTGTTAGGAATTTCAATGTATGTTTGTTTTTCAGGTCTGCATTTAGTTTTGAAATGATAAACCCGTGCTGTAGCACGAAGCAGAGTATTCTTTGAACTAAAATTTCTTGGTTTCATCAGATGACTCAAAAGTTCCTGAACAGTCCGTTCATTCACAGAAAGAAGAGGTTCTATTTCTTCTTGACTCTCTTCTGCAGACCTAGCTAGCTTAGGCCAGTTACTCAGGCCATTCCTGTGTTGCAAACCAGCTCCGTCCTTTCAATTACAATTCATAATCTTTCAGCTGTTCAGATGACTTGCATCTGGCTCCAATATCTGCCGGATTCTGATCTTTGGGACAACAACTCCACCGAGCATTACATGCTATCTTGTCTATCTCTCTTACTCTGTGTTCCACAAGCTATCGGTAAGGTCCTCTTTCATTTCAACCAATGCAGAGTAGTGCAGCTAACGGTCCACAAATACACACTTTTTACATTGAGCTCTTCCAGTGTCATCTTTACTTTATTACAAGGTCTTACTGCAATTCTAGCTTCCGTTAGTTCCAAACGAGGGATCGACTTTTCTTTTTCAAAGGAAGTAGTCTTATCTTTGCTGTTGAGAACTTTGCTTGCCTTCCTTGAGAAGATTCTATTACTTTGTAGACTGTAGTGCAACATGCCTTCTTGCTGGTGTCAGAAAATATGTGCACTGATACTTCTTTCAGCCTCACTGAGGTTACAACACACCTTGCAAATTCTATCATAGGACATCTCTGTGCATGACGAATAAATATATGCCATGTTTCTTGAATCTATTCGCTGACTGGTGTATTACTCATTTTGTCATTCTCTAGTTAATACTATATTAGTAGTTCCGTGGCTGAGATTGTTTTCATATGAACTACTAATTTGTAATAAGAATATAAAATATACCGTGGTCTTGATTTCAGTATGTACGAACAGAATAGAAGTAGTTGTTTTCTTCTATATGATTCTTGTTTTCTCATATAAATTCCCTTGCTAACTGATTTCCTTATCATATATACTGTATATATATATATATATATATATATATATATATATATATATATATATATATATATATATATATATATATATATATATATATATATATATATATATATATATATATATATATAATATGTTGTAACACCTCAGCTTCACTTCTCACAAATGACTTGTCAACCATAGAGATGTGGGGTAATGATAACCGTGTTAAGTTTTATCATGGAAAGACGACACAGGTTGTTATTTCACGTAAACATCATCAAGATGTCCCCCCTGTATTCATGAGTGGCCATGAACTAGACATTTCATCTTCATTCACTCAGATTGGTCTTTCAGTGTCATCCAATCTTTCGTGGAAAACCCACATCCACTCCACTGCTAAACATGCATCTCAGAAACTTGGCTTCCTTTCTAGAGCCCGTGGCTGTTTCTCACCTTCTCAGCTACTGACTATATACAAATCTCAGATTCGTCCTTCTCTGGAGTACTGCTCCCATGTTTGGGGTGGTGCTCCCAGATCATCTCTACATCTTCTTGACAAAGTCCAGTCCAAAGCCATTCGTCTCAAAAATAATCCAACCCTTACCAAATCTCTCCAATCTCTCTCTCATCGTCGTCGTCTGGTTGCAGATCTGTCCATTTTCTATCGATATTTTCATGGACATTGCTCAATGGAAATCAAGAGTATTATTCCTGATCCCTGGAAGCATGTTCGACCCACAAGACGCTCTAGTCAATCACACCCTTTCCAAGTCATACTATCCAATCCACGAACTCTTTCTCACAAATCCTCTTTCATTCCAAGAACTTGTAAACTTTGGAACAACTTACCTTCCACTTCCTTTCCTGAATCCTACAACTTATCTTCCTTCAAATCTAACATCAACAAACTGGATCTCATCTCCCTATCTAATTAACTTTCCTTTCTCTTTTTCCTTAGTCAGGGCTTTGTTATAGGCTCTATTGGCCTTTCCCTGACATTACATAGTAAAAAAAAATACTGTATACTACAAAGATTACGTAATTGTTTATGTCGGATATGTTTGATGGAAAAGTAATAGCGAGGCGTTAGAAAATGCTGAGAAGGGAGAGCTTAGGCCCAAAATTGACTTTAACACAAGAGGTGATTGTGCATAGGAATGTGTGAATGAAGTAATGGTATGAGTTGCTATGGGAGTAAAACAAATTGTGAAAATGAATGATTATGAATAGTTGTGGAAGAAAAGATTTGTATGGGAGGAGAGAGATGCTACACTATCTTCAAAATTGCAGACAAATCAACTGACATGAGATCGTTTTCTGGATTCCATTGTACACCAAGTACCTTGCTGTAACAGTTCCGTTGGTTTAAACCATGTTATGCATATGTTTCTTTGCCATCCTTGTCAATCTCTACATTCAAACTCTTTCTGAGCTCTTCACCATTCGATTTCCATTTAAGTAACTTAAGTCCACCTTTGCTCACAACATCTGTTAGCTTTTGTTACATTAGCTTTACACTTCAGCATAGCTGCTACCAACACCCACAAAATCATCCACATAAAGACTTCTAAGCACAGCTCTTACAAATTCAAGACTTTGTCTTTCATTTCTCTCTAGATGTGTTTGAATGCTACCATTCAATAAGAATGAAATTGGTGCAACCCTAAATACAACTCTTGCAAATCTCGGTTCCATGATACACAAAGAAACATGCTTTGGATTGCTCAACCAAAAGAAACGTAAACAATCACTTTCTTCCTCCGCCACTTTAATTTGGTGGAATGCTTGTTGAGCATCTCCTACAAGTCCAACGGGATACATTCTGAAGCATAGAATGACATCATACAAAATTGATAGCAGTGATGGTCCCTTGTGAAGACAATCATTTAATGAGTTAATTTTCCTGTTCTCTTCTGACAAAAAATCAAAAACTACTCTCATTTTGTAAATTCTGCTTCCTTTGTAATAATGGCATGACGAGGTATGTAATGCTTCCTTCCCCTTGTATATTCTGGCACTGTTTCTACGATTCCAGAAGTATTATCATATGCTTGAGTGTTACCATATGCTTGAAGATTCTCCTTGTTTGCAGATAATTTCTTTATCTGTGGCTTTTGGAGTTTCTCACTTAAAGACTTGCTGTAAGTTAAAGATTCCTTCATCACATCTGATTTCCATGGAAGCTTTGCAACGTACCGTGTACCATTTGAAACTAACTGTGTCATTAAAGTGTATATGAGTAGGAGCACCTTCTTTATACCAATACTTTCAAGTTCCCACAGCTTTTCAATTGCAGACTGTACATCTTGTGTGTTTTTTATGCTAAAAAGAACGCTTGCTTTAGTATTTCCATTAGATTCTTCATGGCATGTTGGTCCAAACCGGGTCCATCCAAATGTAGTTTCTTCTGATATGGGCTCATTGTCCTTTCCCGTATCATATGCTTTCCAATCCAATTATCAAATGAACCTGTAAGTCACCTTACCTAGACACATCTGAAAATTTGACTGCTTTCAGGTGATGAAGATGTTCTTGGGTCACATCCGGTCTTAAATTCTTCATTGTAGTCACCTCGCTCTGTGTTGATGCCCCGGTTTTATACTTCATCTCCCCTTTAGTATTTCTAACCTCTGTCTCATACACAGTGCATTTATAGATCGTGGTTCCTTGAACAGTTTCTAAGATCTTAGTATCATATCGGATTGGTCTGCCTTTAAGTTGTCTACTACTGTCTGTAACATGTACGTTCTGTCACTACTTGTGTCTAGTAAAATGCGGTACAGAATGGGTGCTTTTCCTGGAACATTTATCAGGCCTTATACAGTTTGAAATGCTACGGTTGTCCTTGCACTTGCATCCAATTTAGAGGTACGTTCCTTTGTACATATTGATAAATGATGGCCAATCTTTTTCACACCGGATCTTGCTTCTACAGTTCTTTACCACATGACACTTCTTTAAGCATTGAAGAACTCTTGTACTTCTTCAGAATCTCTTTCCTTCTTGATAAGTATGTAATTTGATCACAATCTTTGTTAAGGTTATCTCCTAAGCAGTAAATGCAACTAACTCTGCTTACAGATAGAATTCTTCCCTCCTTGCTTCGATCTCCAGACTTTTCTTGACTTTCGTTAGTATCTCTTATGCTCAACTCGTGCCACCCAAGAATTTATCTATCATCCACTAATGATTTGCTTCTTTTTAGCGCTTGATATCTAGGGCTATATCTCTGGGAATTTTTGACATTAAATCTGGCACTATTGCCACTGAATAGTGTTCAGCTGGTACTCTTAAAACCAGCAGTACTTTATAATGGGAATCAATTTCATCAAAAAGCTTTCCTATTCTTCTCAATCCTCTTACATCTACCACAACTTGTACTCTTTTATGTGCTGCCATGTGGAGTCTCTTTAAAGGTCCATTTTTCACCATATTTTCTTGTCAAAATTTCTACAACTGGCTGGTAATTGTCTTCAGTGATTCTCAAGTTTGCAGTAGCAGTACTAGACGTCTTGTACACATTTGAATATGTAGTGTTTTCACGTACATTTCGTTGAAAATTGTCCTAGATTCCAACCATTTTGTTGAATCTTCATTTAAATGTTTCAACTCTAATTTGGGTAGTTTTATAACATCGTGTCTGCTCAAGTTATTTACTTGGCCTCCCATATTACTACTAAAACTGGAAATTTGATTTTGTGCTTGAGATAGATGGCTTTTGGTGGGTTGGATTTCCAGTATCTTATTATGTTGCAGAGGCTCTGATATTATAGGTTGAGGCACTGACAGGATAAGCTGAGGTTCTGATAGGGTATGCCGAGGCTCTACTTTGTACGCTACTTGACTGTTAAACTGAGTTGGCTGCAGGACTGGCTGGTCGTAAAGGCATCCGGCTTATACTAAGAGATCTTGCTCCCCAGAATACATACCCAAGTTTACTTGCTGAGGCACATTAACGTGCTTTGTTTGCACCCAGACATTCTGAGTATAACAGCCATGACGACTTTTAATTTGACTTGCAGCGTACAGATCAATACTTTCCATATATCATCTGTCACTTTCTAATTGGCAAAGCACACTAGATTTATCATTAACATACCTCTTATCCTAGCCACAAATGCTCTGCTCACCTTTAGTTCGTTTATCAATTCTGTGTTGAGGCGCAATTGTTTCATTCCAGCTTGTATCTGTTTATCCAAATCATTTATTTCTATTGGACTAGGTTCAATAACGATCTGAAGTTCATTTATTTCACTCACCAGATCCTGTCTGACTTTCAGTTGATTCTTGGTTAAGTCTGCTGAACGTGTGATGGAATCACTTATGGCTTCTTTTAATATATCTTTATATTCTTTTAGTTTTTCTAGTGAATTCTCATCCATTTTCTCTAAAGTCCCATTGCTTCCTTCCGGCTTAAATGCCATGATGGTTCATGTATTCTATGTCAAATGCACTCCACAAGTCGTGTTTTTTGAACTGTACTACGGTACAATTAACCCCGGTGGGTCCCATCTCAGTTGCCACTAATTTTCGAAATTATCAAATCAAAGACAACCATAAACTTCAGCGTAGCGTTTTCTGTAACTTCGCAAACTTCCTCTCTTACAACTCACAGTAAACGCCCTCTTGTCAGCAAACCAGTTTGAATAAATTAAACGAAACAGACAGCAAGATAATCAGCTTAAATGAGTTCTCAGTTCAAAATGACGTAAATATTTTCAGCATCAAAACCAAACAGCTGTTCTGCTGGAAAGTTGGCAAGATTTTGCTTAATACAAGAAAGGAGGACATCTGGATATCCGTTTTAGGATTAGAGTTTTTACAGATATGAGTGATCAAATACGAGTGGTGCACATAAGAGTTGAATCTATCAGATAAACCTTCCTATGAGTGATGAGCAAAATGGTTGTCTTTAAAGTTTTATTCTGTAGGCATCAAAGATCCTATTTTTACATATGCTGCGGGCGATATGATTAAAGCCTATTACCTCATACTCTCGCTTTCGTTCCCTATAAACTCCTCTTGTACAACCACAGTATTAAATGATTGATAAATGCTGTGTTTCCCTCGCTTATGTCATCTTGACTATCACCTTTCTTCGTTAACTTCAATTCATGTAAATGTCAGAAAAGCTTTTAGCTTGGTTAGACTAGCTTCTGACTTCACAGAATTGTGCATAGAAAAATAACTACTGTAGATATGGTTGAGAGGACTATATTCGCGGCAACAATAGATTCTACTATTAACTAACAAACTGCCATAGATTACTTGAGCTAGATTCAATTCAGCTAGCAGTTGTCGGTCTAGAACCGTATGTGAATTTAACACATCTCTGTCCCAAAGTTATAACCGGCTTGGATTTGTACTGTTTTTAGATCTATTCCTATTTCTATCACGTAATGCACTATACGTGGATAATTGAAAACTTAAACAAACCTACCTGTAGATGAAGTTTGATTGGAATTCTGTAAGCCAACGACCGTGACCGGAGGAGCTGTAGTTCCTTCACGCTCCAGTCCAGATGACTGCTGTCTTCTGAGAAGCGTATCATGTTATAATGCAATGATTCTGGTATTTTTTCCATCAATACGGGTACTTCTATAGCCGAAAGCATTCCTGAGCAACTCCAAGGACTTCCACACATCAAAAATGGCTTTCTATCTGATCGTGCAGTGCTCTCAATCTGACGACACTCCTTTCGTTATATGCCTATGTTGAATTGAACAGTTCGGTCATATGAGCTCTCTTGATGGTAGTTGGCCTCCCATATTTCTTCTCCAACAGATCTATTGCATCTCGTAATCTGCACCTTTCAAGGGTAATTCAGCAATGCCGTCATGTGTGGGTTCTTCTAAAAAACTACTTAGGTATTCAAATTTGTCTACGTTCCTGCTTGTCATAGTGAATTGCGCTTTTAAAAGCAACACAAGATTCCTACCACTGGGCAACGGTACCTGAGAATTTTGTTAATTGAAGCTTCGGTAGTTTTGCCTTATGACATATGTTGGCTTGCCCACTACATTCTTTTTCGCTCGATATCTCTCGGGTAACGTTCTCCTTATGTTCCTTTTTGGACACCTTTGCTTGCAGAACTTTAAGGCTTATTTTGGCAAGAATTAACTTATCTCGTAGCTCGTTTGCATCCTCGGCTTCCTTCTCTGTATCTTTATGACCCGCATCATTCTCTATTATTTGATCCATAATTTCTGAGTCCAGAGTTTTGCGGGCTTCAAGAATTTTTTCTAGGATAACACCCATTGTCGTGTTTGTCTTGCCTCTATATCTTCTGTGTTATAATTTTTCTCATCCGCGATCTAGGTTTTTATTTCCATTTGTCTCAAAACTATCCTTGGCTCAATGGACCAGTATGTTAGAGAACATTGAACTCACAATCTAATTCAGAGAATAGTCATTGAGGACATTCATGACAGAAATAACAAGACACAGCTTTGTATATCTTCTCTCATGGAATCGTATCTATGAATATTAAATCACATTCTAAATCAAGTCATGTGATACGCCTACCCAGAAAATTCTAGAACAAAATCTCGTATTGGAATAGAGGTTCTGAGGCATACCTATCAACAGCTAATGGAATTTATAGAAATACCATACGCAAGCCAGGTCTAGAAGTTAAATAGATATTTAATCGAGCTACAGTTCATTCTATTAGGTCTCAATGTGTGGATTATGCTTACCTGTAAAAATATTTTCTGTGATACATTCGCAACCCCTGGACCAATGTATGATATGCTCCAAGCTTTTGTCGCTGCTCAAATATGTGCCTCGCCCAAAATCAACCTTTCTTCCTGTTTGTTTTCATTCCACTGCTCCATTTTAGCGCTAGCAGCAGGAAAAACTGCGATTCAAGAGAAAATATGTTATTCATCTCCGCCATGTTGAAAACTAAAATGCACTACAGAAGGAGAAATCACTGCGCATTGCCCTGTGTGCGACTCCAGCGACCTATTGTGAATTTGTCAAGTTTCTTAGGTTGGTAATGATTGCATTTATTTATTTATTTATTTATTAATTGAAAAGTCTCTTGGTACTACAGAACGTGGTGCGTCCCATATCAATTACTTGCAGAGACATGTAACATTCAACACTCGTACCAGACTCCTGGTACCAGACTCCTTCGTGTACTTCAATCGTAATTTTTGATATTTTATTCAGTTCATATTAATCACTTGTAGACGTCAGACATAACCTGCTATTAGCACACTGCGTTAGAATTACTTGTACAGTTTATTCTACTCGTTATGTATATATTTTGAGAATCAGTTGTCATCTCTCTTCGACGTTCTTCACATCCTTCTTACCGAGCTTCACATCGGCACGAAAATTCATAGACTGCACAACTTTTTTGAATGGTAGGAACGCTATCGCTTTTAGCAGATGGTAGCATTACTATATGTTAAAAGAGACAGCGCTCCTACCACTCAAAAAGTTGTGTGTCTATAAATTTTCGCACTGATGTGAATCTCCGTAAGTAGGATGCACTACGCAGAGACTACCGGACAGAATAAAACAACATGTTCCTGCGAGCATCAGGAAGAAAAGCAATATACAATCACTGCCAAAAGTCTTGGAACACTTACATTACTTTTTGCCTAATAGAGCAAACTCCCCCTCTCCCCCCTCAGAACAATGTTGAATTAATCAGGGTCACTCGCAGCAGAGACGTCAATTTGCCTTCAAATGGCACTCTAGCAACTAAGCTTTTACCTCAACATTGTTTTAAGGGAGGAGGGGATCAGTAGCTGTCAAATTTGACCGGAAATTTACTATTGTCAACTAAACCCCATTATTCAATAGGTGTTCCACAGACTTTTGGCAGTGATTGTAGTAAGAGATCAGCCAGCTCGTATGTGCAAAAACAATAATCCTACAATGGCTTGTAATTCGGCCATAGGACAACATCTTATTATAAATACAGTATACGCTAAACCATATACAGACGATTATTTTCGGATCATTGGGAACCAAGATGGTCCTTTCATTAAAGTCTTTTGGAATCAGTTTACATTAAGACTCAAAAACCAGTCTTCTGTAGACAAAACGACTTCATTTTCTCATTTGGACTCTTGAAGTAACAATGGTGAATAGGTGCTAATTGGCCAATCATAGGGCCAAATAGACGCATTATTCATGATATCACGTGTATCCGCATCTGGCTATATATGTCAGTTCACCTTTCGGTCGTTATCCCACGTTTCATACACTGACGAGTGTCGGACGAAGAAAGCTCTCAGTATGCTAAAAGAATGTTCCCGCTTTTTCGTGCTATATTGAAGTTCTATATTTACTGATTATTATGTTACTAAGTGCTCACTTGGCATCTTCTCATGTGTTACACAATATGATTCACAATAGTTATATCAAATGTTTGTAATAATCAGGGGATCAGTTTTTGATGAAACAAATGCGGAGTGAACCCGTTGTCTCTCTATGCACTCTCTCTGAGCACCCGCGGCATTTGGTGACAGAGGTACAGAGTTGAGTACTGGGCATTTGCGTGCAACCCTCGTAGCTTCTTCCATTGTGCCTGAAAAGTTCGATTCTTGCGATTTCGTCACCTGGCTCCGTCAGTTTGAAGTATGCACCGCAGCCAAGTTCTTGCCTGCTTTCCTATGTGGACCTGCTATCACGTATTTTCACTCTCTCGATGAGGGACAGAGAATTTGTATGCCCAGCTGCGTGCAAGTTTAGCTCAACATATTTATCCAGCCGTTGACAGTGAGAAGCTCTACGCCAATTTCGAGTCACAGACATTGCACCCTAATGAAGATCCTCCTTATTGTTATGGAGCCTGACGACTATTTTATGCAAACCTGATCCTGCACTCAACGATGACATCCGTTCTGCTTTTCTCTCCAGTCAATTCGTGAAAGGTTTACCCACCTCCTTTTGCATGAAATTATTGAAGAGCAATTCGACCCCAGTTTGAAGTAAATGACGGACTTTGTTGCCCGTTTTCCGTGAGGTGGCTGATCTCTTACTACAATCACTGCCAAAAGTCCGTGGAACACCTATTGAATAATGGAGTTTAGTAAATTTCCGGTCAAAGTTGACAGTTACTGATCCCTGCCTTAATAGAAGGCTGGGTTGAAGGTCGCTCCCGTATTTTCACTGTCGGCCCTATAGAAATGGTCAGCCCTAGACATGCCTCTTTCCCAGGTAACCAGCCTCTCGTGTCATGTTCCTTTGGGTGGGGTCAAAGTCCAGGCTTTAATAGACACAGGTTCCATAAAATACTTTGTTTTGGGAGGAGTCTTTGATTATATCTGGCCTACACCAGTGATACAAGAAGCTCGTCAGAAATGTTTTGGTATCTCTGACGAGTAACTCCAAGTGAATCTACACAAATACAATACCATTACCGATAATTGTTTGGATTGTGAAACCAGACCGATTGACTCAGTTCCGTGTCTGCTTGCTCAGTCATCATCTAGAGGTCCCGTTACTATTTCACTCAGCACAGGCCTATGCATTCCGGGTAGAACTGAAGTTTGCCAGCTGTCTATGAGTTGCAAAGACCGTTTTAGGCATGGTTACACCTAACCATTATAGTTCTTAGCTGCCAGTTAGTCTTTTCCCTACATACTCAATTTGTCAGGCAGATTGTAGACACATTCCTGTACGCCTAATGAATAGCTCTGTTGAAATAGATTTGCAAGCAGGTCAGAAGGTGAGTGAATTCTGCCCACTTGTCGAAAGTCCTACCACTAAGGATTATAATGAAACCTTGTCTACAACTTGTATTAGCATTGCATGTAGCACCATTTCTACAAATGATATCAAAGCAGACCTTGAACATGACGTTGTGCCCTCTTAGTTATTTTACTACAATATTCAGGTGTTTTTGATAAGAGATTAGGGCACACTACTGCCATCACTCATAGATACTGGTGATGCAGCACCTGTCCGACAATATCCTAGGCGTTTGCCATATGCTTACCGAGAGGAGACAGACCAACAAGTCTCTCATATGCTTCAACAAGGGATAATAAAACCCAGTAACTCCCCATAGGCATCCCCCATAACGTTTTGTAAAAAAAGGGATGGCACCTTTAGGTTTTGCTTTGACTATCGAAAACTTAATGCAGTTACCAAGAAAGACGCCCATCCTTTACTTCGAGTTGATGGTTTATTAGATGCAATTCAGGGCTCTTGTATGTTTAGCACTTTGTATCTTCGATCTGGGTACTGGCAGATAAGCATGGACCCACGAGACCAGCACAAAACTGCTTTTGTAGCCCCATCAGGTTTCTGGGAATTTCAACGCATGACCTCTGGTCTCTCAAATGGGTGTGTCACCTTCTAGCGAGCCATTGAGATTGTTTTGTCAGGTCTTACATATGAGACATGCCTTTGTTATTTTGATGATATCATCGTTCCATTATCAAATGTACAAGAGCAATGTAATCGTTTGGTTCTGGTATTACAGCGTTTTCGTGAGCACAATCTCCGTGTTAAGGCTACTTAGTGCAATTTTGGTGCAAAACAAGGTTAAATAATCAGGCCATGTTCTTTCTGGTGATAGTGTCCATGATCCGGCTGTTTCCCTGCTTCTTGAACCACGGAATATAGAACAGGTAAGGTAATTTCTTGGCCTAGCTGGGTATCATAGAAGGTTCATTCCCAGATTTCCCATGCTAGCTGCCCCACTTGTCTCACAACTAAGGGTACCAAATTTCATTGATCGAAAGAACAACCTGATGCTTTCTTATCGCTAAAGCACCTTCTGTGTTAGGCACCTATCCTTGCATATCCTAAGTTTGATCGGCCATTTTTCCTCCAAACAGATGGATCAGACTGAGGATTAGGGGCTGTTTCGAGCGTGTCATATCTTTTGCTTGTAGACCTTCCACTGATCTTGAGAGGAACCTCCTCTAGTTTTTTCAAACTGTTGTACAATTCTATTTGATACAATTGGCATTGTTGACTACATCTATGCTAATCATTAGCATTCCTTCGCTACATTTCTGCTGCGTTTATTCTTTCGTTTAAGAGCTAAAGTTAAAACTACGACTTATGAAGCTCTTCCAGTTGACTTATGACTATAGGGAATTAGTTTAATCTCCTGAACAATGTTTGTTGAGAGAGTAGACATTTTCAGTTGTGACAAGGTTTCTTTTAGATTCTGTCAGAGTTATTACTAAATTGGCTAACTTAAAGTCATGGATGAGATAATCGACTTGGCAAGTAAAGTTATGAGCAAACCAATGTTAAGCCCCGAAGAGCAAGAAGGAGCACCAGCAAAGGCCACAATAGATCAGCTTAGATTGTCAATTCGAAGTTTTTCAAAGTTGTCGAATGTGATTATGGCTTTGAATCTAGATTTTGCAGTTTCAGTTAATGTGCAAAGTATGCTTAGTCTTGTAGTGGAGTATCACTTTTCAGTTGCAACAAGCAGATATCCAATGTCCACACCCTTGCAATACTATGAAATAATTCTCGCAGTCGTGAAGGAAAGCTTGAGGAACCTGACAGCTGCTGGTTTCTCTTATTTCGTCTCATAAAATGTCCTGTCTAGCAGCATAGAATTTGAAAACCTCACATTTCCAAGAAAACAAAGGAAAAAGTAAGCATATGATCAAACGTTTTCCACGAAAAAGAAGGAGCTGGGTGACTGGTGGCTGCAAAATATGCAGGGGGTTGTCCAAAGAACACCAAGGCAGCGTTTCGAGGAAGATAACCCTAGAAATTGATGTTATACATTTTCGAATTGATGAAATAGATGCAGAATTGCCTTTAAGCAATGAAACTGGTGACGATGAGCTGGTAGTTTCTCCAAGTTCTACAAGGAGAAGGGGAGGTGGGGTAGGATCGTACATCCAGTTACTTCCCACTCTGAATTGTTCTAACTGTAGTTGGTGGTAGGATGTGCTGCTTTAGCTACTGATTATTCCTTCAAAGGATAGTCTGTTATTAGTATGATACAGGATAACACTTTCTGGAGGCTCTGTCACAAGCTGTTTGTATTTCAATTCCAGAATAAAACTAGCATGCATATTGATTCTTATCTAAATTTACTACTAGGAAAGCTTTACCTAAAGGCGATTTTGACTAGCTGAAGACAGAAATCTTGACTAGTGACCAACTAGGCCCTGTACTGTCTGACTAATGACCAAGGATACTCACCCTTCAACACCGTCAGAGAGTACCTTTGGGATCCTTGCTGCAAAATGGAGGATTTTTAGATGACCAATTAAGCAAATGAAGATCTTGTTGATAAAATAACCGAACCTTGTGTATGTTTACATAACTATCTTCCTCTAACTGATAACGCAGGCTCCTGCGGAATCCCTGCAGGATCCTCTGACAGTGAAGATTACTCTGGAAATCTCATCCCTTGAACATGGCGCAGCATAATTCAAAATGGCCAAAATTAGGTGGTAAATTGTCATAGAATATGTGGAAACAGATACACAAGTGGTGCTACTATTACAAGAGATAGCTGTCAGTCTCATGGCAGTTACGTCATGTCAGGGGTTGTAGACTCAACCATGCTTTTGTAAAGCTCTTCTTTTTTGATATCTGAGAACTGCTTTATAACTGTTTTGTTACTTGGTCTGGTAAATTGCTTATACACTATTATCATACTATGCATGAACTGTGGACAGTAGCATACAGAAGCTGAAAATACAACTGAGTCACTGACTTCATAGTTTTTGTATTGTGCTATGGTCTTTGGCACAGAAAAGCAGAAATGAAGATACAAGAATAATACCAGTAGAGAATTGCATTGAAAAAATGCACATCAATGCAAGAGATTTTATAGGGTTTAAATGGACCATTGTGCTTATATATGGTCATATAATCCTCAACATACAAAATAAATGGTTCATGGATGGAAGGGCAGTTAGAAAAAAAATATGAAGTTTGTTTCCAAAAAATACATGTTATGTATAACTTTTATCTTTTTCATAAGAGAAGTTCTACGAATCAGTATTTGCAGATTTCTGTTTTTGCTATCATGGAAAATTCAATCTTTCAACATCAGACTAACAAATGTGTCTATCTGGACCTACAAGCCCGAAAGGAAGAGCAATGCTCCCTAGCTGATTCAACTCAAGAGCCATGACTAAATTGGTCAAATTAGAATGCACGGTACTCTATGGTGCCTAATTGCCTTCCCCTCAATAATGAGTTTTTGGAAATTTTTCCAACCCGCCGCTCTTATTAGGACCCCCCCGGCAATTAATTTTGGAAGATTTAGTGTGTAAAGTAGTTGAAGCAAGAATAATTCCCGTTATCATAAATCTTTTGCTTTATCTATGTTCTTAACTGATTGTTGCCAAAGAAACTGCTATAATGGGATTCCTTTTTCATAGCAAAATAATTGTTCTGTTGTTATTGTTTCAAACTGAATTTTCGTTGCTTTTTATTTGTTGCACCGAAATATTGAAGCCGTAATTGTAAAAGAATTTTGGTATGACATGAATAATTCATACATAATGTATTAGAGAATACGAACCAGATTAGAACAATTTTCTAGAGTCATGCATTCCGTGACCATATATGATTTATCGTGCATTCATATATCCGAGCCCGCCCGGTAATTCCAGCCCATCCTGGAAATTAGGAACCGAAGAGTAGCGAAGATCTTGAAAAAATATGAAAAAAGTTCAGAGAAATATCAAACTATATTCTGATCCTCTTGGGTTTGATGCAGAACTGGCAGTGCTTGATCTTAAAACTTGTTCTCCAACCTAGGTATGGTGATTGGTTTTGCTTGTACAGAGAAAATCCATCATGCTGTCTTCTTCCATTCATATATTCACCATATAAATGCTTAAGAACTTTTATACCGGTATTGTTGAGCCACAATTTCAATATTGTTGTTCTGTTTGGGGTTGCACTGGTTCAACTGAGAATAATCAGTTACAGAAACTTCATCACAGTGCTGCAAGACCTTTAACCAACAGCAACTTCGGTACCCCAAGCAGACTACTTATTGATATGTTGAGAGATAAACCTAGTGAACAGCTTATTACTGATGAATCTAAAATAGTGGTTTTTCAGTCCTTGCAATACCTGGCTCAACAATACCTCTGTGATCTTTTCATGCGAAACGCAAATAGTTCTTTGTATGTCCTGTTCAACACGGCGACTGATTTGTAATTGCCCAAGAATAAGTCATGTTACGGGCAATGATGTTTCTCTTATCGTGGTGGAAAAATGTGGAACGACCTTCCTGTAAAAAACAAAGCAGGCATCGTCCTTGTATTGCTTCAAGGAAAATGTTTAGGTTATCTAGTTTATTTCTTTTTATTGTCATTGATTTTTGTAATTCTTTTAGAGTTATACTTTTGTACTAGGTTTTTTTACGTTGAGCGTCCCTTGCAAATCAGCTCCGGCTATAGAGTCACCCTCTGTAATTGACAAATGAAATGAGCGGTTGTGTATTGAATTCTGCCTGATACATTATGCCTACTCAATCTGAATTCTAGCAAAGGCTTTTGCATGTGAGGGAAGTCCTTGCATTCTTTTGGCCAAGCTCTGGCAAACCAGACTGTCCTCATCATCCAACTTTTTAAACTAATGCTTGGAGAGGTTCTCTGGTTCATGTTGCAGTTTCTTGCTTGCTTCACCAACACATTCAGCTGTCTTCAACGCGACTAGAGCAATATCCAATTTGGATGGTTTCTTTTCCATTCCTATCCATGATTTTTACTGATGTTGTTTCCCATTTCTAATAGTTGTCTTACCTTTTCTCTTTAGTGTTGTCTTTTCAGAAGGTTGATTTAGCTGGTCATGGAAATCACCAGTCTGCTTAGAAACATTGTTGCTGGCAAGTTAAACCTCAGTTTCTTCAATAGCAGTTTGGTGATCTACTATTTCATCATTCGGTGCTTCTCTCTGAATACTATCTATTACCTTGCTGTCAGCAAAACTCTGTGCACTATCAGTTTCAGCTGCATCATCGCCATGCTTTCCAGCTATTGGTGGAAAATCTGATGTTGCTTTTCAATAGCTAATAAGATTGGAAAACCATTCTAAATTAGCAAATTCTTTTGGAATGTCTGGTACAGCATCCTGCCAGAGTCTGATGGTTTCCTTTGGAGACGCCATTTTACATCCTTGTGTATAAATGGTGTCAAAGAAAATTCCCGTACAAAAGCAACGCAAGGATCGCCCGCATTTCAGATAAGCGATTTCCATTAAAGAAATCGATTGACGCAAGGATCGCCAGCATTTCTTAAAAATAATGTTTTCCATCTCAATCGCATGGATTGCCAGCACCGCAAAGATCATAGCAGCTTTGAGAAAGTGGTTCCCATTAAGATGCAAGGATTGCTCGTCACATTCTTGTCACTATGTTGCATCCTAACATATTGAAGATATTACTAAAGCTGGTTTTAAGTTTTCAGTACAGGTAGTCTAATACCTCTAGAAATTGGCTATGGGACATCGACTGAGACCCTCATTCCTTTCTTCTATAAATCAGTTACAAACTCCCCTTAACTGGCATTTCAAGTTTAGTGGTAAGGCTTTCAATTTGGTACGATACATCTAGCTTTTTGTTAACTACATTACTTTAAAGTTTCCCACAATGACTGTAATTAGATTACTTAATTTCATATCATTTTTCAGGGCAGCATATAAATCAGCATTTGCGCTATACTCTACCCTGCTTAAAGAATATAAGATGAAATGAAATGAAAATGAGCTTTCACACTTCATATTCAAAGAAAGTATGATAGGTGCATTTTTATCATAGTAGCATCAGGCATCAATAAGATATAATATCATGTTGAGAGTCATAGTAATGAGAATAGTTAGCTGTCGTATCAGATAGCCTCGACAATCATGAAGCTACTTGTTTCACGGTACATGTGCCTCTCCTCTTTTGTGACAATAACGTTCTCTTGGACGATTTTGTAGATACCATCTTGCAAATCCTTGTCAAGATCTTCATATTTGGTGTTTAAATGAAAGGAGACTACATCATTCCTGATCGGGCTGTACTTTCTCTCAATAAAATCTGACACATCATGGTAATCCGTAAGATCCTGACTTTGAAAATTGATGTTATTCTTCTTGAGACCATCAACTATAAGTCCGCTACCAATAAGTTTACGCGGGTTCGTTGGTATAATTTCTACTTGCTCCTCAAGGTAAGATGATAGCTCCATGCCCCCTTGGTCTCCTCGCACAGCAAGCATGATCTGTCCATTAGGCTTGAGGAATGATCTCGCTTTGATAATAACTTTAATGGGGTTGCTTGAATAGTAGATGGAGTGAACCATCAAAATCACATCAAATTTTTTGTCAGTTACGTAATGCTCATCAAAGAATGACAGATCAATTTCTGTAACCGTGTTTGTCCAATTCGCAGACTTTTTTCGCAGTTCCTGAGCATGCTGGGGATTTGGCTCAATTGCAAGTAAACTTTCCACTCTCAAATCAAGATTGTTGATAATTTCATCTTCTAGCCAGCCCGTCCCTGCTCCAACACTCATCATATCGATCGATGTGGCAGAATATTTGTTTACAATTGGATGTATGATTCCATGCGCTATGTTTGAATTTCGATTTGTATCATGTGTATATGTATCGAATACTTTCGCATACTCTTCACTTGTAAGTACCTTAACACTCCTATTCTTAGACATACTTGTGACTGGCAGATTTAGTGGCAAAATAATTTGTATGAAAGTCTGCCTATGCGTTACGCTTAGTTACTGAAGAGAATCGAAGTCAAACGATATACGCACACATGGATATGGCTAGTGAACTCAACCACGGGGGGATGGTGGTTGGAGTGCGAGTTCAATACGGTTTGCAGAGAAAAGGGTGTTGTCACTTTCTACTAAGAGCGACATTACAAGTTTTCGTTTATGTGAAAGTCTATGTAATTTGTACAATCAATTCAGATCTTGAAGACGGATGCCGTAGGCATGACACAGAACAACATTTCTTCTGGATTTTTCGACAAATCTAATATATCAATGATTTCCTAACAATCTCTGAAATTAAATGTTACAACCAGGTGCCGTACGGAGGTTGTCCACTGGATGTCAATATGGATGCGCAGTGTATTTGTAATTGAATTGGTTATTGTTCAAATAAAATATGTAATTCAGTGTCTCTTTCATATCAAGTAGGTTCAGACAAAAGCATGGTTCAGACAAAAACTTGCATAAGACAGAAGATTGTTTAACTGACCCCTCCGGAAGTTTTCTAAACATTATAGGGACAAATTGCAGAAGATTTGTATTAAAGGCAAAAGTATAGTTTAATACACAAACGTACATAATTCAAAATCATATAGACATGCTTTGTAAGGAAGAGATTTTCTATTACAATATCCCACCGTAATTTCAGTTCAATATCGCATAATTGCAATTAATTGCGTCAAAATCAATGAAAGGGACGCAGCCAACTTAACCCATTCATACCTACTGCACCCTAATAGGGTGCAATCAAACATTCAGGCATATTTTTCAAAGGTTGCATGTTTGCTCCATTCTTTTTTGCTGAGGACATTGCATTGTAATGGCTGTCTAAAAGCAAATGTTTTTCTCTTCGTGACAAATGCAATTTTCGCTTTATGGGAATCTTTTTGTTGAAGGTGGCAGAAAAGCAGCAAAAAGGAAGACAATAAGTTTCTGTTCTTTAGTTCACTTGTTAACATCTTGTTGGAGCAACCTGTTCCACCAAAACTCTTCTGGTTTTTACCCATAGAGAAGGAAATATACAGTGTTTTTAAAAAGATCCAATATTGTTCATGTTCTAGCACTTTTCCTTGTGCACCCTGTCAGGGTGCAGTAGGCAAAAGTGAGTAGGGCATTTCTCTTGGAAAAAATGCTTTAGACTTCATGATAAGAAGCTATTACTGCACTATAGTCTTTTATAAGTTTTTATTTGACCCTACGACAAAGGGAGCTTTTCACTGAATCATTGGAGGGCTGAAACTAGACGTTTATTTATAATTGCTCATTGCTCAGAAACTACAGAAGCAATGGTCGATAACATATTCGTGCTTCCTCTTTGAATATAACGAGTATAGATAGATCATAGTACATTTTCGAAGACAAGCAACAGTTTTACCGCTTCAGTGTTGTGTTATTTAATTTTTTAGCGTCATGGCAAGCATTGTGTCTCAAATGTTACTTCTTTTTCTTCCGATGGGCACTTGAAAAGTCTGTATTGAAGTTAGGTTCAATCGGATTTTCAGACTGAATTCTTTTTTTGCTCGAAACAATAAATCATTGTCAGTTTTGTGAACAGTTCCTTGAAACATCCATTAAAAAAGTGTTTCTTCACAGATTTGAAAACCCCAACCCTCTCGTGCCTACTGCACCCCATTTGGGACATATCCACTTTATCCCTATATATTCGGAGTGAGCAAAAAATGTGAAAGTTTCCAACGTTTATTAACTTTTCAAATCAACCCCAGCCAAGAAAACATAAACCGGACCAAAACCAAACATTTGGGTTTTAATGGGTTAATCAACACAATGTAATCATCGGTGCGTTCAGAAGGTATTCTCAAGTCTCAAAGCGGTAGATTGTTTCCTTTAAAGTGCTTATGAACCGACATTTTTTATTGCGATATCGGTGTAACAATATCCGCTTATTTTCATGGTGAGATTATTTTTTTATGAATTTTGGCTCTATTAGTTGGACAAGATGAAATTGTAACGCTCCACGTGCAGAACAATTTCCGACAAAAGGGAAGTGGCCTGGAACGAGAGTTGTGACGTGAATACCTTGATACGTATAGGCAAGAAAGGTCATTCCCTATGGAAATACGAAGGCTTGCAATGAAGTTTAAAGGCAACGTGTGAACTATAATCCTGAATACTAGCATCAAAGAACAGTTCAGATTGAGATGAAGTAGAGAAATTCGATATTCAGAACGTTGCAGTCCTACTGTATCAAAGAGAGGATACAGAGAGAGAGGTAGTAATCAAACAAATAGAAGCTACACAATGCAGTATAATGAACCAGTAAACTAGTATCATTTTACATCATAGGTTGGGACTAACTACATTTATTATCGTCATCACTACGAATTGCTCTGTTTCTGTTCAAAACGAGGTGTCACATTGTGCAACTTTTGCAGCTTACCCCATGTTTTTTTATAAGAAACTAGTTTATAAGAAACCTATTAATAGACAATCTTTAACCTTAAGAAGCTTTTAGAACTACTAGGAAAGAGTTAAGAAACTTTAGAAATTTTTGTGACATCTTTCAAAATTACGGACACATTCCTCCACTAATTTATTAGTGTCTATCACAGTGTGTTTTATGCACTTAGAAGGCAATAAGCTTTTATGGGAATTATAAAAGACAATGTTTTCTACGTTTTGTTTTCGTGTTAGTTACAGTTTTTTGTTTCGCTAAATCAAGAAAATTTCAAGGAACGTTTCATAAAATTTTAGATCTAAAACGGGGACCAAAATTAGAAACTTTTACAGCTACTGGAGCCAGGTTTCCTATGAAAAACACGTAAATGCGACAGAAACTATAATTACTTATTCGATATAAGTTCACAATAAATACCCTGAAACAACTGATTTTTGACTTAGGTATTAGGTGGGTTATGCTGCCTGCAAAGATCGACTCATAAAATCATCTTACTTAGTTTAACACTGTCATTTTCATTTTCATGTCATTCATTTTAATTTTTTTGAGCAGGGTAAAGTATGCAGCTAAGAACTGATTATTATACTGCCCTGCACATAATAAATATATATGAATAAAGAAACTAAATAATCTAATTACAGTCATATAAAAAAGAAATTACAATAAGAACTACGTACAATAATAATGTATAGTGAACGTAAACATTGGAATCATAGGCCATTCTCAATCAATGCCGATTTTTTTCTTTTCATTCATTCACAATCTTGAATCACACACCTGGGACATGACCATACGTCACTCCTGTCATCACGCACCTGGTCATTCCTCTTCTGTTGTTCTCTATGCAATCATCACACCATGAGCCTATTCAACAATCCTCTAACAACCACCTAACCCTTCCTGTACGTAACTCGTGTTTATTTCAGGTTGTTAAATGTTTATGTATATATCACTGTAATTTGTAATGTAAAGTTCAGTCAGAGTAGAGTCAGAGTACCATCAACAACATCGTCTCCTCTCTCTGCCTCCGTGTCCTCAGCACGTTAAATCTGATACTCACCAACAACGGATCAACGAAGGATGTCACTTATCAAACATTGCAGTCTATAGGAAATGTATAAGTTGGCATCAAATTGTCAATGTACTACTCCTGTATGTATCATATAGAAAGTGTATGAGCAAGTAGGCCCGCTAACTGATGTTATCACGATATCAAATACAGCGCGTCTGTGAGAAATATTGCATCCTGTTGCAAATTATTTCTGCTATCCCCAAATCTGCTGTTGTTGAACACAACACTTGCTGTTGAAATGTTACCAACAAGAAGTGAAGATCGCTTGCTTCGCCAGAAATTTGACCCGTGTTTCCGACTGAACTTGATCCACAGAGGCCTGGTTTATTGGAGAAGTATTTATTTAGAGGCACCTCGTTGTTACACCTTGACTTTGTAAATAATGTAGAGTTTAGGCTTCCAACAACATATACAGCTGGTCACTGCGTTTCGTATCTTTTTCAAAGCATAGATAACTATCCTCAAAGGTAGAGAAGGCCAATATGCTTGGAACCACAATATTAAGTGATTGATAAGTGTTGTACTTCTCTCATATATCTCATCTTGACTATCACCTTTCTTCGATGCCTTCAGTTCATATAAATGTCAGAAAATCTGTTAGCTTGGTTAGATTAGCTTCTGACTTGACAGATTTGTGCATTGAAAAGTTACTACTGTAGATATGCTCGAGAGGACTATATTCGCCGCAACAATAGGTTCTACTATTAACTAACAAACTGGCATAGATTACTTAAGCTAGATTCAATTCAGCTAGCAGTTGTCGGTCTATAACCGTATGTGCATTTATCACATCTCTGCCTCAAAGTTATAACTGGCTTGGATTTATACTGTTTCTAGATCTATTCCTATTTCTGTCACGTAATGCACTATAGGGGATCAAGCCAAGCTCACCTCCCCGTGGTGATCCCTGGGTGCTCAGACCACAAGTCTGAGTAGCAAACGAGCCTCTGTAACTCTTTCATGAAAATGTCAAAAGAAGAAGTAAAGTTTGCCATACGATCCGGGTGGCGGCCGGCGCTCTCACATCATGGAGATCCGGGTGAGAGTGTTAAATGTGCAAGGAACTCCAAAATCAAAATGAAGAAAGCAATTAAGATAGGAGCATGGAATGTGAGAGGAACAAATCAACAGGGGGAGTTGCAAATAATTGTTGAACAGATGGCAAGGCAGGGAATAAGTATTTTGGGAATGGCTGAAACATTTTGGAAAGGTGACACAAGTTTCCGAATGAGGGCAGCAACAAATGAAGAAGGATACACAGTTATAATGAGAGGAGGAGAAAAATCAAGAAAAGGAGTGGGATTTATAATAAAAACTAAAGAAATAGAAGAAATGATACTAAGAATAGAAAGCAGTGGAGACTCCATCATAGGTATCCTGCTAAATTCTAAACCAGTTGAAACTATTATAATACAAATCTACATGCCCACTAGTGACTGTGAAGATCAAACCAGTTTAGCATGTTATGAAGAAATTGAAAAAGTAATCGTGAAGCTGGGTGGAAGAAGAGATAGAGTGACAATAGTGATGGGAGATTTTAACTCGATGGTTGGGGAAACTGAGGTTGATGGAATTGTAGGAGCATTCTCTTTTGGGCAAAGAAATCATAAAGGACAATTGTTGATAGACTACTGCAAAGAGAAGAAATTTACTATCAGGAGCACACAATACCAGACAGCAAAGAAGAGAAGATTTACATGGAAACATCCAAGTGGAAATAATGAGTCTCATTGATTACATGCTTGTGGATGCAAAACACAGTAAATCTCTATGCAAGTGTAGGTCAATTACTTGGCCAGACTGTGGGACAGATCATAATTTGGTTGTTGGTACATTAAAGATTCAGAGAATCAAGCAGATAAAGATGCCTAAAATGCTACCTAGATATAATATCCAACTACTCAATGATGAGCAGATTAGGAATAAATTCCAAGAGAAAATTGAAAGTAAAATAAGAAATGCAGAAGAATTGCAAGAGGTGAAGTCAGCAATACTAGAGACAGCAAGGGAAACATTGGGAAAGAAGAAGTTAGAAGCTAGAAAAACATGGATGACGGAGGAAATTCTGGATTTAATTGACAAAAGAAACAAGCTAGACAAGCTGTCCAATTCACAGATCTACAAAAACCTAAAAAGTGAAATTTAAAGGAAATGCAGAGAAGCTAAAGACAGAAAAAAAAATTATGGAGGAGTGTGACTATATGCAAGCACTAGAAGAGAGCAACAACACTAGAGAACTATATCAAAGAATCAAGAAGTTTAACAACAAACCAAGAATTCAAAGCAATAAGAAACTACTGTCAAGAGAAGGAGACATAATTATAGCACAAAGAGATCAGGCTAAAAGGTGGAAAGAATATATTGAAGAGATGTATAAGGGTGATAAGGTGCAGGAGGCTGATGAAGATGAAAGCTTGAAAGAGGAGAGAATTAGCAGGGAAGAAATAATGAAAGCAATGAACTCATTGAGGAACAATAAAGCAGGAGGACCTGATCAAATACCTGTTTAAATGATAAAGAAAGGAGGCAACACTCTGATTGATAAAGTACAGTAGAACTCGCATAATCCGGATCTAATTGGACCGCCAAAATTCGTCCGGATTAAAGCAAATCCGGATTACGCTAAAATTTTTTCTGTGACCCCGTTAAATTTGTGTTGTTGTTTGGAGATCACTCCCAGCATATTTCGGATTCACGTACAATGTCATAATTCAAGTCACTCCTGAATACCTATTGACGGATGGGTTGTGCAGTTGTCGACTACCATTGCAATTTTTCTATGTTTAAGTTTTATTTGTCTGTCTAGTTTCATTAACCATTCAGTGAACAGTTCCCTTGTCATCCACGCTTTCTTATTTGCCCTGTAAGTAACGAGAATATGAAGCACATTTCTGCAAGCCAGAGGCTTTTGGCTTTTGCCCACCACTATCAGCAGCAATTTTTCCCTTCCAGTCATGCTTGCCGCAACTAATGCAGTAATCCTAGTCTTGTTTTTTTACCACCATGCTGCTTTGTACCGATGAATCCTAGGCTTTTTCTGGTAACAGTGGCCAGAACAGACCGGTTTCATCAGCACTAAAAAATGTTCTCTGGTTCATACAACTTTAGGATCTCCTTTAGTTTTCCTACCTTTCACTCTTTCACACTTCAGTATCCCCTGCTTCGCTTGATTTCAAAATTTCCCCCATTCCGTAGCGTTTTCTACATCAGTGGATCCATCCCGAGGTCATTTCCGAACTTTCACAACCCAATTCCTTCAGAAATAGTCAGCCTTTGCTACAAGCATGTCTCCATCAATTTTCAAATCCGGATCGGTACAATACTGACGGAGACAAATAATAAAAGCGGCTTCGATGTTGGAAAACGTACATTTTTTACACGCTTTATTGTACCCTTTCTTGCATCTGGCGGATTTTCCACAACATTAAAAACTTTTTTCTTCGTTTCTACTTTCATCATATGCCTTAAAGTCTGTGGTTTTATTCCAAACTTTAACGCTATGTCGCTTCTTTTTATTCCCGGATTCTCATCGCAAAATTTAATTACTCTATATTTCTCTGGTTACGTACGATCTGTATGCTTTCGCTATGAAGCCATGATAATTATGAAAGTGTATTATTTTAAAGTGTTGCCAACACGCTGGCCTCTGCTTGAAGCAGGGATTCATGTCACTTATTGGTTATAATGTATGCAGTTAGGATATGGTAATACAGTGAAGAATACACCTGTGCTCATTGACATATTTCTAAGATCGTTTATCCGGACTACGGTAAAAGAATAGCATAATTGCCCAAACATATAGTCCGGTTTATGCATTTATCCGGACTAGGAAATCCGGATAATGGGAATTAATTTAGTACAATTCAATAGGAAATTAATTGGACTTAGTAATTCTGTCCGGAATACACCGAAATCCGGATAAAGCCGATCCGAATTATGCGAGTTCTACTGTAGTAAAAATAGTTCAAAATGTTTTTGAAACTGGACAAATAAACCAAGATTTTAAAAGGAGTGAGATTATAACATTGCCCAAAAAGAACAACACAATGAAATGTGAAGAACATCGCACAATTGCCTTAACATCACACACAATGAAAATTCTCCTGAAGGTCATAGCAAACAGAATAAAGCCTGTACTCAATAAAAACATTAATCCTCTTCAGTATGGTTTCATGCCCAACAGAGGAACTATTGAGGCTGTTACAGCACTAAAGACAATCTGCTCCAATAAAATAGACCTTGGTCAAGCACTTTTTGTTGCCTTTGTTGACTTTGAAAAAGCTTTCGATAGAGTGTATCACAGGAAATTGCTTGAAATCTAGGAGAATAAAGGAATTGGCAGTAAATGTCTCAGAAAAATCAGGAATCTCTATGCAACACAGACAGCACACACAAGACAAGATCCCTCAACCATCATCTCCATCACAAGAGGTGTGCGTCAAGGCTGTATTTTGTCCCCAACTCTGTATAATATCTATTCAGAAGAAGCTTTTAAAAATTTTGGAAAGAATAAAGGGACAAAAATTGGAGGACAAACAATCAACAGAATAATGTATGCAGATGATACTGCTATCCTCAGTGAATCAAAGCAAGAATTAGAAGAGCTTATCAAGGAATTAATGGAAAAGGGCAGGGAATTTGGATTAACAATAAATTTTTCTAAAACAAAGATAATGAAAGTATCTAGAACAGGTGAAAAGGAAACATCACTATTTATTGAAGGAAAAGAATTGAAAAGTGTGACATCATTTGAATATCTGGGGGTTATCTTCCAAAATGACAACAAAGAAGCCACAGAATTCAGAAGAATAGCAATGGCAAAACAAGCTTTCTAGCACAACAAGACACTGCTCAGAAGTGACCTTAGTCTTAAAGTTAAAAGAAGGATGGTAGAGACAATGATTCACCCAATAATTAGGTATGGATCAGAAATGTGGCCAGAGACAAAGAAAATACAAAGAGAAGTGAATGCTTTTGAACACTGGGCTCTAAGAAGATTGTTAAAAATAAGCTGGACTGAGAAGAAAACTAATGAAAAAGTGAGGAATAGAATGAACATGGCAGGCCTAACACTCAGAGTCAAAATTAAGGAGAGAAGATTCAGATACTTAGGGCATATTCTGCGGGGCTCAGCTGGAAAAGAACTAAAAGACATGATAGAAACAGAAATAACACAAAAAAGCAAAGTAAGAGGAAGGAAAAGAATGAAGTGGCATGAAATAGGACAATCTGTAACAGGGATCAAGGAATTTAAGACACTAAAAGAAAATGCAGAAAACAGAGGGAAATGGAGAAAGTACATGAAAGAGGCCAACCTTCATTCATGAAGAGGCATATAAAAGAAGAAGAAGAATGCACTATACGAGGATAATTGAAAAATTAAAGAAACCTTCCTGTAGGTGATGTTTGATTGGAATTCTGGAAGTCAACGACCGTGACCGGAGGAGCTGTAGTTCCTTCATGCTCCAGTCCAGATGACTGCTGTCTTCTGAGAAGCGTATCATGTTATAATGCAACGATTCTGGTATTTTTTCCATCAATACGGGTTTATATTTATATTTTTATTATATTTTTTCCATCAAAGCATTCCTGAGCAATTCCAAGGACTTCCAAACATCAAAAATGGCTTTCTATCTGATCATGCAGTGCTGTCAATCTGACGACACTCCTTTCGTTATATGCCTGTGTTGAATTGAACAGTTCGGTCATATGAGCTCTCTTGATGGTAGTTGGCCTCCCATATTTCTTCTCCAACAGATCTATTGCATCTCGTAATCTGCACCTTTCAAGGGTAATTCAGCAATGCCGTCATGTGTGGGTTCTTCTAAAAAACTACTTAGGTATTCAAATTTATCTACGTTCCTGCTTGTCATAGTGAATTGCGCTTTTAAAAGCAACACAAGATTCCTACCACTGGGCAACGGTACCTGAGAATTTTGTTAATTGAAGCTTCGGTAGTTTTGCCTTATGACATATGTTGGCTTGCCCACTACATTCTTTTTCGCTCGATATCTCTCGGGTAACGTCCTCCTTATGTTCCTTTTTGGACACCTTTGCTTGCAGAGCTTTAAGGCTTATTTTGGCAAGAATTAACTTATCTCGTAGCTCGTTTGCATCCTTGGCTTCCTTCTCTGTATCTTTATCACCCGCATCATTCTCTATTATTTGATCCATAATTTCTGAGTCCAGAGTTTTGAGGGCTTCAAGAATTTTTTCTAGGCTCAACACCCATTGTCGTGTTTGTCTTGCCTCTATATCTTCTGTGTTATAATTTTCCCCATCCGCGATCTAGGTTTTTATTTCCATTTGTCTCAAAACTATCCTTGGCTCGATTGACCAGTATGTTAGAACATATTGAACTCTCAATCTAATTCAGAGAATAGTCATTGAGGAAATTTATGACAGAAAAACAAGACATAGTTTATTATATCCTCTCTCTGATAAGATTGTAGACGTGGAAGTCATAATAAGAGAGTGGCCATTCGCAATGCAACTATAATCAATACTGAATAAAAATCGTAAACAATCATAAATCATATGTATGGCATGTTGATATATATTTAATCTTATTAATTACTGAAAGTCATGTCCTGGTGAGTCTATGATCTGTTATAATTATGGTGGCTCGAGGTTGTTTTCCTAACACGCCCCCTCAATCTCGAGTCCTTGTAGGATATTATGTAATTGCTCTTTGCCAAGTGGTTTTGTTAACGTATCTGCTAAATTGTTCTTCGTACTAACGTACTCGAAAATAATGTCCTTCTGTTCCCGTACGAAATGGTACCTCACATCAATGTGTTTCGTGCGTTGGTGTTGTTTTGATCTTTCGCTCGTAAGTGCAATTGCTCCCTGATTGTCACAGAATAGCGTAGTTGGTATTAGCTGAGGTATCTCCATTGCTGAGCATAAGGATCGTAAGTAAATGATTTCCTTTGTGGCCTCAGCAAGTGCCATATACTCAGCTTCGCAAGAAGACAATGCGACTGTATGTTGTTTCTTCGATTTCCATGATATCGGCGCTCTTCCGAGAGTAATTACGAATCCCGATGTTGATCGGCGATCTTCAGAGTCATGTGCCCAGTCGGAATCGGTATATGCTGTCAGTGCTGCATCTGTCGGCGTGAATTTCAGAGAAAATGATTTTGTCCCTTTAATATAGCGTAATACTCTCTTTAACGCTGTAATATATAATGTTGATGGCTTTTCCAGGTGTTGAGATAACTTGGAAACAATTAATGTCCACCAAGCAAAAGTACAAAGCCTTGCAGAACCAAAGCCAAGATCTTCATTTGAAAATTAAAGGTGTGGAACTTGATACTGTTACGAATACTAGGTACCTCGGTGTCAATATTGATAGCTCTCTCGATTGGAAGGATCACATAAAGGCTATATCCACCAAAGTTTCCAGAGCTGTTGGCTTTTGGAAATATACTAGAAATTTCCTTCCCCAAGACACATTGAAAACACTCTACACAGGTATTGTAGAACCGCATTTTCGTTACTGCTGTTCCGTCTGGGGCAGTTGCGGAAAAACAGATCTTAACCAACTACAAAAGCTGCAAAACCGAGCCGCAAGAATTGTGACGAACAGCAGTTATGATGCTCCCAGTAAGCCTTTGTTACAAAAGCTTGAATGGAAAACCATTGTAGAACCTATTGCCAATGAAACGAAAATGATGGTTTTTAAATCTCTCAATGATTTTGGACCACAATACATGCTTAATATGTTTACTAAAAATTCACAGCTTTCTGAGCGCAATCTTCGAAACACTACCACTGATTTAAGGCTTCCTTTGAGAAAATCAACTGCGGGGCAGAAAAGCTTCTATTACAGAGGTGCCAAGATGTGGAATAGCCTCTCAACTGAGTGCAAAGAAACAAGATCATTACGTGTCTTCAAATCCCTCCTAAAGTAATTTTAAATCTTCAGTTTTTCTTTTCCTCTGATTATAATTACAAGAATTGACTTTCTTAGAACTATTTTGATATTTAATTTTTATTTCTACTTTGTTCTACAATTATTATAAGTATTTTATTGTATTAGATTGTAATTTTATATTCTTTTAATGGAGGGTCCCTCGAAAATCAGCTATGCTGAAGGGTCACCCTCCCAAAATATGTAAAAATGAATGAAAAATGAAACAATAAAGCTTAGATCTGGTCTCGTTGCTGTAGCTAAATATACAATACTCCCGATTGCTTGACGAAAAGGGAAATTCGGCGCTGTTTCATTCTCGTTTCTCGGCTTCAATACGAGATCTTTCTCGGCTGGTGTAGTTATAGGATTGCATTCTGACATTCCGAAGCGTTCTAAGATAGCTTCACAGTATCGGTGCTGACTCATTATGTAATTTCCATCAGCGAGCTTACGAAAATCTATACCAAGAAACCATGTTAATGGTCCGCGGTCATCCATCTGAAATTTGTCTCGTAACAGGTCTTTTATCTCAGAAATAAAGGCAAGTGTTTTGCTACAGATCAGTATGTCATCAACCGAGAATAACACAATAACATATTCGTTGTTCACAGTACGAGTATATATGCATTGATCAATTGCATTCGGTGTAAATCCCTTAGACTTAAGGAAGTTTGTAAGAGTACTATGCCAATTGCGACCGCTTTGTTTGAGACCATAGAGTGATTTTCGTAAATGACAGGTAAGTTTTTGTTCACCGTACGATTGCTGTTCGTATCCTGTAGGTTGTTGAATATAAATGTCCTTATCGATCGGAGCATTTAAATACGCCCCCTTCACGTCCATTTGATGTATATGTAACTTTTCGTTGGTAGCTTTCTGCAGTAAAGTACGAATTGACGTAAATCGTGTTGTCGGAGAATATGTTTCGTCATAATCAAGGCC
This sequence comes from Mastigias papua, assembly GCA_964019165.1. Lineage (NCBI taxonomy): Eukaryota > Metazoa > Cnidaria > Scyphozoa > Rhizostomeae > Mastigiidae > Mastigias > Mastigias papua. The sequence continues at coordinate 11,225,642 of OZ025269.1, forward strand.
TTGAATTTGAGAATATCCTCGGGCTACATACCTTGCTTTGTACTGCACCTTTCCCGGCTCTTTTCCTTGTTTTATGGTATAAATCCAGCGACCTTTTGTCTCTACACGATTTTCCGGTAATGGTATGACATCCCATGTTTTATTGTGGTTTAAGGACTGTATTTCATTGTCCATTGCAGCTTTCCACTTTTCTGCATCTTCTGATTTTATTGCTTCTTCATAAGTAGTTGGAATAGTAGGAATTACAGCGTACGCGTAGTCAACATTTGCCGTAAGGTAATAATCTTTGAAATGCTTAGGCGGCTGTATGTCCCGTTGTGGCCTTTTCTCAGCAATTGTTGTTTCTGGTGCACTGTCCTGTAATTCTGAACTCGGGCTATCGTCTCCTGCCATGGTATTTTCTTTATTAGCTGTTTCGGGCGATATTATTATTTCATCAGGTTCGTCAGAGGGCTGATTGAGAAATATAACATTGCGTGATGTTTTTACTTTGTTCTGTTGGTTCAGAATGTAATGGCATTTACTACGTTGATTGATTCCCAGATATTTTCCTTCCTTTCCGCGTGTTTGAAGCTTTTGTTTTGATCCTTCATTGTAAATTAGACATGGTAAACCAAATTGATGTATATTTCCCATGTCTGGTTTAATGCCTGTAAATAGCTCGTATGCCGTTGAAGCTGTCCTTCTCTGATAACTCCTGTTTCGCAAGTATTGTGCATGTTTTACAGCATACATCCAAAACGATTTGGGTATCATTGCATCACTTCGTAAGCAACGAGCCATTTCAAGTAAGCTTCGCCAGCTTCGTTCGCTCTTGCCGTTTTGGTAAGGTGAATATGGCGCTGTCAAGGTGTGTTTTATGCCGTTGTCGCGAAGAACTGTTTCAAATGCTTGGGATACGTATTCCCCTCCGTTGTCGCTATGTATTTCTTTCGGACGACCAATTGGTGCAACGTCAGCTATAAATTGCTTCAAGGCATTGTATGCTTCATCCTTTGTGCGTAGAAAATACACAAATAACATGCTCGAGTGTTCGTCTATAAAATTGATAATGTATTTATATCCTTCCCTCGAGGTTGGGGTAATAGGACCGCATATGTCCTTATGTACGCGTTCAAGAGGTTGTTTTGCATGTGTTGTGTACTCGTCTGATGATTTAGGCTGCTTTGTTATCTTGTTTTCCTTGCATGTCTTGCACTTCAAAGGTATTTGTTTGCTATTGCTCTGAGTTATATTCATCCCTGTTGTAGTAGATTGTAATCGAATAATATCGTCGTAATTCATATGGCCAAGTGTTTTATGCCATTCCTCCAATGTTCTAGTAGTACAAGCAATATCGTTTCTATTTGGAAGAAAATATAGTTTTCCACGTCGTTCTAAGTTGAAAGTTGTTTTCCCAGCACATAATGTTGCAGATTCTTTTGCAAAAACAATCTTTGCTCCATTTTCGATAGCTGCTCTAACTGAAAATAAACTTGTAGGGAAAATCGGGGCCAGTAGTGCATTTTTCAAAGTTATGCTATGCGGTATTCCGTTTGAATCAACGATTGTAAATTTTGCTGTACCTTTAGCGATTGCGATCTTGTTACTGCGCTTTCCGTCTGCCAATTCTATAAAATGTTTGTCTGGTATAAAAGTGTCGTCGTATGAAGTAAAATGCTTCTTATCATTTATTATATGGCACGTAGCTCCGCAATCCACGAGAAGTCTTTCTGAACGTTCATTTGCTGTACCCTGGTGTGTAGTAATAAATGAAAAATCTGCATCAACTGATAATGAGTGAGCGGACGATTGTTTCTTCTTAAAACATACACTTTCCACATGTCCTGGTTTCTGGCAAAAGTTGCATTTAAGTCTGGACTTCGAGCGGCAATCTTTTGATTTATGTCCTATTTTACTGCAAGATAAACATTGTACGTTACCTTGTGTTGTAGTCGTAGACGAAAGTTTTCCGAATTTTTGTGCTTTACTCGCCATAGCTGAAGAATTAGCGGGTGAATGCAAGGCTTCTGTATTGGCGTAATTTGTTAATGCTGCCTTGAATTCTGTTAGCGTTTTGTACTTGTCAAGTTGGGTGTGTACAACGACAAATGGCTTAAATGCCTCGGGTAATCCTTTCAAAATCATTGCGATCACTAAGTTGTCCGTTATGGTTTCGCCTGCACTTCGTAGGCCGGTGGACGCTCGTTCCGCGCGAATAATATAGTCTGTTACATCTTCCTCGCAGGCCATGTTTAATGTCGTCAATTCCTCATATAATGTAAGGACTCTTGAGCGTAATGATTCTTGAGGACCTTGAATGCTTCTCTGCCATTATTTGCTGTATCGCTTATGATGAGTTGCAAGGATCGCTCATCTAAAACCTGAACCAATTCTGCATATGCCTTTCTGTTCTTTTCTGCAAAATCGTCGCCTTCTTCGTTCCCTGTTATAGCGTCGTATACGCCTTTGTCGACAGTGTAAAGGTAATTGGTGAACCGTGTCTCCCATACTGTAAAAGATTCTGGATCGCCATTAAAATATATACGGGTCCTGGGCCCATAACCTGATAAGATTGTAGACGTGGAAGTCATAATAAGAGAGTGGCCATTCGCAATGCAACTATAATCAATACTGAATAAAAATCGTAAACAATCATAAATCATATGTATGGCATGTTGATATATATTTAATCTTATTAATTACTGAAAGTCATGTCCTGGTGAGTCTATGATCTGTTATAATTATGGTGGCTCGAGGTTGTTTTCCTAACACTCTCATGGAATCGTATCTATGAATACTAAATCACATGCTAAATCAAGTCATGTGATACGCCTACCCAGAAAATTTTAGAAGAAAATCTCGTATTGGAATAGAGGTTCTGAGGCATACCTATGAACAGCTAATGGAATTTATAGAAATACCATACGGAAACCAGGTCTAGTAGTTAAGTAGATATTTAATCGAGCTACAGTTCATTATATTACGCCTCAATGTGGGGATTATGCCTACCTGTAAAAGTATTCTCTGTCATACATTCGTAGCCCCTGGACCAATGTATGATATGCTCCAAGCTTTTGTCGCTGCTCACATATTTGCCGCACCCAACATCAACCTTTCTTCATGTTTATTTTCATTCCACTGCTCCTTTTTAGCGCAAGCAGCAGAAGAGACTGTGATTCAAGACAAAAATATGTTAGTCATCTCCACCCTTTTAAAAACTAAAATGCACTCCAGAAGGAGAAAGCCCTGCCCATTGCCCTGTGTGCGACTCCAGCGATCTATTGTGAAGGTGTCAAGTTTCTTGGGTATGTAATGATTGTATTTATTTATTTATTGAAAAGTCTGTTGGTACTACAGAACTTCACTATAGCACGAAAAAGCGGGAACATCCTGTTAGCATACGGAACGCTATTGTCGTCCGACACTCGTCAGAGTATGAAACATTGGATAACGACCGAAAGGTGAGCTGAAATATATGGCCAGATGCGGATACACGTGATATGATGAATAATGCATCTATTTGGCTCTATGATTGGCCAATTAGCACCTATTCGCCATTGTTTACTTGAAGAGTCCAAGTGAGAAGATGAAGTCTTGTTGTTTACACAAGGCTGGGTTTTGAGTATTAATGTAAACTGATTCCAAAAGACTTAAATGAACGGACAATCCTGCTTCCCAATGATCCGCAAATTATCATCTCTGCATGTTTTGGCGCATTCTGGATTTTTAATAAGATGTTGTCATATGGCCGAATCACAAGTCATTATAGGATTATCGTTTTGCACATACGATGTGGCTGTTCTCTTACTACAATCACTGCCAAAAGTCCTTGGAACACCTATTGAATACTGGAATCAAATGGTTGTAATAATCAGTGGATCTGTTTTTGTTGAGACAAATACGGGTTGAACCCATTGTTTCTCTATGTACTCTCTCTGAGCACCCGCAGCATTTGGTGGCAGAGGTACAGAGTTGAGTACTGGGCATTTGCGTGCAACCTTTGTGGCTTCTTCCATCGTACCTGAAAAGTTCGATTCTTGCGATTTCGTCACCTGGCTCCGTCAGTTTGAAGTTTGCACCGCAGCCAAGTTCTTGCCTACTTTCCTATGTGGACCTGCTGTCACGTATTTTTATTCTCTCGATGAGGGACAGAGGAATGTGTATGGCCATCTGCGTGCAAGTTTGACTCTACACATTTATCCAGCCGTTTATCGTGAGAAGTTCTACGCCGATTTCGAATCACGGAGCAAGAGGGAAAAATGTTTTTAAGCCAATCAGCTCATTTGTTTACAGCCTCATTTACCAATCAAAACGCGTACAAGACAATAGAAATTTGAGAGAAGATGATATTTGATCAGTTTCAAAAACAAAGATGGCGTCACAGGCCTTTTGCTGTATAAAAAACACCTCACACGAAAATTTGGTGTTGCACGCGATATTTCTCTTTTTCGGGCAGATTTTTATATTTTCTGGTAGAAGGAAGATTCTTCTAAAATTCTACCGCTTCCCTTTTCAAAATATTACTGCAAACAGGAGATATCTGGTCCTATAGTTAGCGGAATTTTTGCAGTATCTTCGCCTTGGACTCTCCTAACAGACGGGCCTTCCCCTTCCACGTTTCAAATGCATTCCACTACATTCTTCCTAACAATCTCAAGATGACCTTAACACTATTTACTCATAGCAATAAAATACTTTGTGGCAAAGTATTGTTGCGATTTACCGAGCCTGATACAAGACTCCTTCGTCCAAAACAACTTTCATCCTATGCATTATACGTCACTGAACTTTTTTGGCGGGAAATTCAAGCTGTCGTCAGTCGGAAGTGAAAGTTCTCCAAATTACTCGGGTTCAGCCCTGAAACAGGATGCCAAAATTCGCGAAAACGTGTCAAAACCCGTATCATAGCTCCTGGATTGAAAACGATGAAGACAGTAAAGTTATTAATCTGAGAGCTCAGTGACTTGGTAACGTTCTAAGAGTGCATAAATCTCTGGAAGCAGATAGAGGTGGAAGACCCCAGCACATTATCAACAGTTGCTGTTTGTGTCTACAGAAATTACTAAAGAAAGAGCAAGTAAAATGTAACTTGACAGCAGATGTGTCAAATAATACTTAAACATGCATATTCCTTGCATAACAACAAATACTCAAATGTCATGTAATGCAAAAGGTGTAACTAAACGATTTCTGTGTTCCTTGATCCCTCAATGGCTGGGGGTAAGCTCACTAATCCCTCAATGTTTGGAGACTGGCATAAAGAAACTAGGGATATACAGGGAGTATGGCAGAATGAAATGTAGAAGAAAAATAAGCTTAGGAATATGTTTTAGTAATTCTCTTCGTTTGAATATTTGAATTACTAATGAAGTTTTATACTATATTAATTGAACGGTCTCACCACTGTATTTCTCTTTTCTTTTCTCTCGTCGTTGTAGACTGGAGACAATAATCTACACGCGAATTGTATTTTGTGTGTGTTTCTTCGCCAAGATAGAAATTCAACTGACTATTTTACAATTTGAATTGGTATATACATTTGCTCCCCGGAATTACGTATAAAGATGGAATAACAAAAATCGATGTGGTAAAGGAAAGGCTAGACAATGTGTTGAGGGAAAGTTAGTATAAAAATAGGCCTAACAAAAGGGCACGGTGTTATGACGCAATAGAATGTTAGTGTGATGTTAGTTTAGTGTTAGCGGAGAGGAAGTGATGGCAATGAGTTGTAGAAAAAACACGCAATGAATGAATGAATGGAGTGGAAGATAAAGTAACTAAAAATGTAATTGCTACAATGTCTATAAGCTTGAAATCAGTATACGTTACTATGGATTGGGGGAGGCCCACTCAGCAGTTCTTACAAAGGTGAGTCCAAGGCGAAGATACTGCAAAAATTCCGCTAACTATAGGACCAGATACCTCCTGTTTGCAGTAATATTTTGAAAAGGGAAGCGGTAGAATTTTAGAAGAATCTTCCTTCTACCAGAAAATATAAAAATCTGCCCGAAAAAGAGAAATATCGCGTGCAACACCAAATTTTCGTGTGAGGTGTTTTTTATACAGCAAAAAGCCTGTGACGCCATCTTTGTTTTTGAAACTGATCAAATATCATCTTCTCTCAAATTTCTATTGTCTTGTACGCATTTTGATTGGTAAATGAGGCTGTAAACAAATGAGCTGATTGGCTCAAAACATTTTTCCCCCTTGCTGAACTACGGACATTGCACCCTATTGGAGATCCCTCCTTATTCTTATGGAATCTGAAGACTATTCTATGCAAACTAATCCTGCACTCAATGATGACATCCGTACTGCTCTTCTCTCTCGTCCATTCATGAAAGGGTTACCCACCTCTTTACGCATGAAATTATTCGAGAGTAATTCGACCCCTAGTTTGGAGGAAATGACAGACTTCGTTGCCCGTTTTCATGCTGTTCACCGCACCACGCTGAATATCTGCCTTGTTTCACTACGCAGACTACACCAGGAGCTGCTCCCTTGCCCGATGGCAAAACACTTCACGCCTCTCTCGCACAGCTCACTGCCGCCATTACCACCCTCTCACGGGGCCAGAAATAATTCCGTGCTTCCCTTAGTCCATCGCATCTGACAGCACGGAGGAGAGGTGCTTCCAGACCTACCTCAAGATCTACCTTATCTGAGCGATGGCAGTCTGTTCACCAGCGAAATAACAGTGCGTCATGATACTACAACTGCAACCACCTTGGACATTATGCCCCTTTCTTGTCCATTCGACCCCCACTGTCAGCTGTGCTGTGGTTGAAACCACACCTAAGAACAATGTGCAAACAACTACACAAGGCTCAGTGATGCCCAGGTGAGTGGCAATTCTTTAAAATTCTAGGGGTGCTTCAATAGAAAACTGGGTTGAAGCTCACTTTTCACTGTCGGCCCCATAAAAATGGTTGTCCCTAGACTGGCCTCTTTCGCAGGTAACCAGCCTCTCGTGTTTTGTTCCTTGGGTGGGTCAAAGTCAAGGCTTTAATAGACACAGGTTCCACGAAATACTCTCTTCCGGGAGGAGTCTTTGATCATTTCTGGCCTACGCCAGTGATTCAGAAAGCTCGTCAGAAATGTTTTTTATCTCTGACGAGCAACTTTAAGTCAACGGAATGGTGCAAACCCCCTCTGTTTCTCAGGAAACCACACAGTCTCGTACAAAGGTAACTTTCTGATTTCTAGTAATTTGTTTCAGCCATTGCAATGCATATTGGGATGGGATTTCTTGACCTCAAATGGGTTAAATTTGTTGTTCAAAAGTCAAGGGTCATACTTCTTTGCAGGACAGCATGTGGAAACTCCTCTCACACCAAAACTTCTGAATATTCCGTCGCTTTTCATTTGTTGTATACTGTCATACTTTACGCATGTATTAGAGCCCAGTCCCCTTGTTATAGCCAGTCAGGGGGTTGGTCTTATCTTATATTGTCATTATTGAGAAGATGTAAGTCAGTTAGTCAGTCGGTCAGCTGAGTAATAGCGTAATCGCACATTATACATACGTATGTACATACCTTGTTATCATATCAATGTTGTTGAGAACATATTCTCTTATTGCTCATGAATCTACATGAATACAATACAATTACCGATAATTGCTTGGATTTTGAAACCATACCGATTGACTCAGTTCCTTATTTGCTTGCTCAATCATCATCTAGAGGTCCCGTTAATATTTCGCTCAGCACAAACCTATGTATTCCGGGTAGAACTGACGTTTGCCAGCTGTCTATGAGTTGCAAAGACCGTTGAAGTATAGCTACATCCATCCATTATAGTTCTTAGCTGCCAGTTAGTCTTTTCCCTGCATACTCAGTTAGTCAGGCAGATTGTAGACACATTCCTGTACGCCTAATGAATAGCTCTAAAGTTGACATAGAATTGCAAGCAGGTCAGAAGGTAAGTGAATTCTGCCCACTTGTCGAAAGTCCTACCACTAACGATAATAATGAATCCTTGTCTACTACTGGTATTAGCATTGCCTGTAGCACCACTTCGACAAATGATATCAAAACAGACCTTGAACATGACGTCATGCCCTCTTAGTTATTTTACTACAATATTCAGGTGTTTTTGATAAGAAATTAGGGCACACTACTGCCATCACTCATAGATACTGGTGATGCAGCACTTGTCCGACAATATCCTAGGCGTTTGCAATATGCTTACCGAGAAGAAACAGACCAACAAGTCTCTGATATGCTTCAAAAAGGGATAATAAAACCCAGTAACTCCCCATGGGCATCCCCCATAAAGTTTGTAAAAAGAGGGATGGCACCTTTAGGTTTTACTTTGACTATCGAAAACTTAATGCAGTTACCGAGAAAGACAACCATGCTATACCTCGAGTTGCTGGTTTATTAGATGCAATTCAGGGTTCTTGTATGTTTAGCACTTTGGATCTTCGTTCTGGGTACAGGCAGATAAGCATGAACCCACGAGACCAGTACAAAACTGCTTTTGTAGCCCCATCAGGCTTCTGGGAATTTCAACGCATGCCCTCTGGTCTCTCAAATGGGTGTGTCACCTTCCAGCGAGCCATTGAGATTGGTTTGTCAGGTCTTACATATGAGACATGCCTTTGTTATTTTGATAATATCATCGTTCCATTATCAAATGTACAAGAGCAATGTAATCGTTTGGTTCTGGTATTACAGCGTTTTCGTGAGCACAATCTCCGTGTTAAGGCTACTTAGTGCAATTTTGGTGCAATACAAGGTTAAATAATCAGGCCATGTTCTTTCTGGTGATAGTATCCATGATCCGGCTGTTTCCCTGCTTCTTGAACCACGGAATATAGAACAGGTAAAGTAATTTCTTGGCCTATCTGGGTATCATAGAAGGTTCATTCCCAGATTTGCCATGCTAGCTGCCCCACTTGTCTCACAACTAAGGGTACCAAATTTCATTGATCGAAAGAACAATCTGATGCTTTCCTATCGCTAAAGCACCTTCTGTGTTAGGCACCTATACTTGCATATCCTAGGTTTGATCGGCCATGTTTCCTCCAAACAGATGCATCAGACTTAGGATTAGGGGCTGTTTCGAGCGTGTCATTTCTTTTGCTTGTAGGCCTTCCACTGATCGTGAGAGGAACCTTCTCTAGTTGTTTCAAACTGTTGTACAATTCTATTTGATACAATTGGCATTTTTGACTACATCTATGCTAATCATTAGCATCCCTTCGCTACATTTCTGCTGCGTTTATTCTTACGTTTAAAGGCTAACTTTAAGAATAACGACGTATCATGTTCTTCCAGTTGACTTATGACTAAAGGGGATTGCTTCAACCTCCTGAACAGAGCTTGTTGAAAAAGTGGACATTTTCAGATTGTGGCCAGGTTTCCTTCAGATTCTTTCAGAAATTATTACTAAATTGACTAGCTCACTTAAAGTCATGGATGAGATAATCGACTTGGCAAGTAACGTTATGAGCAAACCAATGCTAGACCCCAAAGGGCCAGAGGGAACACCAGCAAAGGCCACAATAGATAAGCCTAGATTGTCAATTCGAAGATCCTCAAAGTTGTCGAATGTGATTATGACTGTGAATCTAGATTTTGCAGTTTCAGTTAATATGTTATGTATGCTTACTCTTGTAGTGGAGCATCACTTGCAAGAGCAGATATCCAATACCCACACCCTTGCAGTACTGCAAAGTGATCCTCACAATCGTGAAGGAATATTTGAGGAAACTGACAGCTGCTGGTTTCTCTTATTTCTTCTCATAAAAAGTCCTATCTAGCAGCATAGAATTTGAAAACCTTACATTTCCAAGAAAACAAGGGAAAAGTATGCATCTGATCAAAATGTTTCCTTGAAAATAGAAGGAACTGGGTGACTGGTGGGTGCAAAATATTAATGAGGTTTCCCAAAGAACACCAAGGCAGCGTTCCGAGGAAGATAACCCTAGAATTTGATGTTATACATTTTCGAATTGATGAAATAGATATAGAAATGTCTTGCAGCGATGAAACTGGTGACGATGAGCTGGTAGTTTCTCCAAGTTCTACAAGGAGAGGGGGGGATAGGATCGTAAATCCATTTACTTTCCACTCTGAATGGTTCTAACTGTAGTTGGTAGTAGAATGTGCTGCTTTAGCTACTGATTATTCCTTCAAAGGATAGTCTGTTATTAGTATGATACAGGATAACACCTTTTGGACGCTCTGTGACAAGCTGTTTGTATTGCAATTCCTGAATGAAACTAGCATGCATATTGTTTCATACGTAAAGTTAATACTAGGAAAACTGTACCAAAAGGCGATTTTGACTAGCTGAAGACAGAAATCTTGACTAGTGACCAACTAGGCCCTGTACTGTCTGACTAATGACCAAGGATACTCACCCTTCAACACCGTCAGAGAGCACTTTTGGGATACTTGCTGCAAAATGGAGGATTGTTAGATGACCAATTAAGCAAATGAAGATCTTGTTGATAAAATAACCGAACCTTGTGTATGTTTACATAACTATCTTCGTCTAACTGATAACGCAGGCTCCTGCAGAATCCCTGCAGGATCCATTGATAGTGAAGATTGCTCTTGAAATGTCATCCCTTGAACATAGCATAGCATTACTCAAACTGGCCAAAATGGGACTGTAAAATGTCATAGAATAAGTGGAAACAGATACACAAATGGTGCTGCTATTACAAGAGATAGCTGTCAATCTCAAGGCAGTTACGCCAAGTCAGGGATTGTGGACTCACCCATGCTAAGGTATAATTTTGTGAAGCTCTTCTGTGTTGATATCTGAGAACTGCGTTATAACTGTTTTGTTACTTGACCTGGTAAGTTGCTTATACACTACTATCATACTATGCATGAACTTTGGACAGTAGCATACAGAAACTGAAAATACAACTGAGTCACTGACTTCATAGTTTTTGTATTGTGCTATGGTCTTTGGCACAGAAAAGCAGAAATGAAGATGCAAGAATAATGCCATTAGAGAATTGCATTGACACTATGCACATCAATGCGAGAGATTTTATAGGGATTAAATGGATCATTGTGCTGAACATATGGTCATATAGTCCTGAAAATACAGAATAAATGGTCCAAGGATGGAAGGAAAGTTAGTGTAAAAAAGTATGAAGATTGTTTTCAAAAAATACATGTCATGTATAGCTTTGGCTGTTGAATTTTCAACATAAGAGGAGGTTTCGAACCTGTATTCGCAAATTTCTGTTTTTGCTATCATGGAAAATTCAATCTTTCAACATCAGACTAACAAATATGTTTATCTGGACCTACACGCCCGAAAGGAAGAGCAATGCTCCCTAGCTGATTCAAATCAAGAGCCATGACTAAATTGGTCAAATTAGAATGCATGGTACTCTAAGGTGCCTAATTGCCTTCCCCTCAATAATGAGTTTTTGAAAATTTTTCCAACCCGCCGCTCTTATTAGGACCCCCCTGCAATTAACTTAGGAAGACTTAGTGTTTAAAGTAGTTGAAGCAAGAATAATTTCCGTTATCATGAATCGTTGTCTTATCTATGTTCTTAACTGATTGTTGCCGAAGAAACTGCTATATTGGGTTTCCTTTTTAATAGCAAAATAATTGTTCTGTTGTTATTGTTTCAAACTGAATTTTCGGTGTTTTTTATTTGTTGCACCGAAATATTGAAGCCGTTGTTGTAAGGGAATTTTGGTATGACATGAATAATTCATACATAATGTATTAGAGAATACGAACCAGGCTAGAAAACTTTTCTAGAGTCATGTATTCACGTGACTGCATATATCCTAGCCCCCCCCCGGTAATTCCAACCCTTCCCAGAAATTAGGACCCGAAGAGTAGCGACGATTTGAAAAAATATGCAAAAAAGTTCAGAGATATATCGAACTATATTCTGATCCTCTTGGGCTTGAAGCATAACTGGCAGTGCTTGATCTTAACTTGTTCTCCAACCTAGGTATGGGGATTGGTTTTGCTTTTACTGAGAAAATCCATCATGCTGTCTTCTTCCATTCATATATTCACCATATAAACGCTTAAGAACTTTTATACCGGTATTGTTGAGCCACAATTTCGATATTGTTGCTCTGTTTGGAGTTGCGCTGGTTCAACTGAGATTAATCAGTTACAAAAACTTCATCACAGGGCTGCTAGACTTTTAACCAACAGCAACTTCGGTACCCCAAGCAGACTACGTATTGATACGTTGAGAGTTAATCCTGGTGAACAGCTTATTACTGATGAATCTAAAATAGTGGTTTTTCAGTCCTTGCAATACCTGGCTCAACAATACCTCTGTGATCTTTTCACGTGAAACGCAAATAGTTCTTTGTATGTCCTGTTCAACACGGCGACTGATTTGTAATTGCCCAAGAATAAGTCATGTTACGGGCAATGATGTTTCTCTTATCGTGGTGGAAAAATGTGGAACGACCTTCCTGAAAAAAACTAAGCAGGCATCGTCCTTGTATTGCTTCAAGGAAAATGTTTAGGTTATCTAGGTTATTTCTTTTTATTGTCATTGATGTTTGTAATTCTTTTAGAGTTATACTTTTGTACTAGGTTTTTTTTTACGTTGAGCGTCCCTTGCAAGTCAGCTCCGGCCTACTCAATCTGAATTCTAGCAAAGGCTTTTGCATGTGAGGGAAGTCCTTGCATTCTTTTGGCCAAGCTCTGGCAAACCAGACTGTCCTCATCATCCAACTTTTTAAACCAATGCTTGGAGAGGTTCTCTGGTTCATGCTGCAGTTTCTTGCTTGCTTCACCAACACATTCAGCTGTCTTCAACGCGACTAGAGCAATATCCAATTTGGATGGTTTCTTGTCAATTTCTATCCATGACTTTTACTAATGTTGTTTCCCACTTCTAATGGTTGTCTTACCTTTTCTCTTTAGTGTTGTCTTTTCCGAAGGTTGCTTTAGCTGGTCTTGGAAATCACCAGGCTGCTTAGAAACACTGTTGCTGGCAAATTAAACCTCAGTTTCTTCAATAGCAGGTTGGTGATCTATTATTTCATTATTAGGTGCTTCTCTCTGAATACTGTCTACTACCTTGCTGTCAGACAAACTCTGTGCACTATCAGTTTCAGCTGCATCATCGCCAGGCTTTCCAGCTGTTGGTGGAAAATCTTATGTTGCTTTTCAATAGCTAATAAGATTGGAAAACCATTCTAAATTAGCAAATTCTTTTGGAATGTCTGGTACAGCATCCTGCCAGAGCCTGATGGTTTTCTTTGGAGACGCCATTTTACCTCCTTGTGTATAAATGGCTTCAAAGAAAATTCCCGTACAAAAGCAACGCAAGGATCGCCCGCATTTCAGATAAGCGATTTCCATTAAAGGAATCGATTGACGCAAGGATCGCCAGCATTTCTTAGAAATAATGTTTTCCATCTCAATCGCATGGATTGCCAGCACCGCAAGAATCACAGCAGCTTTGACAAAGTGGCTCCCATTAAGATGCAAGGATTGATGGTCACATTCTTGTCACTATGTGGCATCCTAACATATTGAAGATATTACTAAAGCTGGTTTTAAGTTTTCAGTACAGGTAGTCTAATACCTCTAAAAATTGGCTATGGGACATCGACTGAGACCCTCATTCCTTTGTTCTATAAATCAGTTACAAACTCCCCTTAACTGGCGATTCAAGTTTAGTGGTAAGGCTTTCAATTTGGTACGATACACCTAGCTTTTTGTTAACTACATTACTTTTAAGTTTCCCACAATGACTGTAATTAGATTACTTAATTTCATATTATTTTTCAGGGCAGCACATAAATCAGCATTTGCGCTATACTCTACCCTGCTTAAAGAATATAAGATGAAATGAAATGAAAATGAGCTTTCACACTTCATATTCAAAGAAAGTATGATAGGTGCATTTTTATCATAGTAGCATCAAGCATCAATGAGATATAATATCATGTTGAGAGTCATAGTAATGAGAATAGTTAGCTGTCGTATCAGATAGCCTCGACAATTATAAAGCTACTTGTTTCACGGTACATGTGCCTCTCCTCTTTTGTGACAATAACGTTCTCTTGGACGATTTTGTAGATACCATCTTGCAAATCCTTTTCAAGATCTTCATATTTGGTGTTTAAATGAAAGGAGATTACATCATTCCTGATCGGGCTGTACTTTCTCTCAATAAAATCTGACACATCATGGTAATCCGTAAGATCCTGACTTTGAAAATTGATGTTATTCTTCTTGAGACCATCAACTATAAGTCCGCTACCAATATGTTTACGCGGGTTCGTTGGTATAATTTCTACTTGCTCCTCAAGGTATGATGATAGCTCCATACTCCCTTGGTCTCCGCGCACAGCAAGCATGATCTGTCCATTAGGCTTGAGGAATGATCTAGCTTTGATAATAACTTTAATGGGGTTGCTTGAATAGTAAATGGAGTGAACCATCAGAATCACATCAAATTTTTTGTCAGTTACGTAATGCTCATCAAAGAATGACAGATCAATTTCTGTAACCGTATTTTTCCAGTTTGCAGACTTTTTTCGCAGTTCCTCAGCGTGCTGGGGATTTGGCTCAATTGCAAGTAAACTTTTCACTCTCAAATCAGGATTGCTAATAATCTCATCTTCTAGCCAGCCCATCCCTGCTCCAACACTCATCATATCGATCGATGTGGCAGAATATTTGTTTACAATTGGATGTATGATTCCATGCGCTATGTTTGAATTTCGATTTGTATCATGTGTATATGTATCGAATACTTTCGCATACTCTTCACTTGTAAGTACCTTAACATTCCTATTCTTAGACATACTTGTGACTGGCAGATTTAGTGGCAAAATAATTTGTATGAAAGTCTGCCTGTGCGTTACGCTTAGTTACTGAAGAGAATCAAAGTCAAACGATATACACATACATGGACATGGCTAGTGAACGCGAACACGGGGGGTTGGAGTTTATGGTCAATGCGGTTTTCAGAGAAAAGGATGTGATCATTTTCTAATAATGCTAGTTGCAAACGAGAGAATTTTACTTAAGCAAAGTGTCATTGGTTATATTTTGCTAAGGCAGTTTTCTGTCGTATGCGAAGGCCTTTAAGTAAGTAATTTGACATTCGTGACCAAAAATGAAGTTTCTAATGCGATTGATATATTTTGTCATTCGTTGTTCTTTGCTTACTGTGTGTAGCAAACATAGTATTTCCTTTCGAGAAAACAATACATCGCATGCGCTTCTCAACAGCAACACTGGCATTGTAAGACATGGCGGCAAACTATGAATTTGTGAATGAAGCCACACTTGACCTAAATTTATCTCTATTATTATCATCATTATCATCATCATCATCATCATCATCATCATACTCCTTCAGTTCCTTAGTTACATAAAAAAGGTATTTACTTAGAATGCAAAATAAGCAAAATATAAGCAGAAAATAAACTGTAAACTGATCTTCCAGGAGGTCATAGTTGGGGATGAAATTGTGCCCAAAGCATTTGGCCTAAATCGATCTCATGAAGCTCCATAGGTAGTGCACGGTAGGCTCCGAGGATAGCTCTTCTTGATACCTCAAGCGAGTAACTGCGGGGTAGGTTCTGGGGGTCTAGGTCCCTGCTGTCAATTAAGTGCAGAGAAATGTGACATTCAACACTCGTACCAGACTCCTAGTGCCAGACTCCTTCGTGTACTGCAAGTGTTATTTTCCGATATTTTATTAAGTTCGTATTAATCACTTGTAGACGTCAGACATAAGCTGCTATTGGCACAATTCGTTTGCATTGCTTGTACAGTTTATTCTACACGTTATGTGTATATTTTAAGAATCAGTTGTCATCTCTCTTCGACGT
Source organism: Mastigias papua (assembly GCA_964019165.1). Classification (NCBI taxonomy): domain Eukaryota; kingdom Metazoa; phylum Cnidaria; class Scyphozoa; order Rhizostomeae; family Mastigiidae; genus Mastigias; species Mastigias papua. The sequence continues at coordinate 11,241,438 of OZ025269.1, forward strand.
TCTTCACAAATTGGTGCCGTGACCAGGATTGGGTTTTTGCAGTTACGTACTAAAATTCTTTCGCTCTTTCGTTATCATACCGCCGAAGCAGAAATCCATACCTACCCATTTCCTCACAGAGGTAAAACTTCCCTGTTTTGTGGAGAACTTTGAAACTGCTTATTGTATTTTTGTTGTGTCTGCTTATAGTACTTAATGCACATGAAAGTAACGAAATCTTGAAAACTCCCTTATGATTTCTTTTGCTTCAATATCTGGAAAGCATGATTCAAGATGAATTCTCATTGGAAAGCGTTTAGTGTGTCCTTTTTTTATTGATTAGATCCCTGCCCTCAAAAATTCCTAGTTGCACACCTGAACACACTTATCTTTCCTTTGGTTTCCACTTGTCTTGACTTTCGGCGAAAAACAGTCAAGTGTGATACCGTGGCAGCACAAGAGAGCAGCGTAAGTTGCTTCACTTCCATGCTCCTACTCCAAGATCACCTTTAACACCTTCACACAAATGTTAACGGATGTTTTATTGTGTAGACAGGACGCACAACAAAGTTGAACACGATCATACAAATATATGACGATGTATGCGAACACATGTATGATCTTGTAGACGGACTTAAGGGGCAATTCCCATAAGAATATTATGAAATGATTCTTTGCCCAACCGAACTTATTGTTCTATCGTCATGAAAAATACTTTAGTCGCCGCACACAGTAAGCAAAATGCCACGAATGACAACAAATATCAAACGCATTAGAAATTTTACTTTTGGTCACTAAAGTCAAATTATTTGTGTAAAGGCCACCGCATACGAGAGAAAACTGCCTTACCAAAATTACACTTTACTTAAAGAAACTTTTCTCGTGTGTGCCTAGCATAGCAACGGCATGGTACAAATTTTCATTTATGTGGAAATCTATGTAATTCGCGCAATCAATTTAGATCTTGCATAAGGATGCATTAGTATAATGCCTAAAGGGAGCATAGATGGTAGCAACACGTTGGCAGAAAATTGTTCCGGACTATGCCGTCAAATTACGTTTTCAATCTATTTGGGATACTATTGAACCTATGTAGAATGTAAAATGCAATCTTTGATGTGGAAAGAAGAATTGAAATGATTGGTGCGTGTCTTGAAAACTTGAAAATTACCTATTTTGTTGTGATTCCATTGCCTTGCAAATAGGTTTGTTATTCGGGCCTTAGAGTTCGTATCCTGTTAATTAATGGCCCTATAGATCCAAACAGTGGCAGATTACCTAAAGATAAAATAGCCACTGCGTAGGCCAAGTTGGGTTCCTATTGCAAATGTTCTATTTGAGTTTCAGCACAGTCGAAATAACTTCAGTTCAATATCGCACGTCTACAAGTAATTGAGCTAAAATCAATGGAAGGAACGCAGCAACTTAATCAACAAAATTAAGTCACCCGTGCGTTCAGAAAGCATACTCAAGTTTCAATGGGGTAAATTTTCTCCTTATAATAACTGCCGACGTTAATCCATTCATCATCATATTGTGCCATGTTGCATAGCATTTGCTATCATGGATCTCCATCTGTCACGACTTCAAGTGCACGATATCATTTTCAATGGGTTTTCTTTTTGTAACCATGATCCCATACTGTCAAGTACCTTCTCTCTCCGTCTGCCCTTGCGTCGTTTTCCATTAATTTCCCTTGTCGTTTCTAACTGCTCCATACCTTTTCCTCATCACATGATTAAGGAATGTTGACAGCCTCTTCCTTATTTCATCAACTAACGTCCTCGTTCTTCCTGCCCTTTCAAGTACTTCTGTATTCGTAATTCTATTCAAGTAACATCCTTTAAGCATTCTACGAAAATACCATATCTCAGCCGCTTTTAATCGATTTTCTATCTCCTTGTTGATGGTCCATGCTTCACACCTATACATCAGTTTCGCCTTAAGTAGGAGCGGAGTACTCTCATCCGAACTTCAGTCAATATATTTTGATTAACAAGAATGTGTTTCATTTGTCCAGAATTTTTTTTTCGCTTGCAATATCCTTGTAGTCACTTCTGTTCTGCACTTTCCATCTGCTGATATCCATGTACTAACGTATTTGAAATTGCCAACTTGTTTTAATGTTTTGTTGTTTAACTTATTATCGCATGTAGGTGGATCTTTCTGTTTTGAGATAAAAATTGTTTCTATTTTTCTGATATTCAGATTCAATCCCATATTTCTACTCACTTTGTTAATTGTAGTTACTAGATCTTGCCATTCTTCTTCTGTTCCTGCTATCAATACAATAACGTCAGCGTATCGATGTTTGTTAATTTTTACACCTCCTATTCATATTAGCGGCCAGTCTCTGATTTCTTCCAAATTTGATCTCAATGTAAAGCGAATACAAGTCTGGTGAGAGCACGCTTCCTTGTCTAACACTTTTTTCATTGCTTTGGTATCCGCTGATTATGTTTACTTTAATGGCTTCGGTTTCTTCCCAGTACACGCTGCTGATTACTTTTAGATCCTTATCATCTGCATTTACATTTTGAAGCATTTACATAAGATTCTCATGTTTCACAATATCAAAAAACCTTATTAAAGTCCATAAAGCACAATAAGAGGTCTTGCTGGACTTCAATGGATCGTTCGATAGCTGCTATTAAGGTATATATTGCATTTGTTCTTCCTTTCCTTCAATGAAGTCAAACTGCTCTTGTGCAACCTCTGGCCTTGTCTTGTTCCTAATTCTCTTCATTATCATCCTAAGCAAGATCTTTGTATGATGGCTTTTCAAACTAATAGTACTATGTAATTCGCATTCAATTGTTCAGCCTTCTTAGGGAGTGCAATAAATATAGATTTGGAAAGATCTTCTGGTTATTTGACCAGTGTCATATATGTTATTAAGAAATTTCATGATTTAATATACCCCCAAACTCTTCCAATGCTTCCAACAGCTCTATGGTGATTTTTCATGTCCTGGGACTTTCCCCACTTTGGTCTTGTTCATTGCATATTCTAATTCAATTTTTAGAATCTGTGCCCCTTCTGCGTTAATCCTAATTCTGTAGTAGTCATTTCTTTCGTTGTCACCATACTGGTCTTTAATGTAATCTTCCCATACCTCTAGTATCTTTCCTTGTCCATGATGATGTCCCCTTCTTTTGATATTAGACATCTTATGCTCGAGCACAATTTCTTTCTGCCTGTGACAACAACATTTTATGTTGCAATTTTGACAGGTTTTACTTTACTCCTGTGTTTACGATTACCAGCAGTCGCTTGATGACGGTAGAGGCCCACCTCTGGAGCATGAGCACCTCTACCAAACGAAGGTTCTCCATTCGAGCCCCTATTAACGTCGTTCACTCGATATGTATAAGATTGTGTTCCATGATTGTGCTTGGGAACTACAGCAGTGGTTTTCCGTTTCCTTCTACCGGATTATCGTACAGTTTACTCTGTTAGCCTTTGGTGATCCAACATCTCTCTGCAAAGCAGCAGGGGTGGCCGTTGACTCACTAGAGTTCATCAGTCCTTGATCCATTACCAGTACCAAAAGCGGCAAAGGTATGATGCTACACACTGCAGAATAATTCCTAATACCAAGGGTCATTCAAATCATCTCGTTGAACGATACAAAGAGAGCTGGATTTCTAACGAAAGTCGGATGCACTATAGCAGTCTGGAGAACAAACAGGTGTATGGAGACAATCTGTCAGATGTAGAAATAGACCAAATTTCTTCCTTATCTCCTAACTACAATGATATTTTTGCACTAAACCCTACAAAAGTTCCTCTCTCCTAAAAAGTATACAGAATCATATTATTCTGAACGAAACGCAGCCAGTAAATTGCCATCCTCATAGGAGGCCTTATGCATGCCATTTTTAAATCGATGATCAAATATTGAAATGTTAAAAAGTAATTGAATTGTACACTCTTCTTCGCTGTCCAATGTCCCTGCCATTCGTTTAGAAAGAGGATGGTCTGTTACGTCCTATCTGTGACTCTCAAAGATCCAATGAAGTCACCAAAGAGGATTTGTATTCTTTACCCCATATTCGTGATATAATTGACGAAATGGTCCTTGTTCGATGTTGGATCACATTGGACATAGCATCAGCATGTTGGGCCATATCGGTGACCTAGGAGGATAAAGAAAAAGACTGCTTTTTCTATAATATATATAATAATATAACGAATCTTTATACAGGATGCACATTTCAACAAAAATGCTGTTATCAATATGTGTCCTGTAAAGGAATAAAAAGAAAGTAAAGCCTATAACAACACTGATAAAAACCTAGCAGTAATTACGTTGATCATTTAAAAGTTTCATACATATCATATCACAATTTTCAACTAAAATGTTTCTTTAATTGCTCTTCATATTGCTTGAACGATGCGAATCTCTTTGCTTGAGTTGAAGTCAACTTGAGTTGAAGAACTCCGCAATACGTGAAGGTTGGCAGAATCATTGAGTCATACACTGCCTTTGCAGAGGACAGATCAAGGGAATCCCTAATCTTTGCCAGTAACCGTAATCTGGATGATGCTCGTTTGAAGCACTTTTCAAAGTGGGTATTCAGATTTAGGGTACAGTCTATTTCAATGCCAAGATATTTGCATTGTCTAGTGTTTAGTATTTAGAGCCTCGGTACATTACATCAAGTGTCTCACTCTGTTTTGCGATCCTTTGCAAAGTCCCAAATAGAAGAGATTCCGTCTTGCCTTTTTCAAATTGATTATCAATCCATTTTCATCAAACCAATCGGCGATAGACTCCATATCATTTGAGATCTTGGTTTTAATGATTTTCAAATCTCAAAATCGGTAACATGTTCGTCAAACGCTTTGCTGTAGATCACTATGTTATCTATGAATGCGAAGATACGTTCGATTGTAAATCCTGCCAAATAATATCTATCATTCGCTAATTGGTAGCTCCTTCGTTACAAAGTCTAAAATCATATATATATTAAATTCCCATTTGTCTCGAGGTCTCTACCGAGTAATCCAAGCATCTTCAATCGGTTAGTTCCACTTTTATCTGCATTTCGGTAGATCCTCTCGTCTCATAGTTCATGGGATTTTTAAACCTAGGCAAGTAGCTTACTACACAAACCAGTAGAGACATCATGAATATGTGCAGACATGGAAACGATTAGTGCGAGAAGCGTATGACATTATGTCAAACCATGCTAGGAGATCCTGGACAATTGCGGCCCCATTTGGTGAGAAATATTCACTTTGTTGCTAAAGACTAACTGATGATAGCCCATATACTAAGTGCTACTTGAAGGAGCGAAGGATATGGCCGCCGTAGGTACACTGCAATTAATTCTATTGGTTTCTTGTGACAACCTCCCCAAGAAGTGTCCTCCTAGAATTACCTGCTACCGTCTTGCACATCTCTGCCTCTGATCGCAATTATTATTTTTTGAGAGGCATTAATGAAAGCAGTTTTTGTGAAATATTTTACTTTTAGCTCCCTGCTCAGAAAGCCCCTCCCACTGTCCCACTGGTTAAACTTGAAACTTTTGTAGCACTCCATGGTGTGTATGTCAGATTGTATGAATGATGAACCCCATTATGCATAACCTCAGATATCAGAGGGTGGGGGATACTTGCAAGTTTAGAAAGTCGTATGGCGTAGTTACTAAAGAAATCGGTCATCAGGCACGGCACTGCCAAATAAAAAGTAGTTGGGGGCAGAGGCGTTGCCAGTGGTCGTGCAACAATCTTATGCAATTTTCAAATTTCCCTGTAATGATGTTCTGTAAAAGCAGTTTTCTGAAATGAAGCTACTTGCAAAATAGCATCTCTTGTAACCCTGTATTCCGTCGTGCTCATATCTCAGAGAACAAAGGAATGTGAGCGAAAATAGCTCTCATATCCCTGTATTTAGTCGTGCTCTAAACTTAGAGCACGATCAAAGAGGGGGTTTCCAAACAAATAGCCATCATGTTGACCTTGCTTCAGTTCAACTTTTGACTGTCTATTTCAATGGACACTCTGTTGTCGGTCGTGCTGAAAATTCAGAGCACGACCTTGTTATTGCGGCCCTTATCTACAATGTTGCCAAAATCTACAATGACTTATCTATCCAAAGTCGTCAAACTGATAGCCTCTTGATTTTTAAAGAACATATAAAGAATCACTTTATCATTTGAAGCCATTTTTAATTTTATTGATAAGTTTGCAATCATTTACTTTGACATGATACATATTAATAGCAATGTACGTAACACTGAAATGTACATCCTGTATAAAGATTTTACTTATTATTATTATTATTATTATTATTAAATAATTATGATATATGGAGTACATTAGTAGCCGTAACGCGATTTGAATGGCATACCGTTGTAGGAGTAGCCCCCGTTCTCGCGATCATTATCATTACGTAATACTTTATGTATATATTTGTCCTTAAATATACAATTGCTCATTCTGAGATAGTTCTCAATCGAGTAACAAATAGAAGTATTCTCATTGAGTTTCGACTGTGGTTACACCGTTAAAATTCGATTATGCGGCCAGCACCTAATAAGCGCTCCCTTCGAATTAGCGCCCAGGTAAAACTCTTAAAGTTCAATAAGCGCCCAGCACTTTTGAGCGCCCCTGCTAATAAGCGCCCATCTTAAGAAACTGGGCGCTTATTCGAAAACTGTCCCGAGAGACTGGGTGCTTATTCGAAATGTTGCCTTCTTTCAAGTGCTTGCATTATCTTGAAGAAAGCCGGAGTGGCTATACATTTATCATATCGATTGACCCAGAAAAATTAACATGGCTCAGATAAGACATAAGAAAACAAAATAATCATTCTCAAAAACAACATATAAAAGTCACTCCCCAAGGGTCGTTTCTATTACCTTTGAAGAAGCATAAAAGTAAGCTAGAAGGTATTAACTGGAAATTTCCTATACAACCCTTTTTTCTGTGTTTAAATTCCAAGGTAGAAAATTTCTCTTTGATTTTCACCAATTGTTCATCAAGAACTTTTGCTGTTCGACTACAGTTTGTCCGGGCTGAAAATTTTGCTGGTACCACAAGCCCAACCTCCCGTTTTCTTTTCCCAGTGATTTCAACGTAGATCCCATTTTTCTGTGTCTGCCTTCAGAAATTGATTTAGCAGTTTCGATAATTCAACTGGTACGTGTCCTACAAGAGTGAGAGTAGATGAGTCTTCCTCTGACCGTTTGAAAATACCAATAGAGTATTTGTCATAATCTAACGCTTCTATTCGTTCATCTGACTTTGCTATCAGAACTTGTCCAGTTAAAGGTGTCTAAATACTTTTGCAAACATCATGTCCACGAATAACTTATAAGCGCCCAGCACCTAATAAGCGCCCACTTCGAATAAGCGTCCAGGCTAAAAACTCAAGAATTTAATAAGCGTCCAGGGCGCAAGTTCGGATTTTTACAGTATGCGTTTCAATTTGCAGCTAGTTCAGACCTTTGGTCGTGCTCTTTGGACATAGCAAGACTGCGCTGAAAGGTATCTTGAGTCAGGATAAAAATACTTAAAAGCTGCTATTATTGGTAGCTTCATAAAACCATTCATTCATGGGCGACGGAGCTATAGGGCAAGCTGGGCTATAGCCCCACCAATAATCAGGCCAGATTTTAACCCAGCTAATAGAGAAAATAACATAACATGAGTAGACTGAAACAATAAAAGGGAATTAATAGTTTTTAGCAATTTAATCAACAGCAACAACTTGAATGATGAAAAACGTAGACTAATTATTTAACTATGATGAGTTTATCATTCACACGTCTTAGTCTCTCATTTTCCACGTAAGAGAAAAGCTCTTGAAAGTTTTCAGGCTTGATCAAGAGCACATGTTTTACCTCTAGATTTTAGAGGGCCACTATCGACAGATGTATCTTGAACTTCTGTTCCTGAGTACTTTTGCTATTTAGAGCGCTTTGACTTGCCGAGTTTTATACCCTATAAACACTTAGGAAGTCTTCTTATAAACTAATGAATTCAAATGAACTTTGTGAAGGAAACTATGTTTCTGACATAACGTATGATTACCTTCTTCCTCAGCTGGAGAGCTTTGAGATTCTAAAAATGGAGGAAAATGCCTACAGTTTCTCTGACATTCTAGATGCAATGAAGGGCATTGCCTCGAATCAGAGATCAATGATAAGTGAGATTGAGCAGCTCTGCAAACTAAGCTGCGTCAGTCCAGCTACTGCAGCTACAAGCGAAGGACCATTTTCAATAGCTCGGAGAATCAAGATGTGGCTGCGAGAAAAGATAACTCAACAACAAGTTACCCATGTTGCCATATTAGGTGTGCACAAAACAAGAACAGATGCTTTGCGACTTAATGTTGCCAACGAATTTGTTAGTCGAAATGACAGCCACTAGCGTAACTTTGGCTTATCTGTACCATTTACTGAGGCTGAGCTCGATCATCTGTCTGTATAGCCAACTAGTGAAATGGCAGATGATCAGTGATCAGTGTAAGTGATGGATTGAAATGGGTCAAACTAACAACTTAAGACTGACAATGAATTATAGTTTTAAGAGCGTAGTTTTAAAACTATGGAAATATAAATTTTTGGAATTGTCTTAATACTAGACTTTTATTCTCCATCATTGAACGTCATACCATGTCCCCCTGTAATGTTTTAACATTCGTTTCTGTACAAAAATGCAATAAATTTCCTGAGAGTAAGTAGAAATAAACACGTTTCCAGCGTTTCCCGTGGAGTGTGCCCCCAGACCCAGTTAGAAATTCTCGCTCCTTCGGCGCTCGTTGCCTTGAGGTTCACGAGTTTCAGTAGTCCCACCAATCACACAGACCCAAGAAAAAGTCGCGGCTCTACGGCTCTGAGCCGGAGGAAGATTTTGTTCTCTATGTTATATTGAGAAAGGTTTAGTAATTTGCATCAACAATCCATCTTCAGCTAAGTTTTCAGTTAATGTGACATCGGAAGTGAAACGCATAGTCCTTCAACAGTTCAAGTTTTCGAGACGTACACAATGCAGAGTTTAAGAACTTTGACTACTTTTGATTGTCTTAGAGGAGGAAGGACTATGATGAAGATTTGACAGCCAGAGGAAGGATGGAAATTTTTCTGGACTCTGCAATCACTTAATACGCTCCGTGGCCCCTGTCATTGGCCCATTGTTTAGCTTACCTTGCGTTGCACAGTCTTTTTGTAGTCCTTACATCATTTACAACAGTGGGAGTTTTGAGGGCTGTTAATGATAGAACTGTATGGAGATCCATCGTCGCCAACGTCAACCTAGACACGGCACTGCGGTAAGGTAAGGTACATCATTTGCACTTTTGGTGTCCCGATTTAATTCTGCACTAGATTTCCAATTGAAGGAGATAGGCACGGAAATGGACGATTTAAGATACTTAGATCAAGAAGTTTAGAAGCTGAGCTTCATATCCTTTTTTAACATATTTTTACTGGGGGGTCAACCGTCGGGTGGTCGGCGACTAAACCGGCTCCCCCATCAGGCTCGCCTGATGAGGAGGGTAGTGGACCCCAGCAGGAATAAAAAGAAGACCTGACAAAGGGCGGATGATCCCAGGAGGGACAACGGCCATCCACAGATCCCCACTGCCTTGTGGGTTAGTTCTTTGAACAAAGGCTAGCGGAGAGTCCGTAAACAAACCGGCAGAAAGCAAGGGGAAACTACTGCTGTATCAATCCCAAGAATGTCATGGATCAACACAACACAACGAATGAAGGTAACGACGTAAAGGGGAGCTCTGTAAGAGCTGCCTCGTCCGGTAGGGACAGTCATGCACAGCAGGTGACGCCAGGCCGTCATCAAACTACTGCTTACAAAAAGCAAATCCAAATTAGACGGACAGCAACCTGGAACGTAAGAACAATGCTTCAGAAAGGAAAATTGGACAACATCAAGAAAGAGATGGAGAGAATGAATGTTAACATCATGGGTTTATGTGAAATACGGTGGAGAGGAGCTGGAACCCTAATGTCGGATACCTATAAAATTATTTACTCTGGAGGTGACAAACATGAGGGAGGAGTGGCAGTCATCATGGACTCAGCAACATCAAAAACACTCAAGGGGTACCTGACTATATCTGACAGAGTTATGCTAGTGAAATTGAATGGCTCACCTTTCGACACAGCCATCATCCAAGTTTATGCACCAACCACAGAGAGTACAGAGGAGGAAGTAGAGAAATTTTATGATGAACTAAATCAAGCAAAAACACATTGCAAATCACAAGATGTCATTATCGTTATGGGTGACTTTAATTCGAAGGTAGGATCAACCAGACATGAAGACATAGTAGGGCCATGTAGATTGGGAACTAGAAATGACAGAGGAGAAAAGCTAATAGAATGGGCAGCAATGAATGACATGATCATTGGGAACATCTGGTTTGAACTACCAATAAGAAGATTGTGGACCTGGAAGAGTCCTAGAGACAGCACTCGCAACCAAATCGACTATATTATGATCAATAAAAGATACAAAAACGGCCTGCTAAGTGTCAAAACACGCCCAGGAGCCGACTGTTACAGCGACCATGTACCAGTATTGGGAAAGATCAGAATCAGACTGAAGAAAACAAACCTGAACAAGAACAAGGACATGAAACTAAACATGGCAATATTACAGTCAAACAAAGAAATGCAAGAGAAATTCAGAATATCTGTACAGAACAAATGTAATGCCCTGGAAGAAATAGAAGATGTTGAGCAACAATGGGAAAAACTGAAAACATCTATAAATGATGCTGCGAAGGAAATCATCCCAGAAAGGACGACGAAGGCAAAGAAGAAATGGATGACTGAGGAAATTTTTAACCTTATGGAGGATCGAAGGATAAACAAAAACAACCAGGATGAATATGAAAGACTCAACAAGGAAATAAGACACAAGTGTAATCTAGCAAAAGAAATCTGGTTAAAAGAACAATGTGAGGAAATGGAAAATCAGAACTCAAAAGATCTGCACAGGAAAATCAAAGATTTATGCCACACTAAGACAGGTGGATCAACAGGATGCCTAAAGTCAAAGGATGGGAACATCATTATTAACAAAGATAAGATCTTGGAAAGGTGGACAAAATACATTGGGGAGCTGTACAATGATAATAGGGATGAAGACAGAAGAATTGAAAGTAACAACGACGGCCCATAGATCATGGAGAAAGAAGTTAGCACAGCTTTAAAGAAAAGGAAAGATGGAAAAGCTGTAGGACCAGATAACATTACCATAGAAATGATTAAAGCATTGGAGGGGTTTGGAATCACCACACTAACAAAACTCATCAACAACATATATGACACAGGACATATTCCATTAGACTTGTCGAAATCCATCTTCATAGCTCTACCAAAGAAACAAAATGCAAATGAATGCGAAAATCATTGTACCATCAGTCTCATGAGACATGTAACAAAAATACTACTCAGAGTAATCATGATGAGAATACGAAATAAAATTCTCCCAGAAATAGCTCAAGAACAATGTGGATTTATTGAAGGCAAAGGCACTGTAAATGCCCTATACATCATCAGAACAATAATAGAACGTGCCCTGGAGGTTCAGAAAGATCTTCATTTGTGCTTTATAGACTACACTAAAGCATTTGACAAAGTCAAACACGACAACATTATTGACATACTAGAAGCCCTCAATATTGATGGAAAGGACTTGAGCATCATCGAGAATATGTATTGGGAACAAACGGCTGCAATAAGAATAAAAAATGAAATCAGCGAATTCATACAGATTAACAGAGGAGTCAGACAGGGATGTGTATTTTCACCAGACTTGTTCTCCCTTTATAGTGAAAACATCATGAGACACATAGAGGAAATGTCAGGGATCTCAATAGGAGGACACAATGTAAATAACCTAAGATATGCAGACGACACAGTCTTAATAGCAAGGGATGAAGAACACCTACAGACATTATTAGATGTTTAGTAATATGTAATGCTGCAGTGTGGCAACCGGCCTTTCTCCTCTGGTGGTTGATGTTGAAAGTCTTATTTAACGTGAAGAGAACACGGAGCCAGAGATAGACGATGTTGGGTTAACGAACTGATCTACTGACTGACTATACAACATAAATTACATTCTTATATACGTACATATTGCTGACGAAACATTACACACGAATTACCAAATGGATATAAAAAGAAGGTAGTGGGCTGAGTAAGCGAAAAGGCTAGATGAGGTAAACGAAAGTAAAGGAATGACCTGTATGATGTGATGACAGGAATGATGCAAGGCAAGGGTGATGCCGAGATGTGAGGTGACAGTGGATGACATGGCAAAAATGGAGAAGGCCGGTTGTGAATGAATGATGGAAGAAGGCCTATGTTGAAGGTTTTATTCACGGTGTTTTAGGGTCACTACAGATGTTATTGTGAAAGAAAGTGAAAAATTGGGTCTAAGTCTAAACAGCAAGAAAACGGGAACAATGGTGGTAAGCAGAAAGACCCTAAATCCAACCTGCAACATTAAAATCAATGGCACCACCCTCAGACAGACACAACAATTTAAATATTTGGGTACGATCATATCATCAGACGGGAAATCCCACACCGAAGTTGAAAGCCGCATCAGTCAAGCAAAAACGACCTTCCACAAAATGAAACATATACTAACAAACATCAATCTATCACTGGAAACAAGACAGAAAGTACTTAAAAGTTACATCGAACCAATCCTGGTATACGGATGCGAAGCATGGACAATCAGTGGACAGCTGGAAAGAACACTTGAGGCGACAGAGATGTGGTTCATCAGGCGCATGTTGCGTATTCCATGGACAGCTAGGAAAACAAACGAAGACGTCCTCACAGAAGCAAATCACAACCGACAGCTTATAACAAATATACGGAGGCGACAGGCAAAATTCATTGGACACATAATGAGGAAAGGAGAATTGGAGCACACTGTAACAACAGGAAAGCTGAACGGAAAAAGAGCCAGGGGCAGACAGAGAGAAAAGATCATGGACAACCTGACAACATGGCTGGGAACAGTAAGAGCAACGGACACCATCATTGCAACACAAAACAGAGTGAAGTGGACATCCATGATCGCCCACGCCAGTCGGCAAGGCACCAGATGATGATGACTGGGGGGCAAACCCTCAAAAAGGAACGTGATACTAGGACAAAAAGTCTAATTTGAAATAAGGCTGATACATGTGATATATTGAAACAATGTTCATAAGTGTCACGTGTTGATGTAAAAAAGATTGGAGATGAAATCTCTACTTTTGTCATTGTTACAATAACGTACTGTTCATGTATTACACAGTTTCCTAATGTTGTGCAAAAATGAAAAATGTTATTGCGTTTCATTCTGTTACCGATGAAACTAGAGGGGTCCCATTCATTGCAACACGATGACAGCAGTAGTTGTTTGACAACATAGCTGAGAACCTATACAAAAAGGAATATTTTTCTGGGGTCAAAAACCTCTTCACTGGGGGGGGGCAAGTTCAGAACTGGGAGGGCATTTGTCCCCCCTGTTTGTATGTTAAAAAAGGCGCTGCTGAGCTTAGATTTAAAGTTGACATATTTTAAGCATAACTTATGCTTAAAACATGTCAACTTTAAATCTAAGCTCAGCTTCTCAATAGTGTCTGTAAACGGTTTCAAACCTCCTACCTCCGAATGTAACCGCCGCCAGTTAGTTAGGCCGTGCAATACAGTGTT